>PRKT01000131.1:553821-655228 GCA_003671525.1 Saccostrea glomerata | reverse complement strand
CCCCGTACATAAAAAATGTTAAATTTCCTAGCGAGATATATGCATGCATTTAGAAGAACTGATCTTGGTATTTACCGCAAATGGTTCTCTTGTACATGTAAAAAAAACTTGTCCGAACAATTTTTTCATGATGAACATAAATTGTGCCTTTTTTCCCGCAAAAATTATTCTAGCTTTCAAATTGTCTGTCTCTTTGCTTTATCCAATTATGCTATTTAACAACATCTTATATTAGCTACAGATATGTAGTTCGCTGGAATGCAGCTGGAAAAAAAGGATGTCTGTCCAGGAAGCTTATTGTGCACAAAAGCGCACTTTTCCCATTTTTTAGTATTTCTCTATTTTTTTAGTATAAATTATGCTACCACCTAAACAATTTCCTAACCGTGGTCTCCTAGCACATTTACTACGCCCACAACAAAAAATTCCCCAAACTGTTGTTCATAGCCCTTCTGGGCCTGATATATTGAGTCCATCGAAAATTGGGTAATATATATACTCATTGGTAGATCTAGAGGGGGGGGGGTACAGCGTTCTCCGAGAATAAATATTTGTAGTCTAACTTTACATGTATGTATTGAATAGATAGATTCTCACGATTTAGTTTCCTCCATTCACCTTCTCGATTACTTTTTTATGAGAGAACGGTAGAAAATATTCTACTTATTTTTATATATCTGATATATGATATTGGGTATGTAACATGCAAGGTTTAATATGATATAGATTCCCGCGATCTGTGGCTGTGTTGACTATATATGTACCATTTTTTGATCAAATATCTTTTGAAGGAACTAACTTGTAACTCCTTGTTTAACCCCACCTCTACCCCATCCCAAAAAAGTTTTTCAAATTCTAAAAAGAAAATTCTATGTTCTTTTCGGAAATGCTGCAAATCCATTCAATTTTAAGGCATCGGTAGTTTTTAAAATGTGGTTTGATTTTGTTGTTGTTGTTTTTTTTTTTGGTTGTTTTTTGTTTTTTATTCGGACTGGAGGTACAGTAAAATTTTTCAAAGAAAAAAGGAACGTAAAACAAAGTTATTATTACCACAACCTTAAATATTTCCAAACGTGTGTGTGAATCTTTCCTTAAGTGTGTGTGTGTGGGGGGGGGGGGGGTTAGAGGGGCACGGCACAACCCTGGAACCCCCTTTCAAAAATTGCTGGATCCGCCCCTTGTATACTGTAATATTTGGTTGATTCATGACTTGCACATGCATTTCTGTTGTGAATGGTGTAAAAATTGGAATATGTAAGAAACTCAAGGTTAGTTAATATTTTTATATATATGGTGAAAAAAAAACACAAAAGCAAACCACTGTTTTATGCACAATAGATATACACTTATTTTTTCCCAATGTTTAGCACTGTAGGTCTTTGGCCTGGTATTCCGCTATTACTGTTTTAAACCAGCGAACTTCTTATAAATAGGGGTGCAACTGAGAGAGAGAGGGGGCGGGGGGTTCTTGTATCATTTTGATATTTGTTTTATTTATTAATGCATGAATTTGAGAAACCAAAGCATGTTTTGTTTCCAGTTATGTAGGTCTTAAAATGTAATCTTCCTTACCGATGTAGAATAGAAGGTATTCGCAGGAAAAGTAAAAGTGCAGAAATAAATCATTGATAGTATATATCAAAATATTTATTTGTATACACGTGTTCCTTCAGTAAATTCCACCTCCTCTTCTTGATCAAGAATTTGATTTCCTTTATAAACAGTGTAGGCAAATAATTGATTTGCTGTTCAAATCATAGAATGAATGTAAAATTCCATAAGCAGATTCCTTTTTTTTCTTGAGCATTTGGTGTGTGTGCTTTTTTTTCTATTTATAATTTTTTTTTATTTAAAAATAAACATTTTTGTTACCGTAACGTGTAATTGCGTCTAAAGTGTGTTCAATTATTTGGGTTGTGTCGAAAAAGACCACCATTTTACAGAGATTTTTGTAGATTGTATAACATTCAAATACGCAGGATAAAATAATAACAGGTCCCTAGAAAACACCGAAGTGTGAGTAGATCCTATTTATAGAAAACTGGACGGTCCGGTTTGACAGATCAGTTTTGTACCGGGGCAGGGTGTGTGCACTAATGGAGTATGCGAAAGGCAAATCTTTTGATAAATATTGCTAAACTTTTATAATTTTTGTTTGACTTTTCGTATGTTCCATTCAACTGATCAAACTTGTACTGTCGGCGTCTGGTAAGCAATGTAAAAAGCTTTTGCATATGTTTTAGCGGAAATCTTTTACTTTTGTGTGACTAATATTTTACTTTTTTCTAATTTTTTATTTACGTACATATTTTGTGAAAAATAATTTTTTGCAATTATTTGCTCTCATCATATAGTATTTATTTCTACATTTTAGCGACAGACAGTACAAGTTTGACTTACGGGGGGGGGGGGGGGGGGGGGGGCTGTTAGTGTACACTCTAGGCCTTCTGGAAGCGTGTGCAATAGCCCATGACCGCGATTGATCACATATATTTGGAATTGTAACTATCGCAGAGTAGAGAAATATGGCGGACACCGCTTTGCTCGTTGCGTATAATAGGTTTAAGACTTTGCACGATAGCTTTAATGTGTTCAGGGCAGAAGGGAAATTCGTCTGGTATGGGAATGTCGAAAAGTGGTGATGTTTCAACCTCAAACTGGTGACTAAAGCCTGGGAGAGTTGACCAGATTTTGTTACAAAAGATCCAAAGGTATCTGAATATTTCCTTGGTGAAAAACATGGTCACAGGGGCCAGGTGACCTGTCTTGTGCACGGAGATCTGGATAAACATTGGGAAAAGAAAACATTGTCAAGGAATAAGAATAAACAATTTAAACAATTAAACATATGGAAATAAACTTACAACAGCCAAATGGCACTCCTCTTTCTGTTCCGCATTTAACACATCTCTAAGCTTCATGTTAAGAATGGCCCCAACCCTCTGACTATTACGTATAATGAAATTTAATATAAGGAAGTTCCTGGCAAGCAGGTAGTCCCCTTCCTGAACTTCCTCCCTGTCCCCCTTTTCCAAGGCCTCGAACAGAGCAACCGCCTCCTTATAGGTGTCGACCCCCCCCCCCCTTTTTTCATGTTTCTACGTGCCAGCCTGTAGATCTGCATAATTTTGCATTAACTGTGTTGTGTAGACATTTTGATTCAGATTGTTTGATCAGGGACGTTAAACAACAAACAAAAATGAGAGGGAGAAAGCGAGGGATTAAAGAGAGAGAGAGAGATGGGGGAGAAGGAAAGAGAGAAAATGATATAGTAAGAGCTTAATCTAACAATCTAGCAATTCGCAGACAATTTGGACAATCTTTAATACAGTTTACGGAAATTTACATGTACACGTATTTTTTTAACCTAAGTATCATGTAATTTAAATTAAATTTTTGTCTCATCTTTCCCCTTTCAGATTCTATAATATGCTACTACCAGTGATATTCATGGCTAGTTTGCTGAAATCTTTTAATAAAATGTCCACTTCAACCATCAAAATTTTCAATTCTGACATTATTAGCTTGAGAAAAGAATGTGGAGCATCCAAGACTGCTCAATGGGTTTTTGAAAACTCGCAAAACTGCAATTTTACCTCCACTAAGGTAGCAGTTTCAAGGCTATGGACTCAGTATGTGAAGCTTAGAAAGACATATGGTCTGAATGAGGGAAGTAAATTCAAAGAATTCCTGGATACGGAATTTGTTCCACCTAAAAGGTCTAAAAGTAAACCCAGGGTTTCTGAATCATCCTATTTAATTAGCTCAGATGGTGATGCTTCTTCCACAGCCATCTCAATTGCCGAATCACTTATTCTTGAAAATCAAAGTCTTGTCACAGAGAAATCAAGATTAGAATCAGATATGTCAAAACAAAATTCCAGCATACAATGTATAAGCAGTTATTCAGACGAAGTAACGAAGAAAAATGAAATTCTTCGCGAGAAGTAAAATGATTCAAAGCAAGAAACCAAACGAACAAAAAGAAGAGAAGAATACTGGAAAACGAAATGTACCCGCTTAGAAACTTCAGCAGATTCATCTGTAGAGGAATGTCGCAAATCCATAAGCGAAATACAAGACGAAAATGATGACCTCAACGATGTTATCAGAGAACTAAGGAAAACATTATTAAAGGAGAAAGAGGAGGAAATTTCAGCAATGTCTGAGCTATTACAAGAAGCAAAGGAAAATGATGTGATTCGCTTGTTTAATAAAAAAGAGAAAACCTTCACACCTCAGCTTCATCTATGTGTATACAGTCTTCTTGAACACAATGTTCCTGCTACCCAAATTGGTAAGTGCTAATACTTTGGTACATCCTGAGTTTGTGTGTTATGTTTGTGTTTTATTGTGCGTGCTTCTTCAAAAAGTAGAGAAAGAATCTTATTTTTTATGTACTTCTAGCTTATAATGTAAAATAAAATTTTTAGATACGTCATACATGAAATAAGTAATCTTTTTACTTCTTTTTATAGGACCAACCATTGAGGCGTGTTTAAAATTGGCAGGGAAAAAAGCTGATCATCTTCCATGTCAATCAACTATCGCAAATATGAACATGAACACCGTCTTTGACTCCACCATTTTATTCTAGTATGTACATCATTCAACAGGATGGAATTTAACTTTTTGTAAATCATTCAGTTATTTGAATGAAAGTACCAAAATAAGGGGGATAAGGTTATTATGTCATTGATTTTTGTATTTTCCTTAAAAATGTCTCATCTTGTGTTTTGTTAATCGATTTTTACCTGAGTTTTGGTTTAGATTTAGAACATTGCAGTATAATCGATAACAATCTGTAATACAATTTTTGCTTTCAGTTTGGACAATATTTCATTCAAGGATTGTTAAGATTATAACATGATTCTACCTTTCATTAATGAAAAATGTGAGATAGTATTGCCTATAGTTACTGCAATTTATTTCAGTAGCCGAGAGCTCCTCTATTCTTTGACAAAATGTAAATCGTTCTCGCCGGGAAGTCTGTCTACCTAATGTACCTGTCACAAAAACACCATGACAACCCAACTGTTTTAATTTTCTGCCGTGTATCTATAGGGATTCGGCCAAATCCAATGTAGCCGTGCGAACTTCTGGAAATTCGAAACTGTTTTATGGCGTTAATCCCTCGTAACACTCTCTCTTCATAAGTCGACTTCAATCGTGTATATTATTGAAATGGGAAACTCACTTCATTTGGTCATTAGTAGGAGGCAAGTCTTTCTATCTATTATGGGGTTGATTTACGGCAAAGGTTTAAAGTCTATCCGACTACAATCGTGAAATCTTATTGAGAAACTATTGAGACGCGGCTTTTATGTGTGATAGTCAATTGGAGTGAATGAGGCAATTTGGGAAAGGACCATAAAAACGACGAATGGTACCGCAAAACAGGGAGCGGACAAAAAGAATCAAAGGCGCATTAAAGGCTGGAAAATTAGGACCGCGCTCTATATCCACGATACGTGTATAGCATTCCTTCTAAACGGATTACTAACTCTGATGAGAAGCTCAGGACTCAAGATTTATGGTTAATCTTCCCCGTAAATTAAACTTAAGTTTGCTGCTGAAAAAAATCATTTTATGACAATAACCGGTACCTGTTTACTCATTACATGTATGTTTATTATAAAAGATATAATTTCTGAAGAACACAATGCCAAAACCTGTAATTGAATCCTGTAGGTATGAGTTATTTTTTAAGCAGTAGTTCATTTCATACCTTAAAATAAGTTGTTAAGATATTTTATATAAAATGATTGAGAAAACATACGGTATTCCTCTAGTTACTGGACACGTGGACATACAAGTGGCATAGATCAAACTGACAAAGAAAACCAAACAAACACGAATAGGTCCCGAAAGGTCCAAACAGTAGAGAAATGATGGATAGAATTTAACATCAGCTTATGTTTCGCAGTGGAAACTTGTACGTATTTCATATAAAACTCAAGACGTAAAATGTGAAATACCATATAGATGGGTCTGCTAAATCGTTTATGTTTTGACACCCCACTATTATTTGGTTATGTTTTGTAAATTTATCTCCAGGATCTCGTTTGGTTCTCTTGTTAGCAATGCACTGGATTTCCATTCTATGCACTCAATTTTGATATATGAATAAAATTTATTTAGAAACCCATCAGTTTAATTGCACATATTAGTCTTTGAAATTTTGAAACGATATGTTTCTAAATACATGTATATAAATTATGTTTTTCAAACGCTACGTTGTGTACAAATCCCAAAATCGGCTCTTCTCTGTCCCTGCTTATGCCATGCACAGATTTCTAAATCTTACAGAATAACACATCTCTAAGCTTCATGTTAAGAATGGCCCCAACCCTCTGACTATTACGTATAATGAAATTTAATATAAGGAAGTTCCTGGCAAGCAGGCTGTCCCCTTCCTGAACTTCCTCCCTGTCCCCCTTTTCCAAGGCCTCGAACAGAGCAACCGCCTCCTTATAGGTGTCGGATTGTTCGAGCGACCTGATGTCACATGGCTCAATCCTTCCCTCTGTAAGAATGATACATTTTAACTTATGTATCTTATTCATAAGTATAAAAATAATAACTCTACACTTTTTGTGATTATAAGCAAAAAAGCACCATCCTCCTCTGCCCTCTTCTGGACCCTCCTTCTTTGTATGTCGACCTGGAGGGACCTGGCCCACCTCTTGACCTTCTCAATAATAGTTGCACAAATTGTGCTCTCAACCTCCCCATTGTCCCCCAAAAACTCGAAGAAGTCCTTGAGAGATTCTAAATAATAATAATAAAAATACTGGGTTAATTGTTTAACAAAGTAGTATAATTTCTAAGTAGATTTTCTTTTCAATAAAACAAAATGAAAAATAGGCACATTAACAAAACCTATTTACAAAAATAACATGCACATTATTATTTATTAATCTTATTTTAAAGATCTTTATTTTCTAAAACCAAACCTTGAACCCCCTCATGTAAACTTCCTTGGACTCCTCCCTCTTATTGGTAATCTATCTCTCAAATCTTGTGTTTGTGTCTCTCCTTTCAAAAAGTTGTTTTAATAATCCAGTCGGTGTCTTCATCTTTTCATTCACCGCACTGAGAGCGGTATATCAAAAAAAAGTTTTGGTTCATCTTTGCGAGTTCTGGCCACACTTTATCACCGACCTTTCCAGACTTTCTTTCTTCCCCTCTGTCTAGGTCTACTCTTCCTTCTTGGTATTCGCTTAATCTTTTCCTTCCTTTTCGTCTTTCCCTCCATCCTCTTTACTGCTATCACTCGAACTATCCTGTCACTAATGCTTTCTCTTTTTATCCTGGTCTATCCTGGGGCAAGTCTTTTTTGGAGCCTTAATAAGATTTCTTAACCACTCTTAGTCTATTTTTATGGTCTGTATATTCCTGGTCGGAATTCTAACAAACTTGCACAAAATGAAGTCAAAATAAATTTAAAAATTATAATACTGTAACGTGTAACCTAATTTAAGGGTCCGTTTTCAGGAGATACAGGGTCTTGATATTACCCAAATATAAAAACTTTCCCTCAGGGTCTATCTGAGCCTATCATTAATACAGGGAATCAATTTTATATAGGGTATACCATTCAAACAGGGGTGAACAGGCTCCTGGACTGTTCCATTATTCCAGGTCATACCAACGTTTGAATGTCATAGTCTTTTTTTCATTACTCATTACAATACATAAATTGAATTATTTTCGCTCTTATTATGGGTCCACCTGGGGGGTTTAACCTTCGTGTTACGTATTGTCAATATCTAAATTCGTGACTGCGCCGGGTACCCCCACCATTGACCTTTTTTTTACCATTAAAGAGATAAAATTTAAAATTGGTAAATTATATCTTGCTTTAATGAGTTCTTAATGTTTGTAAAACGTATGTGCAAAATTTCATTAGAAAGAAAATTATACACACTGTCTCAATAATTTCCGAACAGCCCTCGTATTAAAGCCTAAGTACAGGTCTATCAAGAAACCCGAAATCCCCGTCTAAAAGATCGTCAGTGAATAGTCGTCCTGACTTCCGGTAATTTAACTCTGGATTTCCCAACAGGTAGAGCAGGCCCCATGGCATGAGTACTGGCAGGTTACTCGACTACTGCGGGGTGTTGATTTGGTGGTTTGCCTATATGTCTTCGTCCTATGATCTCTGAAGGCATCCCTGCTCAACCTGTTGAAGTGACTCCCCTCAGTCACATAAACAACATTAGGGTTTTCTTTAGGGTAATTCTCTACTGGTAAGTCTCTTTCCTTCAGTGTCTTCATTACTTCACTGTGTTTCGCATAGTTCAGTTTCTCTCAGATTTTGTTATAAAATTTATCGGTTATACAGCATCGGGCTCGATATCCTCTACTTATCAAAGTACTGAGAGTACTGATAGGTGTTGATTTGAATGACGGTTTCAATAAAAATTAATGTTTCATACTTTGTTCACAACTTTTTCAAGTTATGTTCATTTATGCTCCATAAGGAAGTTTGTTAAAATTAAATAAAAAAGAAAATGACACGATTATACAGAGGCAAAAAGGTAAGGTTTGTTTTGATCTCACCACAACCTTAGACTGATGTGCCAAAAAGTGTAAGACTTTTTTTCTGTTAAATTTTTTCGATAAATTGATAAGGAATTTTTCTGACCAAAAGATTGTTTTAAAGGGCTTTAAATAGCAAAGTTATTTCTGTAACTAAAGTTTCTCCCAATCCTCAGACCTCTTATAAAGACAAGTTAATTCTTAGTAGTACTATTATTTTAAAACGTAACAAGGAATATTTTAAATAAAAAACACTGATACCAATGATAGCAGTTTATAGCCATGAAAATCAAGTCTTTAGAGTCTAAGGTCATAACGTAATACTGGTAAATTTTAATTTGTTACATTGGCGTCGGGAGCAAATTGAAAAGGGGGGGGGGGGGTAAGTGAAAGAAAAGAAATCGAACCTGAAAAAATCTTAACAAGCAGAAAAAAAGGGGGGATGTATCTTTTGTCCAAACACGAAAATCCTGTTTCATAGGGGGATGGAGGCCTATGTGATAAACACAAAATAATTTTATAAAAACCAAAGCACTCAATGTTTTTAAATGCTATACTTAACATTTGGAGATATATTAACGAGAGAGAGAGAAATCAAAAGTAGGCCAATTTATTGTGGTAAAACTAAAGTCATGCATGCATGGATCAAAGGGGATCCGGATCTGGAAAATTCAAATTTAATTAAACTGACAAAGTAAAATCACTTAAGCTATGCCTCGGACCTCTTCCCCTTGCGATTTGATCCATCACCTCCTACGGAAATTTTTCTGGATCCACAGAACAAAGTATACAATCTGGCTCGGGCTGTCGACTTGAATATAATCGATAACGCTTAAATTATAAAGAAAATCGTTGTCATTTGAGTGCTTTAATGCAGGGAGAAAATACATTTGTGATATTGGGATGAGATGGACGCGCTGGCTCGACTACAATTAGCCCTCTTTCTCACGGCTACTGCCGACTTGTCACACCCGCAATGTAATCCTTGTCATAAAGAAAATATTGGGACTGAAATAAAGAAAAAATCCGTCGTCCACTCAATGTATATGTAATGGACTACTCATTAGTATGAAAAACGTTAGTCTGCTCCGTCAGCATTTGACTCAATGAAAAATTGTATGTCCTGACAAGGTCATTGTATCGTCCATAAAACTTACGAAATGATGACTTTAAACTAGACGGCTGATATTCTTGTTTCATCTACTTGTTTGGAAAAATTTACCTCGTTTTAGAAATTGTTCATACGTGGAGCATGCCCTTGCGTATCGAATAAACTGAGATGAAATTAATTGATGTTTGTTGTTTTATGTCTCTTTTAAGAATTTTCGTACATATAAAGATATTAAAATGTTTTAAGGAAGGCTGTCAAATTTATACCTTTGAAAAGTGGAAAATCTTCATCCTGCCAATCCGTGCCTTGATAAGATTGCATCCGATAGACCGGTGCATTTCACCTCACAATGCTGAGAGCTCGAGCTTGGTGAAAGAACAGTAGCTACATATTTTTCATCGACTTGTTCAAGGATACTTTGTGTAGCCAAGAGTAGTGTAAAAGACAAACGCCTAATATTTAGTTTTGATATTTAATTTTGAAGTAAATCAGCCAAAATATGAGGTAATTTTAACGACCATAGAGTTTACGAAATGCTGACTTGCAACGAAGTTGATGAATTTCTTAGAACGTTAACGTTTTGGTGAGTGGCAAAGTTTTGATCTTCTTTACTCGACGCCATTAAGCAGTGAGGAATCTACAGCAACACGGGACTTCTGTTTTATACGATCTTTTCCGAAGAAGAGTTCTCCACATCCCCTAGTTGGATTCGAACCTGTAACGTAAAGATCAACTCCTTAATCTGTGACTTTAGAGCAGATGCACTACTACCACTGCCCCATGCCGTCTGATAGTGGAATATTACTACGTTCCTTATTTAATGTAGCAATATTATATCAGCTCGCGTGGCGCAGTGGTAGTGCATCTGCTCTAAAGTTATGTCGTTTGTCATACAATTTTGTTGTTAAGTGGTCCATACCGCTCATAGTCAGTAAATATCCAAAAATGAAACAAATATGGCAGGATTTGTGGTGTCTATTGTTTCAAGTTCACCGATATATCGAGTCGACATATGAATGACAACAACTAAAATTGTTTATTGATAACATATGATCTGTATATCTGAATGTCGAATTGAAGGCTACAAAAATTGTTCCTTTCCTCTTGTCATGTAGAAGTTTTGAATAAATTCTGCTTCATAGCAATATAAAAACAAATCAGCTTATAAAGGAGCACACTTCTTGCTCATTGGATTCCCAACAGTGTGTTGGAAAACGCGGTCTCCTAAGATCATAAAAATGAAAAGTCAATGATAAAGTAATCATTTCGCAAGTTCTATGGTCGATACTACGACCTTATCAGCAAATACAATTTATCATTGAGTCAAATGCTAACTGACGTTTTACTTACTTATTGTTAGTCCATTATTTATACACTGAATTGACGACGGATTTTTCCGTTATCATAACAAGGAGCACACGGTGGATGTGACCGGTCAGCAGGGGATGCTCACTCCTCCATGATACCTGATCCCGCCTCTGATGTTTTGAAGGTCCGTGTTTGCTTTGCTCCTATTTTGCATTAACTTTTGATCTTGAACATTATTCGTTATCTCCATGTTTCATAAATCCTTTTAATAATAACTTCAGAGAACTTGTGTGTACAATCAGGAATGATTTTTACTTTAACTTTAAATTAATTATTTTACTATGACCTATCACAAGATAGAGAACTTTTGCGAGTTCCATTTATTTAAAAGAACCAGTTGTCTATGATATCTTAAAGTGTAGGTTTTATTTCATCGTAAGGAGTTGTTGTATAAATTTTAGAAGTCATCAGTTGTGAATTTCATGTTTTTTAAAAGTTCATTGGAGTTTTTAATGATCCACATCTTATTTACACCACTTCTTGAAAATGCAATAGCACAGAAACTAGATCGAACTCACTTTATGTGAATCTGATATTAAAAGTGTTAACTCAGGAACAAAGAAGTAAGGGCATTAAGGGCCTAGATTAGCCTCAATGTTTTGTAGAAAATTAACAGTTAAACTACACTTTATGAAATATCTTTAAAAAATCATCTATGTTAGAACTTCAAGAAAATATGCTAGATTATAGAAATTGCACGTTTTATGACGTCACTTCATTGTCATGGAAACGTCTAATTTGCTGAAAATGCCTTTAAAAGTCATTTTTCCTCGGACATTTTTAAGAAATTCATAACCTCCACAGCAATGTGCCAAATCCCCGTTTGCATATGTTGTTCTTCAAAACTTCAATTGTTTTTTAGCTAAATATCTTTTTGGCACATGCTTGTGGAGGGGTGTAATTTTTAAAAAGTAATAAATTTATGAAACTGTAAGTTTTAGATTTCGGGCCGGTGAGAAATGTTCAGACATTAAGAAAGGAGAGAAGATTGAAGCCTTTTTATCTCTTTTACAAGATAAATGACAAACAAAATAGATAAGATAAAGGGGAAAAATCACTTTTCAATAGTGTAAATATTGTATTTAATTCTTGTATCCATAGAATATTCCGACTTCTTTGGGGGGGGGGGATAAAATTAGGGGCCATACACGTGATACATTGCATAGCCTTAGGGCATACATAAATGAGCATGGAAAAAAACG
Source organism: Saccostrea glomerata (assembly GCA_003671525.1). Classification (NCBI taxonomy): domain Eukaryota; kingdom Metazoa; phylum Mollusca; class Bivalvia; order Ostreida; family Ostreidae; genus Saccostrea; species Saccostrea glomerata. Next base: position 643,003 of record PRKT01000131.1, on the reverse strand, counting down.
TATCGGATATAAAATATTATAATATGCAATCGTGTTAAATTTAGAGCATGCACGGCATATAATAACTATAACCATAAACTAGTGAATATTCATGAATATAAAAATCGGACAAAATTTAGAAACGTTCTGTACATAACCGACATTTTACGCAAGTGCGTCATTAGTAACATGTTCCCGATGTTGACGACAGAAGATCCAAGAATAATGAATTCCTTCAGTATGACCTGAGAAAATATCATGACAACAGAAATCAGAAGGGATCAGGTTTGTCTTCATCATTTTTTATGAAAAATTATTTTAAGAAATCAGTAAAACAGTGTCAACAACCTTCATCTGTCACTTACGAGTTGCCGGTGATTTGTTTACATTCTGTAAAATCGAAGAGAAATGCAATAGATGTCTGAGTGGCCTAGTAAAAATTGCATATTTAGTTTACGATATATATATGATTACAATCTACAATCTTAAATTTCCTGGGATAGAATTCGTTAATACCAAATTAACCATAACGGTTGCGTTATAGGGGGCCTAACGTTAGGCCCAGTGATCTACAGGCCTACATGTAACCTGCTTTTTCAGAGCATTCACTGAACATTCAGAGAACGTAAATACTAAACTTAATGAAAATATGATATGATATATTTTGAGATAGAATGGAATGGGGTAAATGTTTACACTTTGCGGACAAAATAAGTGTGTCGTATGCTACACAAATCTACGTATATATTTTTCTATTGTTTAAGTTTTACATCAATTTTCCGAAAATGTTGTTGGTCTCCATCGATTAATAGCTATGTCGCCATACTTCGGATGCTGAGTCGTGAGTTCGTATCTGGTACGAAACATTTTTTTTTAAAGTTAAAATTTCTAAATTTTCATATTTTATGTTTTAATATTCATATTTATGAATATAACATTTACTTTATTTAGGGGAGATCCGTCCAATTCTGGACACTTTTGTCCTGTTTTAATATGTAACACCCAGCAAACGAAAATAAACACTCGACACACTCTGATTTCAAGTGGTAAAGTATGGAAACACTTTTTTTAAAACAAAATGCAATGAATATCATCATGAAACACAGTGAAATATCTGTTATTGATAACAAAATGATTTCAGGTGGTGAAATAGTGCAAGTCCGGACAACATGGGGGTAATTCCAGACATAGGCGGGGTAAACCCGGACAGGAGAGCAATATGTGCTTTGAACAATTTTTTTGTGAGAAAATGCATTCTAACAACAAGCCACTTTGATAGACAAAGCATGCTTACTAAGTTTTACGTTACTTAGCATGAATATTGCACATTTTCACGAGAGAGAGAGTTGCGGGTTAGGGACTTGCATAGAAATGATGTTATAGAGCCCTCCCCCTTCCCAATTTGATTTTTATAAGGAAAATTGTTTATTCGTCAGAAAGAGTAATTAATTGAATTAAAACAATAATTCAGACACTGGACTGATTTTTTCTTGAATCTTTTATATGGGCCGATGTGTCAATAATTTTGGGCCAACCTGTCCAGGCCTAGGTGTCAAATGTCATGGGCCGCGGTGTCGTTGGGCCGAGATGTCTGTCTACCCATAAAACCAGCGTCCGGAATTCCCCCACCTAGAAAAAAATCAGTGGGGAAAATCGATATACATTGTTTGATAAAATTTAATGAAAAAAAAATTAACATTATTTTGTATTATTCATCATATTTTTTTCTTTTTAAACATATGCTCTCTACATAAGAAATTTTAAAATAATGAATGAAAATAAATATTCATCTAGATGTTGTTTTAATTCTATGTCAAATTGCCCTAATTTGTTGAAATTTTGCCGCCTAATGGATTTCAGGAACGTAAAAGTCCAAAGTCTAACTTTTGACGTAATTATAGCTTTCAGAATACCCTAGAATCATTATAATGTTTTTAAAAAAGTCATCAATGACACCCGCTTTCCGAATGTACTTCATTTATTTATAATCAACCATACAAAATTATCGAAAAATAAGACAAAAGAGAAAGACTGTAATATTTGTCCGGAATTACCCCGTGTCCAGAATTGGACGGATCTCCCCTATATAATACAAGTTGCACATTAATGCATAGATAATATTATATTGATACTGTATTAGGGAAAAGCATTTTTTTTTTTGGTCATTTAATATATTTGACAAATTATTATGAACATTATTTAGAGAATTACAAACAATAATAATTTATTTATTTATTTTTCTTTATATTTCAGAATGTCCTCGCCAAGGTTTTACTCATGTGTCCTATGTTCGTCTAGACCAAAGGCCCGAGATAGACGTCCACTAACTGGATCCAAAAATAAGGGACTTCAGAAATTCCTCCAACAACGTTTTCTCACAGAATCCTCCAAAATATTTGCTACAGGAAGTGTCATCTGTAATAAATGTCGACTCCGCTGTTCCCGAGAAATCCATGCAGCTGCTGGGAATTCACAAAAGGACTTTGCTAAACAGAACCGTATGCCGGACACAGATGTAGACACAGAGTACATACCGTCCACCAAGAAAGCTAAGAAAATACCTAAGTCACCTCCAAGTATCACACTCCAAATACCTTCAGTGGGAGGGAGTCATTCACAGTGTGCTGTTTGCAAGCGTCGTGGTCCAAAGCTAGTCGTCGTACCTAAAAATGCTAGATATAACCTGTTTTTGGACAAACTTATTGTATTGCCCATGGGAGCTAGATGCTGCCCAGGTCATCTATCCGAAAATATTTTCCACGCTCATGCAGTAGAACAGATTTCCCAGTCTCGAACCACATCTGATTTTAACCGCTCAGATCTAATGGAACTTATAACAGAGATTCGAGAAATTGCTGTAAGGGGAAGTGAAAAACGCATCGATTTTGACAATGTAAAGTCTCTTTCGGATTCAGATATCTTAACTTTGACTGGAATAACAAAACAGAACTTAGATGAACTTTGTTCAGAAGTCGGAGGAAATCTGAGAGATTCGAGTACACGCAGTGTCCGCACGTGTATCGGCATATTTCTCACTAAACTAAAGACAGGCATGCCAAATAAAATTCTTTGCACGTTATTCAATTTAGGCAGAGACTCAATCCGTCGTGCCATTGCATCAGCGCGGAAGTATCTTTCACAAAATTTTGTGCCATCACATCTGGGTTTTGGGCATATAAGCAGAGAAGAAATAATATCATCGCATACAAGACCAATAGCACAATCATTATTTGGAGAAGGCAAGTTTCCAGCTATATTAGTAGCTGACGGAACTTACGTCTACATACAGAAGAGTTTACAGTTCAAATTCCAAAGCAAGTGCTACAGTTTACATAAACACCGTCCGCTGGTGAAACCAATGGTTTTTGTTTCTACGACTGGTTATGTCCTTAGTGTGATTGGCCCCTACTTCAGTGATGGCAAAAATAGTGATGCTCAAATTATGAAGCACATAATTGGAAATGATATTGAAGACTTTAAACAGTGGATTTGTGAAGAAGATGTCCTTATTGTTGATCGAGGTTTAGAGACTCTGTTGAATTGGTGGAGGAACTTGGTGTAAGAACCGAAATGCCATCATTTATCAAGAAAGGGGAATCTCAATTGCCAGTGGAAGAGAGCAACACCACAAGACTCGTCACGAAAATACGATGGATTGTCGAGTCTGTGAATGGCCGCATAAAACAATGGAAATATCTTGACCGGGTTATTCCAAACAGTCAAATACCATATATTGCTGATTACGTGAAAATCGCCTGTGCCTTGATGAATAAGTACTGGCCAGAAATTAACACAAAGGACTCTGAAAAGGAAGATCAACTGGGTTGTAAAATGCTTTATCTCTCCAAACAGCAAAATGTCCTTCATGAAAGAATCAAGTCAGATTGTTTAGACAAACGATCGTGCAAATGGGAAAAAATCACTGCCTCTTCTTTACCTGACTTTCCTAGATTAAATGAAGAAGATATCCGAAACCTGACAGTTGGTGTGTACCAGTTGAAACTTGCACCTTGTTACACAAGAGAACACTTGGACAGTGACGGCAGTTTTGACGTTATGATATGCAACCATGAGCCAGACCTACTTTGTGCAAAAATACAGTCACGGCATGTGTCGTCAAAAGGCTACAAAGTTTGGATTCAGTATAGTGACGTCCAGGTTGTAAGCTGGTACTGTCAATGTAAGGTAGGAACCCGTGTTGTTGGGACCTGTTGTCATGTCACTTCCCTTATATGGTATCTTTGCATTGGACGTTACAGTGAGAGCACTTTTGAGAGTCTGCGGGACTGGAGCAAATATCTACTTGATGCGCAGGATATCCCAGAGCCACTGACAGTGGATGAGAGCGAGAGCGAAAATGAGAATGATGAAGAATAATGTTGTGCAATTAATTTTACATCCATTTTGAAGTAAAAACCTGTTAATTAAAAAAAAACTTTCTCATTTATAGAAAAACAGTTATTTTTGCACTTTCAGAACTTCTTGAAAAGTCATAGTAATGTTTCCCATTTTTTAAAAGTAGATTCTTGTTTGATCGATTCTATTCCTTTTGCGTAAATGTTAACTTAGTTACGTTTTAAATTTTACGTTTCTAATTGCTATAATAAAAATCAAAAAAAAGAAAAAAAGAGACTTTAAAATAAAGAAAACCCAATTAAAATAAATGCTCAATGTGCGATGTCAAGATTTATGGTAACGTCAATTCTTGACGTTATAGGTTTTATAACGTCAACGTCATGTCATTTATAGAGAAAACAATGCCTGATTTAAACGACAGAAGGAAGAAAACTAGAAAAGATAATGCTAAAATATAAATTGTTTAATCATTTATCAACTCTAAGGTATTATTTGAGAATATTTCATTTATTTCTAACTTGAGGCAAATTTTTGCCCTTAGAGCCCTTTCTTCTTTTAGAGAATTTTCTTCCATGGAAAGTTAAATGTAAGTATATGTTGGATTTCCAAAATACAGATGAAATAATGAGTTTTACAAACTGTTACAATGCATATCTGTTTGAACAATAATATATTGTCCATGTAGTATCGCTATACTCTTTCAACACTTTCAAATGAGTGAAAATGGATCCAATTTTGTCCCCTTTTTACGAAAGACGAATCTTTAATATTTTCAAACATACTTAATTCATTCTGACAAAACGTGAAGGTCTTTTCATTTTTAGCTTAAGAGTTTGGTATGATCGTCGCTTCGACAGAATTCATCATAGGAATTGAATTCAGTCGCCAGTGGAAAGATCTGGGCTACCGGTATTAAGGACAAATGACAAGGATAGCTTTCAGGACTTCATTTTCATCATCAGTAATGGGCAGTAGATGAAAGAACACTTAAGTATTTTAGAGTTATCGCTCTTGTGATACACCTTGAATTTTCAATAAAAGGTTACTGTTTTTTTGTTTTACGCGATTTCTTTGAAGTATTAATTATATTACATATTTGAGGTCAAAAATTAATGAAAATTACAAACCAATTTCCAAAACACACAATCTTTAAAAAAAAAAAACAGCCAATAAATTGAGCAGATGATGAATACCCGGTATATAGTTAATGCAATCTCAATGCTACTTTTAAGGATAAATTTATTTTACTCGTTTCAGCAATCTCTTTCATAGATTTGTGGTAAATTATAAATCATATTCGTGTTTGTGTTATGTATCCTAAATTTCAATGAAACTTTGTATTATAATTAGTTATAAGATTAGGTATCAAAAAGCATAAAAGATACATTTAGTTAACCCACGAACCAGGAGCCCGTTTTACAAAATAACTTACGACTAGGACCAAAAACTTCAGATGATTGGAAAATTTTGAAAAATTAATAATTCTCTTTGAAATCGTTTGTGTTAACATATCTAACCACATTCCTTACAAAAAATTATTTTAAAAAATGATAAAATGTAAGTCAAAAAATTATAAGAAGAATTGTAAAACGGGCCCCAGGCCCCAGGCAAACGATTTGGTCCTTGGGTCCGACATGTTGCCCTCAAATCTATTCAATGAATGTATTTATTACACTTAAAGGCTCATATGAATAAACATAAGTAAAATATTATCTGATTGGCGGAGAGAGTCACGTGTCCGTTGTATTAAACTTCGTGTTTCACTATTGTTACGTCACAATGCAGCCACTGGGATGGTTACTTTTTAGTTGTTTTTATCGTTGATTGATTGTGTCGATTCAAACATGTACAGTAAAATATAAATATTTGGAAAAGTGTTTATTCACATGGGAAGGGTTTTAATGTTCCTAGAGTGCAATTCACACTGACTTGTCACGAAGGAATGTTTCTTATGAAGGGCAACTAGTAGTGTAATAAACATCTGATTCATATTGTTCTTATCAAATATTTACTTTATTCACTGGATCTTCTTAATATTTTTTGCATTGTGCTTGATTCAGTATAAATAATAAACAATTTATTTCATAAATGTTAGATCTTCCTCATAATCATGCAATAAATGTATAAATTTTCTACACAAGGAAGGGAAAATGACGATAGGAAAGTTGTTGTTCTCACATTTATCAAAAAGATTGGTTGTTAGATTACCAGTGGTGTCTTTTCCAGTACATATCCAAATATGATACTCCCCAGTATGTGTCAAACTCTTATGTATCTTTTATTTTAGTGAGGCTTGGTAGAACATTTACTGAAACCCGACATGCAGATGATTAGGATGTACATGTAGTACAGTTCTCAGATAAGTTTGGACTTTCAGTAAGGCGTGGCATTCTCGGTGCAAAGTGATTAGCGTCTGTCAAATGGGAAACTTGACATTGTTATTGACAACGATGAGACGTCCCGCTTCTGTACCGTTCGAGAACTTTTAGTTGCAATTGGCTATTTGCTAAAAGTTGACATTCGGCCGAATTTCTTTCCTATATATGTAGGACTCCAAAGTGCGATGGGACTCCAAAGTCCGATGGTCACGCCAAAGTCCGATGATCTGCGCCAAACCCCGATGGTTTGACACGCCAAAGTACGATGATGCGGAAAACAATTACGTTTTTGACGTCATAGTAACACAGCGCCAAACCTCAATGCCGCTCCATGCCAAGGTCTTAAAGATATGTATAAATAAACAAATGCAAAAACTAGCCCTTATCAGTCAGATAGGTGCGAGACTAACCCTAAACGCTCAAAAAGTGATTATTAACAGTAACCTAGATATCTTGGGTGGGTGCAAGACTAACCCTAATCACTCGGCTATTGTTCGAGGACTAACCCTAAATCTCTCGGGTTGTGCAATACAATGACTAAACTTAATCAATCGAGTGTTGTGCTAGGACTAACCCTAATATCCCTGGAAAGTGCAAGCAATAAGCAAAATAAAAAAAATTGTATTCGAGGACGAATTCAGAAATGATGGCTTTTGAATGCAGGACAATGGCGTCAAGGGTAGACGTCGGATTATTGTGACTTCATAAACGTCGATTGTTCATCCTCACCATCGGACTTTGGCGTGTCAGACCATTGCACTTTAGCGCAACGTGTCTCATAGGAAACGAGCCATCAGACTTTGGCGTGACCATCTGACTTTGGTGTCCTTTGGCGCAGACCATCGGGGTTTGGCGAGACCAGCGGACCTTGGCGTCACCATCGGACCTTGGAGTCTTACATATATATTTCAACAGTGAAGGAAAGCTGTGTAAATTTCAGAAGAAAATTATGTTAAATCGAGAATGTCACGCCTTGAACATAATTTAATCATTATACCATATTCAACAAATATGATATGACAAATTTAATTTTCATAAGAAATTCCAGAAAAATTGCATAGCTGATAAAATTCGTTTAACCAAACTTGAGAAATTGTTATATCAAATCCAAAATTAAATTTGATAGGTCCTTCATTGGCCTCCGTACATTGCACAAGTATGTAAGCTCATTAAGGATAAAATGGGTGAAGACAACGGACAGAGGTTGATCTAAATGATGTCACTGAACAATAAATATTATGTGAAGAGGGCAAAAACACGAATCCCTGAAAATTCCAGAGGCAGGACCAAGTGCCTGGGAGGAGTAAAAACATCCACTTTCGATCAGTCACATACCAGCTGTGAGTCTTATGTATTGATCAGGTAGGCGGATTATTCCATAGTACTTAGTGTGAAAACAAATGCTAAACAAGTACTATAATAGAATAAAAAAGTCAGCCTGAATCTGACAATCAGGTCATTATAACAACCATAGCATATCCAAAATGCTGACTTAAATCGAGGTTGCTGAGATCCTTACAATATCACCTTTAAGTACTAGTCGTACTGTTTTAGTTTTAAGGTGTAAAGAATGAATGCATAAATTATTGACAAACATGTTGAGGAAACAAAAATATCAGCATTCTAGTTAAGACATTTCGTACGTTCTATGATCGATACAATGACCTTTTCAGCAAATACATAATATTATACGGATTTTCCTGTTATATCCCGATCATGGCAAGAAGCACGTGCACACGGCAGGTGTGACTGCTTGGCAGGGGATTCTTACTCCTCCATGGCACCTGATCCCACCTTTGATGTTTTGGAGGTCTCTTATTTTGTATTGTTTTATTGATTTTGACCTTAAGCATACTGTATGTTATCTCCATTTATTTCATTATACGAAATAAATTTGTTGTGACAAATTTTAGAACTTGTTTAATCGATTTTCATTTGTTTACCAGATTAAATTGAACTTAATGTGTTAAAATAATTTTTGACGATGTTATAAGGAATTTTTTAAAAAGTGTTCAACAAATTTTATTCGTAATAGTTATTTTATTCATATGTCGATACGATAAACACTGTATCTCAGTCAGCTTAAAATTAATGATACCACAGAATTGGACACATATGTTCCATACTTGGATATTTACTAGCTAAAAAAGTTAATGTTATCATCACAACAAAGCTTTACGATAAACATGACAACTTCTCAATTTGCAAGTTCCCGTACGTGATGCAGCAATAAACCCTTATCACCTATACCTGGGACTTTTATCCCTCTGTTGATTCGATACACAAGAGTGCATGGTTTACCAATGAACAAATTCTAAAACGAGGTAGGTTATTGACACACAGGTTGGTGATGCAACTAAATCAACAGTCTCGTTGAAGTTATCATTTCGTAAATTATATGGTCGATACAATAACCTTGTCAGCAAATAAAACGATCAGTAAGTCAAATACTGAGTGAGGTTTTTGTCCCCTGCTCTCAGTGAAAGTGGGAGATAAAAATTCGGTCTGTCCGTCCGTATGTCTTTTTGTCTGTAACACTTTCGTTAGATATCTCTAGAATCCTTTTAAACTTTTGCAATAAAAGTTTACAACTCCCTATGGTCTAAAGAATAACCCCTATTGATTTTGAGGATTACCGGTCAAAGGTCAAGGTCCTAAATGCATAAAGTCTGTCTGTTTTAACACTTGTTTCCGCGCGATACATGTATCTTGAGAAGTCAGTGAACTTTCGCGATTAAATTATATACAAGTTCCTATGACCGGGTATCTAAGGAACACCACTACGTGTATTTATTTTGGGGTAAAAGGTCAGGGTAAATTAATATTTTCTATCGTTTAAAACTTTCATTTCCGAGTAATCTGTCAAAAAGCTTCGCCTACCCCTCTTTAAGCCCCCCCCCCTTTCCCCCAATCTAGATTCGTGCATGTTCTTTTTTACCTAAGAAGGGAATACAGATTCTCTGAATTAGTTTTTATTCTAATTGTTAGGCCATTATTCACATACTGCATTGACAACAGAGTTTTCCGTTATTTCAAGATTATGAAAAGGAGCACACGGCGGATGTTACCTATTGGTAGGGGATTCTCACTCCTCTATAAAACCTTATCCTATAGTATCTGTGATGTTTTCAGATATCTGTGTTTGCTCAGTCCCTTATTTGTATTGATGGAATAGACTTTTGAGCCTCAACACTGTCCGTTATCTTTCAATATATTTCATTATATATAACGAATTCAATTGGTGAAAACATGTTTGACAAATAATTCTAAAAAATATTTTAAAAAGATCCTAAATGCAATTCCGAAGAACTGGGAATGTTTTGATTGTTCACAATTTACTAGAACTTACGTTGTCTACAAAACACGGAGTTGATGTTTCATGCACGTGAGTTAGCATCCGATTTCCATGATGCCATTAAGGTGATAACGCTTTTAGGTCACCTGAGTCACTCAGGTGACCTATTGCCATCCGTGTTTGTCCGTCGGCGTCCGTCGTTCGTCGTGTGAACATTTTAACATTTTCAGCTTCTTCTCTGAAACCGCCAAATTTTGTATACAGCATCTGTGGGTGAAGGGGAACAAAAATTGTGAATTTCATGATCCCCGCCCCCCTGAGGCCTGAGGGGTGGGGCCAAAACCAGTAAAATTAATGCAATCTTTAAAAATCTTCTTCTTTACTCCTGGACATCAAGCAGTCAAACTGTTTGCATGATTGTAATTAGTAATGAGTCTTCTACCAAAATTGTGAAATTCATGGCCCTGGGGTCAGGGCTTCTAGTGCTAGGGCGGGGCTAAATAAGTAGGTAGTGAAAAGGGATTAATTCTTTGAAAATCTTCTTCTCTGCTCCTGGATATTAAATAAACCAACTAAGTTCATAGTTATGATGAGCAAGAGTGCCTCTACCATAATTGTGAATTTTATGGCCCCAGGGTCAGGGGTTCTGGTGTTAGGGCGGGGCTCTATTTATTATATAGTGAAAATACATGAATTCTTTGAAAATCTTCTTCTCTGCTCCTGGGTATTAAATAAACTAACTAAGTACATAGTTATGATGAGTAAGAGTGCCTCTACCAAATTTGTGAATTTTATGGCCCCAGTGTCAGGGGTTCTTGTTTTAGGGTGGGGCTCTAATGATTATATAGTGAAATGCATGAATTCTTTGAAAATCTTTTTTCTCTGCTCCTGGTTAATATGCTAATGATCTAATTACATATTTAAGGTCAGGATTTATTTTATTTTCAGTTTTACAAACCCCCCGCTCAAGGTTTTGAATTTTCAGAAAAAAAAATAAAAAAATTCTTTCCGATGTCAAATTTGAGTCGGGATCGAGATTTCAAATTTACGAACTCGCACTTCCGGTTTTACGATGAAACGGCGGGTAAATAAAGCTAGATCTGAGAAGATAGCTTGGTTTAGTGTAAAATTTATCGATAAGAGTGCCATTCAAAACGTTTCAGCCGTTCAAAGGACAAATTAAATGCTGACGACTTTGTTGCACAATGACATGCTGGTGAGATAATTATGTATTCGTTTCAAAAGTATCTGTAAATTATTTTCCTCCCCCAGGTTTTAAACTGCCCGTGGTAGCTATTGATTATTGCCAGCGACGTTGTTTAGGTTTCTGTTATAGCTTACAGTCTAAGCATCATTCTTCAGAAAAGGGTTTCTTATGCATCAGATGTAATGAATAAAACTATGGGAGAAGTTAAGTCCATCTGAGGAAGAAATAAACAATAACCTGAAGAAATAAAAAAAAATTCAACTATTAAAAGGCAAGAATATACAAATATATAGAGGCATGTAGTATCATTTGTAATAGCCAGAAAAATTATTTCACATTCACCCTACTCCCCAATACTCTCGGTCTGTTTTATGATAGGAATTATAATTTTAGGCATCAAGTAAATTTTAGAACAATGTCTACACATTCACCTAACACATATTAAAAAGATGAAGATATATTGAAAGACTTTTAAAGAATTGATTTTTTAAAATATATTTTGATCAACATCACAAAATTCATATAACTGGCCCAAACTGGCAGATAATGAAATAAGCAATAATTACATGTTCTACTTTCCTATTTGTAAGCATTATGTGTCCAGTGGTAAGGAGCCTATTAGGATAGCATAAAAAAAGAACGTACAAATGTTAATAATTGATTTATCAAATTTTTTTTTAATTCCTTCTCCTTCGGGACTTTTTTATTCTCATGTTCATAACTAAACCTAAACATAAAAAAAATGCTGGCCTTATAATGAAGAAAGGGGCCTCTTTCAAAATAGATAATTTTAGGGCCGCTGGGTCAGGGGTACCAGGGGGTTACTTTGACTAAAAATAAATAATTAATGCTTTAAAATCTGCCCTTTGATAAGCAATGGTGCCTCTTTCAAAATTTGTGAATTTCATGGCTTTTGGATTAAAACACGAACCAAATACAATCGCTGGAAAGTTGTTACATGATACTCAGGTGACCTTTAAGGCCCGTGGGCCTCTTGTTATACTTTAACCTCTATATTGCGCTTCCGATCGCAAGCACGACAGAGTAAGTTGAGGGCTGTAATGTCACGTCTATAATAACACTGAAATTGAGCATTCTTCTTCGTAGTAAATTGAAGAATCGGTGGCCATAGATCTTTAGAGCTATTAAGTAATTAAATTCATTTTTATCATTCCGTCGGAAAACAGTCATCCAAGCCTATTTCAAAATTAGCAAGTCATGTCGTAGGAGAGACACATTTACTCTGTATATATTAACCAACATTTTTCTGGTCATAGCATGGTATATCGATAATTGTGCTGTTGATCGTTCAGGAAGATCACAGACGAATAAAAGTATCACGAAATGTTCAACACTAACAAGCTGATTTCAAAATGAAAATTAAGAGGATGACATTAAGATTTACTCCATCACAAATTTTTTGTAGTGAGAAGGAAGTCCATCCCTGTTTGTTTTTTCCCCAAATATTATAGGTTATTTTATATTAATTTGCTATTTCTTACTACTAGAAATACAATATAAAAAGAATGTACCAGAAGAATAGATGATGCAATAAGTTGCACTTCCTTTCAAATTTGACTCCAACTCAACGGTGTTCAATAATTTAGCAAAAATGTCATGCACTATTTGCTAAGATTTTATAATAGTGAGCTTGTAAGCAAATCTTATATAACATATCGTTAATTGTATTTTAGTGAACATTTTTAATATCATATCAATTGTAACAAATTTGTTTTAGTACTAAATTTGACAACGTAAAGTTACATCTTGCAGAGCAATAGATGTAATTTCGGTTAATGGCGGATGTGATAGGTCGGACCGTCGGAGGATATGCTTTCTCCTCCTTGGCACCTAATCCCAACTCTGAAATATCATAAGGTCCGTTTTAGCTCTACTGGTCAGAGACCAGAAGAGCTTATGCGATAGTAATGTGCCTATCGTCCGTCCGTCTGTCTTTCTGTAAACAATTTTTCAAAATGGTTACTCCACCTACAGTTTTGGTCCGATTTCAATATAACTTGGCACACAAGTAGACTATACTAAGATATGTAATTCTTTGCATGAGTTTTTGATTTCGATGAACGGCGTTGCCGTGGTTACTAAAAATAGAAATTTCTAAGAAATTCTTTCAAAATGCTACTCCTACAGTTTTGGTCCGATTTCAATATGACTTGGAACACAAGTAGACTACCTAAGATACATTAATCTGTGCACCGGTTTTTGATTTCAATGAATGGTGTTGCCATGGTTACTAAAAATAGAATTTTCTGTGAAATTCTTTCAAAATGCTACTACTCCTACAGTTTTGGTCCGATTTCAACAAAACTTGGCACACAAATAGACTATACTAGGATACCCGATTCATAATTCAGTGCATCGGTTTTTATTTTGATGAACGACAAGGATCATTAAAGTTTCAAGTCCCAACTGCTACTTTTCGCTTCCTTTGTTTTAAGTATAAACCTGTAGAGCTACAGTCTCGACAGAGACTTCTGGTTCATGACCTGTTCACAATGGATTTTTAAAGATTGATCAGTTTGTTATTTCCACCTTTTTCATATACCTCAAACGTGAAAAATTAAAAAACACTGGGTGTCTCGGGCTCTAATACTTACGGGCTCGAAGAGATACAAGATTAGTATTATATACCTTTCTTTGGTGCTGGTACAACATACTTGTAGCAGTGACTATATAGACACTGTCCAGATATGATTCAGTTGGAAAAGATGTTCATGGTGTGTCAGCGAGCTTAATATTGAAAATCAAAACAAATGGAAACATTGTGAATTTTGTGTAATGTCATGAAAACAACACAGTCCATGTTATGATGTTGACATCAGGGAAAAGTCTTCAGGCAAATAAAAACCATTGTAGAAACTGTGACTTTAAAGCTTGTTGAAAACCAATTGCGGGACTTTTCATGAATTCATATTATTGCACACCATGAAATGCTGTTTAATGTTAAGAAGCTTTATTTTCTTCAAAAGTTTACTTTTTAGGGGGCAATAGGTCAAGAAATGTAATGAAGAAGTAACCTGCTCAGTATGTTGTTACCTATAATACAAAATATGTTAGTAACCTATTAGGTTTTTTTTTATAGTCTTCTTATTTATAAGTACAGTTTCCTTTTATTGTTACCTGTTAAAGTTACCCATTACTTATTATTGTTACCAATTTTAGTTACCTGTCTAGATACACGTATCATAGTTTGTCTTAAATGTTTTTTGAATGTTTTACTTGTGTATTTTTTTGTATGGATATCATGCATTTGTTACAGAATCTGAATTGTGATCAAAGAACTGCAACTCTCGCAAGACATAGGAACCTTATAAATGAAAATATGAGGCAATATAAATTCTGAAATGGAATCTGTTTTCTCCAAAGTTCATATTAGATTTGATTATAAAGATCTCGCAATGAAATATCTTGGAAGAGTTTTCTTTATTTTAATGTTATGAAACCACTTGTACATTATATAAGCATGGATAGATGAGGATGCATTTTGTATGCTAATTACAAATTACCTTTGCCTACAGGCCACAGCACCATAAATTGAACACAGAATGAAGTCAAACATTCAAATCAATAAATTGTTGAAATGAATTAAATAATGAATCAAAATGTTCGCCATTTGTGTGCATTAAATTAAACAAAACCTGCAAATGATTATGCACACCTGTTAAATAAAACTATTCAATATTCAATATCAAAAAGTACAGTATGCGTACAATTTCTGGTCTTGAAGCAAGATTTGGAAGTTTCTATTCTTCGTTCGTCCATGGACAGTTATTTCAGAAAATAAGAATGTAAATCGTATGACAGTGCTGAATATTTATAGACGCATACATTCTCCAGTATCTTATTGAAACTGTTCAACTTAGTACACAGGTGTACAATTACATATGTATAATGTATTTTATTTTATACATATTGTTCATTCTTTGTTCTGTATCTCTTTGTGTTAGGCTCCTTTTCTCATTATTTTTCCATGTACCTCTTGTACCATACAGATGGTTTTTGAGAGAATAAATGCATGAATTTTGTATGTTCAAAGTCATATAAAGGCTCAATGGTCCGGGTACTTGATTTATTATTTTTTTTTTTTTATTTTATTAATTTCGAAATATTACAATTGCCAACATAATTTGGAGAATCTACTCATATTGCTACAAGAAAATAAATTACTCTAACAAAAAAATATATTTGCTTAGTAAAAGGCATAAGATATTTTAAAAAGTATTACCATATAGCGGGTAATTTTAGCGGGGTGCTAAATTTGGCTTATTTTGGCGTTTTGATGATAGTCTGCTAAAATTTTAATCGCTAAAATACTTAGTCAGTACTCTTCTTAATGTCCATCTGTAAAGAGCTGAAACTTTGCGTCCGCTAAAATAAATTACGTCAAAAAAATTGGCATACCTTTGAGTAGGCAAAACACCAAATTTTACAACTGCCAAGACCCGCTATACGGTATTGTTTGACTCCAGAATATTGTTTACAAAAAAATTAAGACTTTCGCTGCAGAAACAGACTTTTGAAGTTAAATACCGGTACAAATGAATCACAAGTGTTATTTTAAATTTGTTATGTCTCTTCTTTTTTCCTCATTTCAACACCCAATTCAATAAATTAAAAAAAAATATATTAAAATATTGATCATAATAAATATTTTCATCATTTTTTCATTAATCAATGGCTAAAAACAGTGCATTGAAGAAAATTGTCCCAGAATTTTAGACTGAATTAAGTTCACTAAAATGTGTAATTAAATATGACTTAGATATGTAAAACAACAATGCGGTAAACATGATAAATGTGTCAAACTGAAGTGTGAACATAATCGATTCTTGACAAAAACGAAAAAGTCCCTGTAAACCTTAAATGTTCTAAAATGTTGTTGTGTGGTAAGAAACCACATCTTAACCTTGTATATGAATAGGATTAAGCTTGTAGAAGATGTCTAGATTTCTCTGTATCTATGCGGGTGATCTGCATACAATCACAGCGGCCTGTTCTTATTTTGATCTGAATAATTTAATTCAGAAACTGATAGCGTAGTTGGTCCAAAATTCACATTAATTACTCCAGTTCAAGCCAAATCACCAATGTATGGAGCTACAAGACTGTCTTTATCTGGAGTCAGAAGAAACCAGATCGACAAGGCATATAGCGCTCTCATTACCGCGGAAGAATTTTTAAAATTTTGCATAACAAGTGCCACAAGGTTTAGATATTGTTGATATTCGTCATTAATCATAACCGCGGATTATCGGTATTCGGACCAAATTTCTTCCCCTATGACGTATATGTGATGTTGATAGAACTAGAGCATGAAGAAATAGTAGTACATTCTTATTCTGCTTCTAGATTAACTGAAATGAATGAATTTTCATAATAATTTAAATTTCAGAATTGTATATAGAAAACCTCATAAATATGACTTTCAATACATGAATGAACTGCATTTTTGTTGTTTTAAATTGTATTTTACTATTTCTGTATTAGATTAATGAGGGGTTATAAAACTTCTGATATTATATTTGCATTGGAAGAGTTATTTATGGGAGCTCTGATTGAAGTAAATCATATATTATCACAGATAATTCAATTTATGCCGCTATGAGAAATATGGTAAATTTTACACCGTCGGATAGTTACGGATTTTTTAAACACCACCTTTGTTTTTTTGCAACATTTTAAGTGCAGTGAAAAAATAAAAACCCCTTTTATAACACTTGTATCTTTCACCCATGTGCATTGGTTTGTTAAAAATTTTTATTTTCATTCAATTAAATGACAGAATAGACAAAACTGCATACTGTGTTCGATTATATTTTTTCATTAGGCTAAGCTCATAGAAGGCATAAAATCACATTACTATCATCCTAATCAAATAAAAAAATGATTTTTTTAAAATATATATGAATAATATATTTATATGCTTATATTCCAAAGTACATCGTTTTTCTAAAAATAAGATTTAAATTATTAGTTTAATCATTTTGATTATGAAGGATTATCATATGCAGAATTGTTCTACCACATTTTAACATAAAAATAAAATTATACAGACGATATTGCTAAAATATAAACAATATCAGAATTAATTTCTTGATCAGAGTTTTCACACGTGGAATCAAAAATGAAATTTAAAATAAAATCCCTAACTTTGTGAACAAATTCATCTTTTGTTTATGCTATTATTAACTTTACCTAAATATATGTTATTTTAATTTGAAGATAACAATTTTAGAATTCATGTTTGAAATAATCCGTAACGATAAAGCCATTAATCAGCCATGTGTTTATAAGCACAAATCCTTTGTTTGTTCGGAAAATCAGATGTTTCTCAATCCAACTTCAACTCGGTGATGAATTGTGGAATGCAAGTGGCGATTGTGTTAGGTTCTATTCTTTTATTAAATGTTTTATTTTAATTTATAACTAAATGTTAAGTTTCTCTTAAAGAATCAAATAAATCTAATTCTATTATGGTCAATAAAAAAATTATTTTATTTTTTGAAATAAACTCGTGTAAATATTTAATTTTTATTATCTAATTCTGCTGAACGTCTGTACATACATAGCATTTGCATTAAAAAAAATATATGTATGCAATTAATATTTTTCACTTATTATTTTTCCAGTAAAATGTAATTATGGCATTGAAAGATCAATCGATACAAATAATTTTTTTCTTCAAATGTTGTTAATGAAATTAAAAAAATATTTAGGGATGCGTGTGACACTAGATTAAACATAATTGATCATAAAATAGTCAACACATAGCTTGTAATAAAAATTAATTTATAAATTCAATTTCGTGTTTTTGACAATTAATAAATGAATTAACATATTTCCTTTTGTGCACTGGAAAAAATGACAACAAAGTTTAAATATCAATATATATTAATCATTGCGAAATATTTTGTTCTTTAAAGATTTATCTTCTTTTCAGCAGGATTATAAAGAAAGAAGTGCAGATTCCGTATTTCGTCTTCATTATTCCTGCTATTTTGTCTAATCACAGTCCGACCTATCAGAAAGTGAATATCCACATATATTAATCATTTCGAAATATTTTGTTCATTAAAGATTTATCTTCTTTTCAGCAGGATTATAAAAAAAAGAAGTGCAGATTCCGTATTTCATCTTCATTATTCCTGCTATTTTGTCTAATCACAGTCCGACCTATCAGAAAGTGAATATAACTGCCTCTTCTCCTTACACATTCAAATCAAGGTCACGTGACCCCATATTGAAAATGACAGGCTGGTATTTTATGAGTTTACCGGGCCCTAGTTTATGGGTTTCTGCGCAAGACGACGAGAGGCCTCGTTTATCACCGCCAGACGAAAGGTAATACATTTTCTGTATATCAAGATCTATAACGGTCTATAACATCATGTAATTAAGGAAAACAACCAATTGAAGCCTCATCTAAGTGCTCATAAAACAATAAATCTAACGGTTTATGATCATATAATATTGTCGGATAATTTTTAAACACTAAAATATTGAATTAAGTTACTCGTATGCTCATTTGGGCTGCAGGTTTTTTGGCGATGATAATAAAATACACATTAAAAGATCATTAAGAGCCTGGTTTAATTTGCATGTTTAAGGGGAGGGTCTTTAGTCAAGGGAAGAGTTTAAAAGTGATTATAAGTGTCTCTTGCAATTATTTGTTTAAATGATAGGCATGGAAATTGATGCTTTAGTTTGGAGGTTATGTTCCAGATACAACAAAAACGTTTTGCTTTAATATTTTTTTATAATGAAATCAAAGTGGACACGATTTACATGCATGTGAGAAAAAAAATCATTTGTTGATGAATTTGTTATTGTGTGGACTAAGTGAAAATGTGATTAGATACACTGTGGATATTTTGTTATTGTCATACTCATAATAGGAAATTTGTCGTGATTTTTATATACCAACGAGAAAGACTGATTTGTGAATATATTTAACTCAAAGTATCTTTGGTGTATGACATTTTTTTTAACATATATATGGTCATTTTTGTACAAGGTCTTGACGTAGAAAAGATAAAAACAAGAATATTATTAGATAATTTTGAAAATATATTTACATAGGAGTAGGGTAATATTTAATATCTATCCTATCTAACATTTCTGATATTGTCTTTGAAGATAAGAAAACACACTAACACACAGACGATGGTCATTCAGAATAAAATTGTAAACAGCACAAAGTCCTACTTTAATGTGGTTACGTTGTTCAATCATTCACCTTTACCGTCATTTTTTCTCGCCATTCAGAAATAAGTCAGTGGTCCAGTTGGCCGGGCCTTTTTATTTTGATAGCGAGGACATTGATTTTAAAACCTTGTGCCATCCAAACACACGCTCCGACCGCCATATAGTAATGAAAAATAAATGAGATACCTCTATCACTGGCTGAGACAGAAGCCCCGAGGGGTCATACTGCAAAAACATCTTAATTGGATATACCACATCCCGAGGAAATTCAAGAGGAATGATTATTTCTTATATGATGAGTGTATTTTTGTTACAGTATTTGTATTATGAACGTTATTATGGATGATGCAATAGCATCCAGTTTGATGTGTTGTTTATAAAATGAAATCAATTTAAACCTCGTATAGTAAATAAAAAAAATAGTGTATGAAGAAAATAAACTAAAAGGGAAAAGATATCAATTTATAAATAAAAAAAATTGGCAAGGATATAATTATACATTTCAACTAATCAATAAGCTTAGTAACATAAAAAAATTGTTAATGGCATTTTTATTCAAAACACTGAAATCGATCTTGATTTAATATTTTTGTTAGCCTCAGACTGTTTAAAACCATTTCCTACCATAAAAATGGCTATTTTTGTTAGATTGTTAGTAAAGAAATCTGTTGTTTAAATTTTCGTATATTGTTTATTTAAAGGAGGATTGGTATCGGCTTTTTAACCTGCCTTTTACATGTTTACTTGTAAGTTTTTCTTACTAGTATTTATTTCAGAAGAAAATATAAATTCAGCTACATAAGAAATTAAACCTACGGTCAATTTTCTTTTATTTGAAGTTCGCGTGATTTTTATTTACTACAAAACTTTGAAATATCACTAACAAGTATATTTTAGTAGTATTCACACGTACCGTTATCTTCATTTGTTATTATTTTCAGTGTCTTTTCCGGTTAATATAGGTAATATATATATTTTTTTTAAATAGTTACTATATATTTAAAAATTCAGAAATATCTCTCTCTCTCTCTGTGAGCAATATTTTTCGAGCATCATTGAGAAGAAATCTAAACAAGCATTTCAATCAAATTATTATTTCAAGCTTGTGTGCCCTCTTTTCCTCCCCATGGCCGTATCGTGTCCCCACTAAATAAACTAGATTCGTAACAATAGCGAAGTCGACGAAGGGAATTTGATATATTTATTATAAGCCCAGTTTAGATCGCCTCAAAGAAATGGAAACCAAGGAATCTGACAGCTTTGGGGTCGTGCAAGGGGAAAGGTGTAGGGGCGAGACCTTCCGAATGTCTCGGTAGATACCCCGAAAAATATCTGATCAGAGGGTTACTGTGCGACCAAGAATAATGAAAAGGTGTCACGAATTATTCCAATTTGTTAATCTCTTGTTAATTTCACCTCTTTTATTTTATTAAGTAGTTTTGTCTGATTTGTTCAAAAAAATATTTACTTGTTTTTATTAGTTGTGACACCTGAGTTGGCAACTGGAGAGCTACAGAGGAGAGTAAATAAACTGTTCACTTGTGCTTGTTGTCAACGAAACACGTAACAACTTATGTAAGGAATTAGTGTTGTTGGTTGAATGCAGGTGGTCCATCAGAAAGAAAGATAGATTCATATTGCTGATTACAAAATGGCGATATAAATGACGGTATATCCTTTGCCATTTGAGAAAAAGTTATGAATTAAGCAAAATGAATATGAGTTAACAAAGCAAGGAGAAAAAAGTTGGTAAACATACCATAAATACATCAATGATTTGAAAACCTTTGGGCAAATTTCGCTTAGAAGGTATTCTTGGGTAAAAGTTGTATTCAAAGATAAGTTATCTTATGCCTGATCTTGAACTAAACAGACATATTTCACTGGTTTCATATTTGAAAACATTTATCTCGTAATAAAACCCCTACTAAGAATTATAAAAATATGTCAAAATATTTTTTTCTTTATAAAAATGCTATGTCAAGATAATGTAGCACACTGCATGACAACTAACAAAATTTGTAAATGTATTCCAACACTAGAGTTTTTGCCATTTGTTATATAACATTACAGTAACTAACGGTACGATACTCCACTTTTAAACAGTTTTAAAAATAGAGTGTGCATCTTGTGCTTGTGCCATCATTGCAATATGAATCAAGATCTCCTTATGCATCTGAGACACTTTTGCTACAAACATTATATTGATGTCTAATTACAATGTATTGCTGTACTGACTGTAGCATCCTTGGCATATCACTGTATCTGCCTAATCATAACAAATAGTGTGTAAATCTCACTGTTTCCGTCTCTGTTACATTAAATCTTATGTTTAATGTGTTTGTCTGCAATGCAACAGTGAGTTCAATTTCACTGTCTTCAAAATGAAATGTAACTGCCAGCATGTAAATGTTATTGCAACGATATGAATGAGCACTCTATTGTTTTCTGTTACACTTTATAGAACCATTATACTGTAAAATCACATATTTTCATAAGGTCAATTTTTCGTGGTTTGAGGAAAATCTCTTGGTCTTTGGGGATTTGATTTCGTGGATAAAGAAATAATGAGTACTTATGTATGTAACATTTCACATTTCGTGGTGGACATGAATTCGTGGGTCTCGTCATACCTCGAAATCAACGAAAAGTAAACCCCCCACGAAAATTTGAGAGTTCACAGTATATAATTGTTGTTTACAAGACAATTTAGTCCCCTGTCTACCTTGTCTGATTAAACATTAAAAATAAAAATCCAGAAAACAATAAACAGAGCGCTGATCCTAAAGCAAAAAATAAAATCTAGCAACACCACTTATACACATAAATTCCGTGTGTATCTATCGAATTTTGGTCACCAAATGATTTTGTGGCAATGAATTCTTGAAATAAGAAAACGAGAGAAAATGACAAACGACTCTCGTAATATTAATTTATCACCAAGCACCAGCGATGTCAGCTCATCTATTCCCAGTGTAAAAACTTCTTCAAATTCAACCTGGATAGTTGCCCCCATGAATCGGCAAGTAATTTGCAGGCAATCCCGTTAATGATGTTTGCCATTAATTTCTCCTTTTTTATCAGTCGTTCAGATCTGCATTGAAAATGTGATACCTTCTTCACACTGATACCCGAATAGGACAATGTAGACAATATTTTAAAAGCTTTTTTTCTCTCTCTGTCTCAAACATAAATCAAGAACATTGACAGATAAGTTATTTTGAATCAGTCAGTGTGTGGTGTGCCATATCAGTCTTGTAGGTCTTGTTTAAAAAAAAACAACAAACACACATACCCTCACATACACACAACAGAGAGAGAGAGAGAGAGAGAATTTCCAATTACAACTTAATTGCAATTAAATTTCATACTCTATGACCGGTAAACATGTTTTGACTCAGGCCAAAGCTAACATCTACATGCTTATCTTTCCTGTGTTTCTCTGGGAGTCATTAGTGACCATTTCCTGGTTTCAGTAGAAGATTCGGCATGTCAATCGTCTCTGTTCCATGGATATGTGTACCCCTTCCTTGTTTTATATCTCGGTGTTCTCGTCAATGTGTTCAGATGACTGTTCGTTCTTGTATTAGATGCAGACACACTGACACGATTAATGAAAGTTCCTTTGTTAGGAGGTTTTTTGGAATTCCTTCATTTGTTTTGCTATCTGCTTGGCAGGTACAGATTCAGGTTTTTGTTACGTAAATCAACGCTCTTATTTCTCATTTTTTATAATATTTTCTTTTAAATGTAGAAATCCTTAAGTTATTTTTATCTTCTACAAATTTTCTTTTTTGTCTCTTATTTATATAAAATTATAAACAGGGTAAAATTTGGAATTCTGGATTTTATTTCATTTGCAGGAAAATGATACGTTGCTAGACATTGAGGTATTGTGATAAACTTCGAGAACGATTGTTTGGAGGCGTTCTCATTGGCGAATGGTCGCAGTTTCTTGAAACCATATCTAAATAATATTCCAATTGTTCGAATGTTGTACACCTGGGAACAAAACATTAACGTGGAGCATTCGTAGCGCACCTTTTCATCAAAAGGTAAGTTTTTAGTTTAATTTATCAAAGTTTTCCCACGATTGTCAAGGCCACCTTCACGTGTGAGATCTCTGCTGGCATTGCCCTAACTTTGCTGTACAGTTGTAAGTGTCTAGATAAGTGAATTACCTCCGTCTATTGCCCCATAACTTTACTTAAAGTTCATTTCTTTAGCTCACTCAGCAATAGGAATGTTTTGGTGTAAGAATTAGGATATCATCCATTGTAATTGCAAAATACCGTAAAATTCTATGATAGTATTTGGTTTGCTTGTGTATCTTACTTCCAAAATATCAACAATATCAGTTATCTAATAATATTTTCATTTACACATGTATTAATGTTTGTGAAGATAATTGGCAATCAACATGCATGATCTAATTTTTAATTATATGCCAGAAAATTTGGCATTTTTCTTCATCAAATACGAGTTTAATGCAATCCTTAGACTCAATTCAATTCACTTAGACTGAAACAGAATCTTAGGAATACGTTTCAAAATCGAAATCATAGCAAAATATCAAAAAGTAAACATCTGTATGTAAATATATGCAATGTGCATAACAACTTCAACTTTGATCCAGTTTAAAGTGATCGCCTTTTTCCTGTCATATACCCGGTATAGCATGGCAAAGAACCATTTTGTTAATTGAAACCCAAATGAAATTTTTTCTCTGCTATGACTTTTAATTTATTGTCTCAAGAAAGAAATATTTGAAATCCTTAAAAAAGATAAAAGGGCAGATGTCAGCAGATATGTAGTTTATCAAACTGTGGGTACAGAGTTATTCTTTCTCTGTAAACCTCTGTTTTATAAGTAATTCACCGGAGATGTTTGATGTGTCTCTATGGGGGTTCTTTTTTCTATAGACACCCGGGAGGCGAATCAGATATTTATGGGTCTTCGGTGACACTTTCTTCGGTATGATATATGTTTTTCTATCAAACGCGGAATGACAGGAAATCATACATTATTAGAAATCCTACCAATATTTTGTTCGCGTGATCAATACCACAGAAAAAGTCCACCGGAAATCCTCTGAATATCAGGCAGTTGTAAGCTCAACCCATAAGGACTCGTTACAAAAATCATATGCAGACTTTTTTGCATTTCTTTTGTCTTCGTGTCGTCCTGAGGATGAAGACGATGCAAAAAGTGATAGATGACTTCGTTCTCTACAGTTGAATGCGTAGCGTCATCCTGTTTGGTGCGTTGTCGGGTTACCAAAGAGGCGCAGTGATTCTTACAGAGAGAGGATGTACAGGAAGTTAATTTAATTCATTGAATGCAGATCCCGACTTTTGTTTGGTTGGGCTGTTCAGATCAATTCTGTCCCTATCTCATACCAAACTTAGATACTTAAACAGATGCCACAGTATTGACAGTGATTAATGGACAAAATATCGATACCAAAACCACTGAACTCAAATACTTGGTGGAAGCGCAAGATTTCATTCCCAAGTCTTTTTATCCGCGAAAGATAATTACGCAAATTCAATCACAAGAAGAAAAATCCTGCCATTCCAAATAAGACTAACAATGACATATTTTTATTATTATATATGACATTCCAAGTAGGTTATTGTTGAAGAAATCCAACTGAATATGTCATAAGCAATAAATACATATTACCGGACTTGAAACTGATAGTAATTGAGAGTATTAACATTAAAAACAAATTCCATGTGTAAACCTATTTTTGTATTCATAAGAAACAGAATTTGTTCAAATTGTTTTACGTGAAAAGAAGAAAACACTGACTGTGGCCTTCAACTCGACATCTAGATATATCGACGATGTATTGTCAATTAGCAATAATTCCAATCTTCATTTTATCTATTGATTTCCTGTGTTTTGATTGGACGAGAACACGTTTAAGAAAAATTTTACACATCGATAAAATTTTTCAATCGGAACTACTTTCTTGACCAAGCTTGTAGGTTATCGTATAAACAATGAAAGCAGTTATTTCTGGTCTGTTTTGGCTAAATTATGAATACAAGAAACTTCAAAGGAGTATATATAACAGTATGACATTTAACTCTGGACACATGGTCCAGACTTTTTACTACCATTTCTAATTATGATATAAAAAATATTTTTATATCACTTGATGGGATTTCTTAGCAGTATTCCAGGGTCTCATGTTGAACTTACAAACATCTCCACTTCTAAAGATATGAAGTCCTCAAACTCAGAATCCCATGGGAGAATGGTGGGATTTTCAGTCCCACCAACTATCCCACCATTCTCCCATGGGAGAAAAAATGTCAGATGGGATATTTTCTCCTGTGGGATTTTTTCTCCCACAAGTTTGTTCAAATGGGATAAATCCCACAGATATTGGCAATCAAACTATATCTCCCATTTATTGTGAAACATGGAATATATCCCATAAATTATGACAATTACAAATATCTCGTCATTTTAAATAAAATATATTCCCGCTATTACAATGTATTGGTGAAAATAATTCAGTGTCAATATCCGTGGGATTTATCCCATTTGAACAGATTTATGGGAGAAAAAATCCGAAAGGAGAAAATATCCCATCAGACATTTTTTCTCCCATGGGAGAATGGTGGGATCTTTAACAAGAAAAGGACATTAATTGCTATCCAACAACAAAGCTTTATGATAAACGTGATGACTTTAACTTTTCAATAGTCAACTTTCCTTACTAATGCAGCAATATACCCTTCATAACCTGCATAACTCTCAGTTGATTCGATTCATAAGAGCATGTTCAACGTATGTAAAATTTCTTCAAGGAGGTGAATTATTGACAAACAAGTTGATGAAGCAAGGATATCTGCTGTCTCGTTTTAAGTCATCATTTCGTACGTTATAAGGTCGATACAATGTCCTTGTCGGCAAATACCGTTTATCATTAAGTCGAATGCTGAACGAATTTTTTCATACTGATTGTTAGGCCATTATTTATATATACACACTGAGTTGTCTACGACTTTTTCCGTTATTTCCCGATCATGAAAAAGAGCACAAGGCTCCATCACACCTATACTGGAGGCCCGTGTTTGCTCCGCTCCTATTTCGTAATGTTAAATAGACGTATGAGTTCGAATACTGCATGTTCGTTACTTTCTTATATTTTCATTTTAATCACTGAATATCTATATTTAACTGAATTCATGATAATTTGAATGTTTTGTAATGTAAACCTTTTAACTGGATAAAATTATGAGTTATAAAAATTAACACGTATAAAAAAAAATTAGATACATAAAAATGTTGGATCTTTCAAATTGAAAATTGTGAACAGAGAAATAAATAACTCGTAAACCTGGAAACATTTGAAATTGGATCGGGTGCCAGGAAGGAATAGACAATCCCATTCGAGTGCTCTAATTCGTCGTGAGCCAACTTATTGATTATGGAAGTTGGATCCTTGCATAAAAAATAATGAAATTTTTTATCAAGTGCTGTTTATTTTTGGAATTGGCACACATAGCTTTAATGAAAATTAAAACAAAAAATGGGTGTCAATGCACTTTTTTTGGCGCTATAGATCATTTAGTTTGACCATTTGCACTGTAAATATGTCTTACACATAAATCAATTTTGAAAGTTTTTTCCTTCAATAGAAACAAACATAGTCTTATTTCATCTTAAATATACACATTAAACTTTGTGACAGTCTTATTTCATCTTAAATAGACACATTAAACTTCGTGACAACGAGGACATTTTCAAATTAAAGCGCATGTTCAATTTTTTTTACTTTCCTGCACTTAAACATTTTCAATTTCTGACATTAAAATTTTAACAAGCAAAAAAAAAAGAAAAGAAAACATTTGAAAGTAATGAAATTTTACTGAATTTAAGAAGAATGGTTAAAAATATTATATATATTCAGAAAATTAGGAATCCAAAATAAGTTTACTTTCAATACTTTGAAAGAGAAAAAAAAAGTTCACTTTCTTCTTTAAAAAAAACTTTCGCCAAAAAATATAGCTCCTTACTTTATGCTTTTGGTATTGAGTTTTAACTGACTATAGTTGAATTGGCATTGTAGAATCCAAAATTAATCGTCAGTATTAAAACATTATGCAGGATTCTTGAAATATAGGTATAGAATTAAGATAAAATCTGCTCAAAAGCTCAGGAGCGAACCTCTTTAAGTAAATATAATAATATATTGAATGAGAGTAAAACAATGGCTTAACAATTAGCATGAAACACCATTATCATCTTTGTGCTAGAAAGAATTAATATATAAAAAAAATATTTTTGGTTCATTAGATAAACTGAACCATGAAAGGTACCGACTAAAAGATCATTACTTTATCATAGTGCAAAGGGTATGGTGCTTTTTAACGTTAAATGAATAAGGTTATAAAGTTAGTATGACGATGGACGTACACTCATAGAAAGATGCGTTATACTTTAGGCAATGTTTTGTTATTAAGCAGTAAAATAGGCTATATAAATACTAAAGAAGCCAAGAAATATTTCATAAGGAATTGTGTTTTATCAGACATCGAAAAGTTCCCACATTAACATGACCATCTCAAAACCAGAGTGCAAGGAAAGCACTAAAAAAGTAAAACAAAAATCTCCTAGATCTGACAGGTTTCTCTCGGCTTGCCTTACAACTCTGGAAGACAGATGCATTTGACACGTGCTGATGTCCGGATGCGGTTATCGTACCTGTTATCAATTTACCATGTATTTCACACATATTATATTGTAACAAAACACCTATATCGCAGGAACAGAGACAGTTTGATTTGTCTGAATGTTGACATCCTAAGTGAAATATGTTAACTTAAATTTAGTGTAGGACTTAAAGTAATTCCCTCTCTTGACTTTTTAAGAATATCATATTCAGATGCATTCCACACAAATATTGTTTGAGAAATTCGATTATTTTCTGGGTTGTGTTAAATGCACTGGATTCCTGTGTTTATTCGCTTTTTAAAACATTTATTAGTAATGACAGTTGGAGGTGAGGGTTTTCAACAAGTCGTAATGTTAAACTTTTGATAAATATTTACCCAGACAGTAAATCCAACCCTCAACAAGAAAAAACTTTCTGTACAATGTTAGAGGAGCATGCAAAAGCAAGGTTTCTGTTACAGAAAAGGCACACCACAAAATTAATAACCGCGCCTTTTGTAACATTTTTATACAGGGTGGGTGTCAAATGTTAAAATTTGTTTCTCACATAATCATATGAAATATCCCTTTATTGCCGTGTAATATTGTTATGATTCATATTGTTGGAATTTCTGGTGAGAAATACAAGAACTGTAATTTTTGTATTAGCATTATTTTTTTTAACAGAATGAGTAATTATTTGAAATAAAAATTTCTGCTTTTCATATTGTTTTGGGGGAAAAAACTATAACGAAACTTTGTTTGAAATGATTTTTCCTTATTGTCGTCCAGTATTAAGTTAAGAAAATAATTAAAAGTACCATTTTAATGTAAATACATGTAAAATGTAATATTTCTTGTAAAACTAGTAAATTTGTGTTTGCTTACTATTTGCTGTAAGATAGTATTCTTTCAAGTAGTTTTGTGACGAATTAAGCAAGACCTCTCCTTAAAAATGTTACATACTGTTCTGGTGATTTTGGCTTAGGGCTGGTGTAGTTTTCAAACAGTAACAAATAAACCAAAGCTTCTTAGTCAACAGAATTCGCGATCTGTCCTAACATCTCGATCCCCTGATTGGTTCTCCCTAAGTTCTGATGATCTGCAGTAGTGGTCTAAGAGAGTTCGCGAAAACCAAGAATTACAATCACAAAAACAAATGTTTACAAATCTCTCAGGCTCAAAAAGGATTTTTCTCTTTGATAAAAAAGTTAAAAGAAACAAGCGTTTAGTGAGAAAAGCCAGGAACGCGATCTATTTCACAGGCAGAGCGGGATCCGGGGAACTTGTCTTTTTTATGCGTTTTGCTTCGTGCTGGGAATCAATGTGTTTTGCCTTACGGAGTATCAAATTTTAATCTTGTACAACTTCTTTCAGAGCCCAGGTCTGATTTTGAGTGGCGATAAAATTCATCATTCACCAGTTCCTCTCTTCATATTAGAGTGGACTGTCGGGAAAAATATCAGTCAATTATCTGTCGAAATAAATTATAATAAAATATCTAGATTGCTGCGCTTTTCAGTCTAATTCAGTGACAAAATGATGATAATCATAATTTCTGCGAACTGAAATATCGTATACGAACGCTTTTTAAAAACATCAACGAATGAAAAAAAATAGCTTTCTATGAAAGCAGTACCAACGGCATTTTTAGATTTGTTAATAACCAACGCCATTTTAAATTTGTTCAAAATAAAGTTTAATCTGAATTTTTGAAAGGACGATCATATTTTTAATTGTTACGTGTACTTTTAAACGAGAGATATATAATATATATGAATATATAACGATAACTTTTAAGCTCATAAATCCTTTCAAACAATACAAATCACGAAGAGAACAAACACAGACCTCTTAAAATCAGAGGTGGGTTCAGGTGTCAAGGAGAAGAAAACATCCTTGTCGACCGGCCACACCCGCCGTGTGCTACTTGTCATGTTAAGCAAACGGAAAAATCTGAAGACAACTCCGTGTGTAAGATTTTGGTCAAACAATTGGTATGAAATCGTCAGTAAGCATTCTGTTTTATAAAAGATTGTAATTGCTGACAATGTCATTGTTTCGACTATAAAACTTTCGAAATTATGTTTCAAAAACGAGTCTGTTGATATTCTTGTTTTATAAACTTGTTTGTCAATAACTTGCCTTCTTATAGAAATTGTTCAATAGTAAAAATATGCTCTTGCGTATCGAATCAAATGAGAGACATAAACCCCGTATGCAGGTGAAAAGAGCATTTTGCTGCCTAATTAAGGAAAGTTGACGTTTGAAATATTCAAGTCATCAACAAGTTTTGTTGCAAGCTTACTATCCATGTCTCTTTCTAGTAAAATGTTCAAATATGAAAAGAGCTTGTGTTTCAAACTCTGTGGTATCTTTAATCTAAAGCTTAGCTAGATACACTTAGTTGACAGATATCAATTGATAATACGTCGTCGATCCATCTAAACGTCAAATTGAAGGCCTCATCAAATATTTTCTTGTTATGTGTGAGATTTTAAATAAATCTGTTTCATATATGATTACAAAATTATAAAAATATAATGAATGATTAAATTAAATGACAAAATAAAATACAAATTACAATTGTCTTAATGGTATAAACTAAATAGAAAAGTGTCCCGAAACATAGCCGGAGAGATGTGACAATTTACGATATTGAGTAGTTAGTACCAAATGAAAAAACATTTGTTATAAGATAAAAGAATGCATTTTTATCTATGATGGAAGTCTTAGGTAAGGGTATGAGACTTAAGTAATATGTAATAAAGAATTTATAGTACACGCTGTAACTATGACTATTTGATGTAGGGTTAAAGTCGTCAACAAGTAAAATGTGATGTCAAGTTGACATTGATACATAGCTAAAAAATCGAAGAGACAGGCATGACAATTAAAACGGAACATGAGACAATAGATGTGAATACTTGAAGAAAGGGATATGGACTAGAACAATACAAGTTGACTGAATAAAGACTTCGACGATGAAATGTGCCTGTCAGATAATCGAATAAGGATTTCGATTATGAAAGTTGTTATTGAAGGTGATTAAGAAATTTTTTAAATACCGTAAGACGAGAAAAAGTGACGTAAAGATGCAGACAATTTTGATATTTGTGATGGAGTTTGTAATGAGACTTCATGTAAAAAATAATTCAATATTTAGTTTGTAATATGACTTCCAGAAAATAACATTCGGATATGAGTTGAGTTTGTGACTTCATGAAAGAAAAAGCAAAGAAGGGGGTTGTAAAGTGAGACCACGATAAAATGTTAACAATTAGTTTGTAAAAACGTCATGATATAACAATCTGCAAAGAGTTTGAAATCTGAAATAAATTATGGAGTTAACGAATTGCAATCAAGCTCTAACGTTATTGAAACACAGCAAAAAGGGAGCAGAGAAAACACGGACCTCCAAAACATAAGGGGTGGGATTAGGAATGAAATTAAAACCAAAATAAGGGTTTTTTATTTGGTAATATGAACGTCCATAATGAATTTTTGGACCTTATGATACGAGTTTGTACGGGTTAGGTTACCATTAAGGTCTTTTTTTTATAGTAAATTTTTCAAATATGAAACAAAGTTTGTTCAGCTTTCTAATATTAAAATTATCAATTACAAATTCAGTTTAGAGCATTTTTCAATTAAACAAAGCAAAATTGTACACCAATCTAATAAAACTTTACTTTAAACTTAAAATATCAGCAACAAATAAGATTTTAACTCTGGTAATTATAATATTATGTCCCATTTCACTCAGTAATTAAAGCGGATTCATGATTTCTTCTTTAAGTTCAAATTCTATATTTCTTTGCGTCATAGGACACATTACTGAACATAAATTCTATCAATTTTTGACTGAGCATAATCAATACATGTAGATAGCAAGTATACAGCTGTACTATGTTTTAACAGGTATGTATGATTAAAGATGTTTAATAGTTGAAAAAAAAAGTTAAATTAAATTATATAGTATATTATAATAAGAATTTCAAAAAAATATAGTATATTATATACTGCAATGATGAAACATATGGAGATGATATTTTATTGACGTTATAACTGTTACTCAGCATTACATTTATATGAATACTGATCTCCATTTTTTCCCTCCATTTTACGAGTTTTGTTCCAAAAGGAGATACTATAGTAGTAGTGTAAATATACTTCTAAAAATCCTTGCTTTTAAATTGCCATAATAACCAATTTAGGAGTAACAACCCTAATGTAATTCTTTAGGAAAGAGAGCAAAAATGCTAAAATTTAAATCAAAGCGAACCTGTCAATGTCTACGTATGAACAATTTCTAAAATTATGTAAATTATTGACAGTAAATTATTAACCACCACCTTCCTTCCTCCTCTTGTGTATAAT
The DNA here is from genome assembly GCA_003671525.1 of Saccostrea glomerata. NCBI lineage: Eukaryota > Metazoa > Mollusca > Bivalvia > Ostreida > Ostreidae > Saccostrea > Saccostrea glomerata. The sequence goes on along the minus strand of PRKT01000131.1, from coordinate 610,512 downwards.
TTTGTTAGTAAAATGTTTGTTATTGAGAAAATAAATATTTGGTTTTGACTATCCTTACCATATAGATTTTGATGCTCTTATTGTTCGTGTTAACTGTGTTTTTAGTCTGTGATTTACAAATCATTTGAATTCGTTTTTAATTTATTCTTGTTAGTAACAAACAAGTGGCTCCTCTTTTTGTTTCAATCTTCTTGATGCACAAACTTTGTAATTATTATTGATAAGCACTAAGTTCCAATGTAACATACTAGCATATAATTGAAATTATTCATCATTTGATCTAATCCCCAGCTTTTAATGTTCATTATTGTAAGTAATTGCATATATTATACATCGTTTTGTGTCACTCATTGTCATCTACCTTCGCAAGAAATGACATATTCACTCAGCTTAAGTTTTACTGCTATCTTTATCCTTTTCATAATCAAAGATTCCACAGAGTCTGGCATATCTGTTTCATATTAGGATATTGTACTAGAGAAGACGTAAATGGTAATCTAACAACATAACTTTATGATTATGAGATGACCTCAATTTTCATCGTCAATTTTCCTTACGTGTGAAGCAATATATCACCTGCAAATTGGGTTTATTTCATACAGGAAGAGTATACTCTATGTATAGTTGATTTAACGGTGATATCAACGGTCTTCTTTTATGTTATCTTTCAAATCTGTGGTCGACGCAATGACCTTCTCATCAAATACTATCTGTCATTAATTCGAATGCTGACTGATATTTTTCACGCCAAATGTTAGACCATTATTTACATGTACACACTGATTGTCTATGGGTATTTTTCGTTTTGCTCAATCATGACAAGAAGCACATGGCGGATGTCCCGGTTTACAGGTAATGCTTACTCCCTCGTGGCTCCTGATCCTAGTTACCTCTGATTTTTTAGAGGTCCATATTTCCTCTGCTTCCGAATGACTTACATGTACTTTTAACGGAATTCTGAGCTTGAATAATGTCCATTACATCCATAATTCATGATATGAAGACGATACTATTATAACAACAGATAAAATTTACAGTTGTTTTAACATATGAGGCTAGATCATGTGTGAGTGATGTTTTGTAAAAGTGAAGACAATTAATCAGACAAGGTAGACAGGGGACTAAATTGTCTTGTAAACAACAATTATATACTGTGAACTCTCAAATTTTCGTGGGGGGTTTAATTTTCGTTGATTTCGAGGTATGACGAGACCCACGAATTCATGTCCACCACGAAATGTGAAATGTTACATACATAAGTACTCATTATTTCTTGATCCACGAAATCAAATCCCCAAAGACCAAGAGATTTTCCTCAAACCACGAAAAATTGACCTTATGAAAATATGTGATTTTACAGTATAATGGTTCTATAAAGTGTAACAGAAAACAATAGAGTGCTCATTCATATCGTTGCAATAATATTTACATGCTGGCAGTTGCATTTCATTTTGAAGACAGTGAAATTGAACTCACTGTTGCATTGCAGACAAACACATTAAACATAAGATTTAATGTAACAGAGACGGAAACAGTGAGATTTACACACTATTTGTTATGATTAGGCAGATACAGTGATATGCCAAGGATGCTACAGTCAGTACAGCAATACATTGTCATTAGACATCAATATAATGTTTGTAGCAAAAGTGTCTCAGATGCATAAGGAGATCTTGATTCATATTGCAATGATGGCACAAACACAAGATGCACACTCTATTTTTATTAAAACTGTTTAAAAGTGGAGTATCGTACCGTTAGTTACTGTAATGTTATATAACAAATGGCAAAAACTCTAGTGTTGGAATACATTTACAAATTTTGTTAGTTGTCATGCAGTGTGCTACATTATCTTGACATAGCATTTTTATAAAGAAAAAAATATTTTGACATATTTTTATAATTCTTAGTAGGGGTTTTATTACGAGATAAATGTTTTCAAATATGAAAGCAGTGAAATATGTCTGTTTAGTTCAAGATCAGGCATAAGATAACTTATCTTTGAATACAACTTTTACCCAAGAATACCTTCTAAGCGAAATTTGCCCAAAGGTTTTCAAATCATTGATGTATTTATGGTATGTTTACCAACTTTTTTCTCCTTGCTTTGTTAACTCATATTCATTTTGCTTAATTCATAACTTTTTCTCAAATGGCAAAGGATATACCGTCATTTATATCGCCATTTTGTAATCAGCAATATGAATCTATCTTTCTTTCTGATGGACCACCTGCATTCAACCTACAACACTAATTCCTTACATAAGTTGTTACGTGTTTCGTTGACAACAAGCACAAGTGAACAGTTTATTTACTCTCCTCTGTAGCTCTCCAGTTGCCAACCCATGCCGATTCCTGTTATTTATCACCCAAATTCAAATCACCTGTTCCTTCAGACATTTTGTTACTCTCTTGTAGCAATCAAAGTACTCAATTCACATAACAAAAATGCAGAGAAATTCTTAGCCATTTTGGCAATGTAAAGCTGTTTCTTCTTGCATTTCCTTTAAAGCTATATCTTAAGTTCAAAATAACCGATAGGATATTGTTCATTCTGTATTCACAAAACCAAATAAATTGTTTGTTTTTTTTTATAGAATTTAAGTATTTATATATACTGGAAATATTCTCTTTATGATTAGGGGAATTGTATATATGCAGTCATCTTTGCCTACTTGATAAACCATTACAAGACATTCAATTCCCATTGCTTATTTTGCTTTGGCAAACCCAAATCGTTTCGTGGATTTCCATCGTAAAGATCATAATACATGTCTGTAAATTCAATTTTTACGGGGTCGGTATCCAGAAATAAACTTAGAGATCTAAAGAAATCTCTTGCTTCAGAAGAACTGATGTCAACGTTGTGTAAAAGTGAACTGGAGCGAACTGTTGAATATTCAAATCACTTTGTAGAAATTTGTATGATATCTGCTTCATTTTGTAAATGTTAAAAGCGAAGTCATTGGACCAAACTTTCAATTCAGAATGAATTTGAGTCAAATCCTGTAATGTTGAATGCTCATAAAGGGAAAACTGCATAATGACAAAACAATGAGGCAATCACAGGCTCTACAAAGGAAACGTTAGAGAGCTCAATAATTCTCTCTCTCTCCCTCTCTCTCTCCATTTATACCAAGTATTCCAGTTTTACATGTAGGTACGATTCATTAAAACTCTTGTTTAAATATGCCAAGAAATATAGTCTGGGGATTTGTGTGGTTAAAAAAAAGATTATCATTTAAAATGGGAATGTGTATATTTGATTTGTATTCATTTCATTAATATTTAAATCAAAATTCAAGATATTGAAATTTACATATGTATACATGTACAGCATTGTTCAATGCTACATTTGTAAATATGTTGTGTAATACTTTTTATAGAACGGAAAAACAGATATCTTGCACTACAAATGCTTTTGTCAGATTTGATTTTTTTTACACATCCATAGCCTATAGGCTGTTCCTTATATAGTTAGGGAATAACTGTCACAGCAGATTTAAATTATTCCTAATCGGTGGGAATTACTGCCATAATTATTTAAAAAAAAAACTGTTTTGTTTAAAAATTGATGATTTTTTTTTTATTTTCTTACAATAAAATACAATTATAAATGCATTAAAAATTAAATATTTATATTTTGAAATGTGCACAGAAAATCAAATTCTAAATCTAACTTTTGATTATAAAAAATTATTTTCCCAAGAACATTTACGAATCACTTGTTTGTTAGAAATATCAGCTTCTAGTTCATTCAAAAACTCCTACAATGTTTCTTGTCGGTACAAATGATAACTTTGGCATGACGTGAAAGTACATAAAAAAGTCTAAGAAACATCTAAAACAATAAGAAATGCGAATCTCACCCTTTGCCAGAAAAGCACAAAAATTTTATCTATCTCAGAGCGTGATTCTCAAGCAAGCGTGAAATCTGTGTGCAACAATAAAGCTAGCCGAGATAAGTTTTCTGAGTAATAAAGAAATTATTTTGTAAATTAACATTTCACCAATTTGCATTATCTTTGAGTCACGTAATTTAATCAAAGTTTCAAATTCATCCTAAAAATTAAATGATTACTTCTGCAAAACATCCGGAATAAGTCTACAAGCTTCTTCAGTTTCTGTTTTAATCTTTGTTTTTATTTTACACTGTTTGTAAACTTTTTAATTTAAATCATTGTTACGGATTTAAATTTTGTGAACACAAAAAAGTTAATTTCATTAAAATCTATTTTTTGTAGTGATTTTTCAAACAATATTTTAAACAGTATCGCAGTCTTTAATAACAAACTTAAAAGCTGGGATTTGTCATTAGTTGTAGTTTACTATATATATATATTTTTAAACATAATATTAATTATAAACTTAAATATTACATCTAGTTTATGATCGGATTATTGCAGATAAATTTTGATTTCTAAAGATTTAATGAACTAACTTTATTCTATGCAAAGAGAAACAAGTAATGCGATTTTATTTAAGACAGACCTTGTCTTCAATTCTAAAATAATATCAATCTTTCAACTATAAAAGACGCTTTTTTAAATTTTTATGACCAAATCTTCCATAAAGTTGTTAATTGGCATTTTCTAAAATTATGATTTCTTAAAAGTCTATGCACTATTAAAATTATTATAAAAAGAAGAAAATAAGAGGGAAATAAATACTCATAAGTAATTGAATAAATTCATGGTCAGAGATGCGAAATAAAATATGTAAATTATTTGATTCCTCTTTTGAGGGATAAGGCTTCACTGTTTATTTTGCGGTAAAATGTTGCATTTTACTGAACATTGGGATGTCAATAATCTCTGCTGATTTGTGACTGGAGGGTGATATACATGGGAATTGACAGCAGAATTCGAGTTCGGGGTTTGAGCTGTCCAGGAGTGATGTCCAGTGATTGATTAGGCTCGGGCTCGGTCTGTCGGCTTCAATATGTCTGGGGACTTGGGAATACAAGTCGGAAATTTTGAAAGTTAAAAAAAAAAATTATTATTAAAAAAAAAATTACAAACTTTCAACATAAATATTGGAATTACTGCACACAATGAAATTTGTGAAACGTTTGACCTATCGTAACCCATTAATTGTTACATAAATTATATATATAAAATACATATATCATTTTGTATATTTAAATTTTGGAATTTGAATTGATTGATTGTATCTTTAAAAAAAAACATGTATAGGTTGTGAATCAATTTTCTTTTAAAACTACACTTGTCCATTAAGTGTCAATATCTATAATGAATGTTTTACGCTCCCTAATTGAATCTAAAGCCATCTGAATAGACTAAAGTGTTATTTTCGCACCAAAACGGAAATTTAATTAACGTGATTGAATGCGTTTACAACTTACCTACTCACTACTGAAAACATCCGGGATAACCATTCCAAAAAAATAATTGTGATGAACAAAAAAATCCCAATAATGAATCAGTAAAGAAACCCCGACAAGGATCAATCGTAAAGATAACAAACATTTAAATAATTTGAAATCAAAATTTTAACCCAGTGAATTAAATCCTGTTACTCAATTTAGAGAACTTGAAAGGTCCAGGCGGTATCTTTGATGTGGTATTCGGTACGGATGAACCGTGACCCCTTTGTGTTGGTCATTCTTTTCCTTACATAAGACTGACAGTGGGCCGCGTGTCCTTCGAGGACTCTTTCTTTGGCCAGTTTGTGTTTGTCAGAATAAGGATAATTTATGCGAAAAATATTACCCCGAAACCAAAGTGATTATTTTTTCATTACATAGTCTTCAATTTCAATACCCTCTTTCGTTGTAATTTAAAAGAAAATTTCTTTTCTCTCTTTTCAGTCTTTGGAGTTGAATGAAGTCTGAATCATCAGTTTGATTGGTTGGTATCGCGTCACATGACTGCTGGGTAGGTCGATGGTGGAGATGATTTGAGTTATCATAATATGACACATAGAAGGGGGAATGAAATAAATTTCAGCAACAGAGACATGCACAAAACCGCGTTTTACAACCACCCGGCCGTGTTTCAGAATTACTTCCCCGGCGATACTAATTACTCCTATGATGTTCCGTATGGGCAACCAAACATGTCTCCTCAGACAGGAGATTTCTACTCCCACCCATCATGTGCCGTGCAGAACAACAGCTTATCAACTCCAAATGGATCTTATGGAACACAATACACAAGTCCTGACGGGTACCCTAACCACTTGACCGGGGTTGGGAGTCCGAATACCGCCTCTTATAGTAACAAGGGAGAGATATATCCTTGGATGAAAGAATCGAGGCAAAATTCAAAGCAACGCCAAACAACTCAGCAACAAAAACAACAACAACCGCAACCTCCACAGCAACCTCAGCAAAACCAACAGCAACAGGGACAACCAGGACAGGCCGCTCAGCAACCTGGACCTGGTAAGTCGTTTGTTCTGCGTTTGTATTTAGAATGATTTGGGGAATTAAACATAGACATTTATAGTTCCCCCCAGTGACCGACTACCCATTAAAACCTAATTTTCTAATGATGAATATTGCTGTTACAGGGGGTTTATGGTCTGTTTCTGTAGATTGTTCGTTTTTTAGAAGTCTGATACAGAAGACATATTCCTGATTGATATCACTTTAAGGGCACATCTGTTTACCCAACAGTATAACGGATTTGTTGCTTTATCTTTTTCCAGATAGACTTATTCGATTGTATAAAGTAAAGATGTCCAATTATTATCAAGAAATCTGATTTTGTTTTGAAACCGAATGCAAATAATGAATTTGACTGCAGGTGTATAAGAATGTTACCTCCATAGTGGATATTTCTGTACACAGTCAATATCTAGAAAATATCATGGTTTAATTCAGTTATAGTAATTATCTTCACACGCATAAAATAAAAGATATTTTGAATTCACGGTTTATATAATAAAAAACAAATATCTGCTGTATTTACAAATTAAGCAATGAAAATACTTTTTAATTAACTAAAAAGAAGAAGCTACGATCATGATATGTTGAGGTTGTATATGAATCTGTGTGTGGTCTTTAAACTTTATATAAGCTTTAATTAAATTACTTGTAATGGGATTCCTGCTCTACAATTATCTGATTTACTTTGTAATGTAGTTATAATTCCTTATCATTATTGCATACAATAATTAAATAACATTAATTAATTGTCGTTCGATGAAAGCGTATGTTTTTCCATTGGGAAATTTTCTCATTGCAGTAGATTTGCTTCCATACTTCCAGGTATATACATAGATATAGGCTACGAAACAGAATAATTTTTCTCTTAAAATGAGTTCTTTAAAAATGGGATATTGCAAATTTTTTTTTATCTCATCAGAAATGGATTTCATCTGCAATTTTTTTAAAAGGGTATTTTATTTTCAAGAACATAAACATATAGCGAGATCCAAATAAGAAAACAAACACTAAAATTTATTAACAGGGCGTATAAATACTGGCCCCTTCTGTCAATATTTTATTTTGTAAAATAAAATCGACAGTATTATAACTAAAAACAGTTTTGTTGTAGATTAAAATATTTTTTTTATTAAGGATATTGTCTTTCTACAAATTTTATTTAAAAATAAATTTTGCTGTTTAAAATAAATAAAATTTGTGGGAAGACAATGTAAAAGCTTTGATTTCTGAAAATCAATTTATTTTGTGTTTCTAAAATAAGCACGCAGTCCTTAAAAGTGTTGTCTATCCCAACAGCCAGTTTGTAAATGATCCCAGGTACACTGTACATGTATACACGTTATCAATAACCCTAGCATAAAACTCACAAATGGTATTTGCAGTTTTAAAATCTTGACATGGAGAATATGAATAATAAGCCAAAATAGTATACTTTTATATAAAAATGTACTTGTTAACTGAGAAGGTTGCATTTTTACTCGTAGTCTAAAGACTTAAACATGGGTCAATGCTATTTTGAAAAGGATTGATTTAAATGCATTATGAGATAATCATATTGTATAGGTTTAAAGCAAGTATTTTTTATGATAATTGATACATCTAAGAAATATTGTTAGGTTGACAGTGTTTTGGGTTCTTTCATGTTGTTAATTCCAAATTTTCTAGGGGGAGGTAAATGCAAAAATTACGACATAACTCAAAATTTACACCATGAGATAGTTCTAATTGGGCATTTTTTCTCACTTTAATTTTCCAATTTTGAAAAATAATATATAACCCCACAACCTGTACAACTTTATCTGAGAGGAAATAATTATGCAATATCTGTAAAAATAAATAAATGGGTTTCCTTTACTTTTTAGAGCCAACAAAGAGAGCGAGAACAGCTTATACCAGCGCCCAGTTAGTGGAACTAGAAAAGGAATTCCATTTTAACCGCTACCTCTGCCGACCCAGAAGAATAGAAATGGCGGCGCTGCTAAGTCTAACGGAGCGACAGATCAAAATCTGGTTCCAGAACAGAAGGATGAAGTTCAAAAAAGAACAGCGCCAAAAACCACATTCTGACAAGTGTAAACTCGACGGGAATTTATCCGGAAGTGATAGTGACAGCCAAGGGTCGACATCCGTTGGCGTTGACCGACTTGGCAGTGATTGTGGCGGGAAATTGAGTCCGGATGACCTGGTTCATCCACATTCACCTCATGGTATGCACCCCGGGATGGGGGCACATAACAATCACACGAACCACAAAATCACGCACTCACCTCAAGTCCCGGGACAGGACCAGAGTTTACGTAACCAGTACCTCACAGATAACAGTAATTACTTCCGGGAACAAACCTCACCTCGCCAGACTCAGTCAATCTCACCACCGCATCCACATTATAACGACATATACCAATCCTCACAACATCCGGGCTACAATCACCTCCCTCCCGATACCACAGGATACACGGCAGCGGGTCCCTACAATACTCACAGCCCCGTGTACCCAGAGTTACCTCCCGCGAATGCCCAAATGGAGGCGGGAAATCAGTATTCTTCTAATATGGGATACTCAACTGGGATTCCAAACTCAAATTGTTATACTCAGGGTTCTTATGACTACATGCCAAAATTGACACATTTATAATTAAAAATTAATAATAGGCTTTTGTTGGATTAATTCTGTAGAGTTTTTGTAGTACAAAAAAATCTTTAAAAATGAAAGATTTTACATGGAAAATGGTGACATTTCTGTGTTGATCTTGAAAAATCTGGCACCAACAAACTGTGAAAAATCAAGTGAAACACACTCCTGTAAAACTCTGGCAATAAATCTAATCGATTTCAGGCGATCTAAAATCATGGACACTAATAAAGCAATCGGAATTAAACTGAAGCGATAGCCTTAACGACCTGCCGGATCTGACACATCCTTAATAAAGTAATGGCCTTTTAATAGTGTCTTCTAACGATGAAATATACAGCTGTATTAAGGATGCTGGTCACTTACAGACAATGACCACAATATGGTAGAAACTGTCAACAGAATTTCCGTGATGACCACCGTCCGTTATGATGAGAGAGAGCCAGAAAGGTGTGAGCACGTGTGAAGTCAGGTGTCTCTTTATGGAGTTGTTTTTCTTTGATCGTTTGTTAAAAATCATTTAGCCAAAGACAACATGAGAATAATAAATGTGTAGATTGTTAGAAGTGTGCATGTTCCTTAATATTCATATAAATAAACTGTCATGTAACAAGATTCATTGTACATTCAGGGTAAATGTTTGTCATGCCAAACGAGAATTTTAGTTATTTGTTTATCTCTGATACCAGGGTAATACATGTACGAGGCACATTCTTCCAGGTTTTAAATGTTATGAAGATTTTTTTGAAGTATTGTAGAGATAGAATTTTGTTTTCCTATTGAAAATGTCTTGTTTTTGTGCTTAACTATAAACTTAAATTTTTACCAAATTTTGAGGAAGAAAACATTTGTTTGATAACTGTCTGTTAATTTTTTGTTACTTAAATAATAAAGAGTCAGACAATTGCATTGTTGTCTGTTGAATTTGTCTACTGAACTTAAAGATTGATAAAAAGGATTCATTAATTCCGAATTTTTTAGTACCTTTGGATTTCATCAAAGGTTTAAAGGCAGATTCAGAGACCAATTCTCCTTGATGAATCGTAAGAATTATAGCAGATCTCAAATATATCTAACTGACCAAAAGTGATTGAAATTAAAAGGTAAAATCTCAGATACAGAATGAAATGATTTCTGTCTAGTTTTATTTTTACTGATTATTGTATAAATTATTTAAGATACACCTTTTTAAGAGGTGAATTAATCACAATTGACATTTTATGACAGGCCCAAAAGCTACTCCAATGGACGGCCATTATGGACGTGTGATATCTCATAAAATATTCAGAACCTGAGAAGCAGTGGAAATATTTACAATAACTTGATTGACATGGAGGTTAAAATTTAAAGGCGCCAACTAAAATTCAGAAAATACGGGAATATGCCACCTCTGATTTGAAAATCCGTTTTTGATAGAAATAGTGTAAACTGTTTTTATGATAAAATCGCGATTCAGTTTCAAATCCGTCATTTTTTGAGTAAGTGTCAGAATGCATTAATTTAAGACTTCTAGAGATCTTATCTCTTCGTTCAATTAAAATTTTACCACACCAAAGTTTAATACACGTCAAATTTTCAGGCCCCGATCTTAGATGGTGGCGGATAGGCTGTACATGGACCCCAGAAATAATACAATCCCTTTCAATTCCACAACAAAATATTTATAGAAGTCGGCCTTTGATGTACAGAAAAATACCCGGCAATGGCTGATTGTTTTGTGAGTAAACATGCTGGATCAAGGATAATCGTAACTTGCTCCGACTCTGAATTGTGAAGCTGTCACGGGAGCCATATTTGATACGAAACAGACGGTATCTGCAAGTACCCGGCTGTAACGTCACGGTACCGTACCCGCCGCGACAAATTTGATTATCAAAACAAATATGCCCATAACTTAATATGTTCAGAAATCACCCTCTTTACATGTAGGTGTTCTTTAAAATCTTCTCTGAGATAAAACTGAGATTAGGAATATGAATATAAAGGTCATCCCTTTTCAAAGTAACTTGAAGCACTTTGAAGAGTAAGCAAGTCTGACGGAGGCAACATTTCACAAAGCATAGATCAATTTTTTTTTATCCCTATAAATGTAGGGTACCTGTAAAGTGCGAAACGAAATAGAAACGAAACGAAACGAAACGAACTGAAACGAAACGAAATCTGCCGAAACGAAACGAAATCTACCGAAACGAAACGAAATCTGCCGAAACGAAACGAAATCACGACGAAACGAAACGAAACCTGCCGAAACGAAACGAAACAAAACTATCAAAACGTTTGGGTTTTTTTTCAAATCAAGGTACGTATGTGTAACTGCATGTGGACTTTTTTTTTTACTTCAAATAAAATTTATATATATAGTCCAAGCACTTGTTAATATAAAATTTTAAACTATTGATAAATTATGCTCCCTTCTCAGTCTAATGATGTATTTACATGTTTACCAGCTGCAAATATGCACGAGCGTACTACGCATGTATAATTTTAATATGTGCAGTATTTTCTAATTTTTACATCTTACTCTTATTCTCAGTCCTTATTTATCTAGATACAACATATCAATCAAAATTGATGTTGTTACATGTAAAGGCTTGTTTATGTACGGGTCGAAATAAAGTCACTGTACTGTTGTATTGCGAATGTCTTAAAACATAGGATAAACCAGCGACTTAGAGTATTTAGTAATCCATTCCGAGGTGTCTGATTTTATTACCCCCCCCCCCTAAACTTTTCTTTTTTGCAAAGATATATATTATATAGGCATTAACCTTTTTGTTGGTGAACCCCCCCTTTTTTAATATCCTTCAGACGCGCACGCCTATGTATGAGCTTGAAGCGAGGCCTGTGGTGCTTGAACTATATAGATTTCATATGAAGTAAAAATAGACAATATAATCATTCTGAAAGTTTTGTTTCGTTTCGTTTCGGCAGGTTTCGTTTTGATTTCGTTTCGTTTCGTCTTGATTTCGTTTCGTTTCGGTAGGTTTCGTTTCGTTTCGGTAGATTTCGTTTCGTTTCGGCAGATTTCGTTTCGTTTCAGTTCGTTTCGTTTCGTTTTGTTTCTATTTCGTTTCGCACTTTACAGGTACCCATAAATGTATTTATTCAAGGGACACTAACTGCACTGTATATTTCTATTCGTAAAACAATAAATTGAATTGAATTACCTAGCTCTTGGCAAATTCAAATCTAGTTGTTATTTTATTAAGCTTAATTGGTATTTACCATGCATGAAATATTTAGGGCACATAGATGAACCCCCTACAATTTTCCTAACCTATGTTGACTTCATAATTGAATAATGAGATCAGTAGAACTTATTTTCTTCGAAATTGCGTCGAATATTTCTCCCAGGAATTTCACACCTGATGTTTAATCTGTTATTATTGAACCTACCTGTGTGTGTTGGTGGCCTATTTATAGAGATCATTACGATAAGATAAATTAAATTTCTAAAATATTATTTCATTTCATACATTAATAATAACAGAAACATAGCACATTTTCTTCAAAATTTATCACCACGGAGAGCAAATAAAAAGAGTCCTTCATTTAAGATTTTATCATAAGAAATGTAGATACCTGAAATTTTAGAATAAGAATTAATTTGATAAGAAAATTTGCTCATAAATATGAAACATTCGATGTATCATTTGATTGTCATATTGAAAATCTAATGACTAGAATATAAAAAAATTATTTATTCATTTTAATCATTATATTTTTTAACGACGATTTAGTGATGAATCCCATGCACAATTCATCATTAACCATTATCACTTACACGAATGATAATTTATTTTAGTATTTTGAGTGGTTATGGGAAATGAAGTGGGAGGGTGGGTTATTCTCCTTTTCTGCTAGAAAAACATTCTTATTGTACATATACATGTATCCAGGAAATGAATATAAGTTCCAGATCTCAAGTTTAATTCGATGTACATTGCTGTTCAATTAAGGTATTTATGAATACCCTTGGCCCTTTTTACATAAGAAGTTTTGATCAAGATAAAAATTTGACATCTATGAAAATTGTTGTTAAATAATCAATAAATGTATTTATTTTTTCCTTAAATAATTTAACTAAGTAATCAAGATTAATCGAAATATAAGATTTATTTTTTATGTTCTACTACAAGGTATTGAAAGTTTTTGCCTCCGTCATACGATATTTTATGAAAAGGACCACTTATATGGCGATGCTCTGTTTGACACAAATGAAAACGCAAGTTTGGAAAATTTGAATGACCATTTATCAATAAATAAATGACAAAGCAACAAAATATGTCTACAAAGTAAAATTGAAATTACGAAACACAATTTAACACATTAGGTAATAGAAACAAACACATACAGCTAAACTATTATAAAATCTTTAAGTATTCGCATGAAGATCCCTCACTGCTCAATAGCCTAAGTGCCGAGTAAAGGTCAAAATTTGAATCCTTTCACCGCTTTATGGTGACATCTTTATATCAGTGAAATATTCTCGAATGGAAGGTAAACAACAATCATTCAACCAATATACATTATGTGTACATGTATAAAGTTGTACCAGACACACACTTTCTTTCATGAAAAGTGTTACGCTATTTTGGATTAATAATAAGATATTTAAATATTTCCTTTTTTTCCCTCTTGCAGGAATATGAGAGAGCTCTTGGGAAATTTTGTACAAACTTTTAAAAATCTGTTTAAAAGAAAGAATTTATAGTTTTACAGGTTTACATGGTTAAAACGGATAAGTTTCTGAGATTCCAAAAAAAAAAAAATCATAACAATTTTCACATCATCTTATTTCTATCGATCAATCGGTATTATTGTGTTAGGTTCATTGACCTTGGGTAAGATTTATTTTTTCTCAATCAAATAAATTTGAGTGATTTTTCCACATGTTGTAGTATATCTAAAATTACATTAATTTCCACATTATAAATACCAGAAGTTGTAATAGACTCATTTGATATATTCGCACTAAAGGTCAAGTCAAAATTTTAGAAAAGGGGCGGGGTGCACCACACTGTAGTTAAACATTGTCTAAAATCTTATGTAACTTGTCAAGTTTAGGATATGGGGTAAAGGCATAGAAAAGGACCCGTAGAAGAATGCAAGTCTTGGAAGCCATATATTTCTGAGCCTCAAAAAATTCTAGTATGATGAGATAACTCTGGTAAGATTGTTAGAAATATTGGGTCTTGTGAATTAACCGTAGTAGTCTTTCTTTTTACAAGTGTCATGCTCGGAACTTTGCTAGCCGTTAAAATCCAAAATTATGCATAATACATTGAAATCTTTTTACCCCATTTTTGAGGAATAGATCCAGTTGGGGAAAAATACAGACCTTTTCTTTCTTATTCCCAAAAAATCTAAATCCCAAAAATCGTTGGTAACCTTTTCGCACTGAGAAATCTACAGCTCAAAAATTGTCCTCTCTGTTAGAAAAATTGTAGCCTTGAAACAATTCTGAAATATAATAAACTTAAAAAAAAGTTAGAATAAGAATGCATATCAATTTGACAAATGTTAATTTTTGTAATATAATGCTTTCATTCTTTATTTTTAGACGACGCTTTTCACTTCAAGGTCTTCTGCAGAAATGAAGTGAACATAAAGTGTACTTTGGATTTTGTTTAGAATATGAAAGGACAAAAGAAAATCTATATATATCCAGTTTCAAATATAATATATTGTATCTTCATTAGTATTCATCATTATTCAAAAGTAAAATGTTTTCCAATTTCCCCTTATTTAATAGATTGTCGCATACTTGTACATGTAAAATGGGATCAGTATTGAAAGTTTAAATGATTTTATTTCTTTATTTTTTGCAGTCGGAAAATGACTTTAGATTACATGCAACTGAAAGTGTTTGTGCCGAGTATGGTTCAAATCAATGTGTTGTAACTACTTGTATATTTTATCTGCAGGCGGGATAGTTGGAGGTAATTATTTTCCCCTTCTCTAAATATAGCTTTCCTGATACATGTATTCTATAAAAATTGTTGCTGCTCTAAAAGGTAAATAAAAATATTTTTGTGAAATTAAAATTATTGTTCATTGATTTTGTAAAATACTGTTCACAATCCAAACACCTGTTAACACCGTGACTTCCTACAGTCACTGTAGACCTTCACCTTCATACAGAATTAGCGTAGACAAATTGGCGCCATGATTATCAATATATTGCCGTATCCAACACAAAGTGTTTTTTTTTACTGGTGAGTTTTTTTTTTTACTGTTGAGGGCCTGCATTCTATAAAAGTTTCCCTGCCCCAGCTGTTTTCTTCATCCCCCGCTCCTTACAGCGCCCCCTGCCGTGAACTTATCTCTGCGCCAGAAAGCAGATCCAAAAAAATCAAGAAAGCTCGAGCAGTCTTGTAGCATCTCAGCAGGATTGGATATATTTAACCTGGTACCGTGAGCACGATCACCATATCCAATATACACAGAAAGAATAAAATCTGGACACTCTTTCGATGAGGAATTAGAGATCTTCTGAATGTTTATTTTAATTTGCAATGTACACGTACATGTATATATACTCACCCAACCCCAGTAAGAAAAATTAAACTAGATGTTTATGAAAAAAGAAGCTCTATTCCCTCCGCTTGACTGGAATACATCTTTAATTATTCAGTGATTCTGTATAAGAAGTCCAGCAGCTCTACCTAGATTCTGAAGCAAGCTATACAGGTGTCGGATTTATAAATTCATAAACGCGAACTTAACCGGGGCGTTAAAATGTTTTCATTTTTACAAATGTCGCCCCGCTGCCGCCCGCTGTGTAAGTTTAACGGTTCGCCTCTTGACTTTCTAAACATGAATAAATTTATTTTTTTCAAAAGAATGTTCAGCCTTTTTACTGCTTTTGAAGTTGAAAAGGGTTGTGGAGTTTTCTTGCCTGTATGGAAAGTAACATAGTTTGATTGTATAATAAGGCAAAGTTGAAATGGAAAGTAGGCAAATGAACATTTTGATACATAGCCTTTTTCTGACATCCTTGTTGTAAATCTGTGAATAGGCATAAGGCTCAATAATTCGCTGGTCAACCTATATGCTATCATGACTAATTTCATAGATATAAAAAAATTATTCTGAATATATTAAAGCCATTGAACCATAAAAATGTGAAACTTCTTTCCAAAAGTCCAAAGTTGACCTATAACAAATAAAAACCTAAAGTAGGTCAATCATACACGTATCTTTAAGGTTCATGGCTTTTAAATCATACTTTTCATTCATAACTAATTTTTTTCAAGCATTTTCATCTTTGTAAATTCTGTATCAAGTCTCATGCACGAAAATGAAGAGGGACTGGTCCCCTGCTACATGTAATAACTGAAATGATGCACTCCGTCGAAAATATGGAGGACAATTCCCGATTAAGAAAAAAAAAATACGTTCACTGTCACGTTTAAGTCTACAAATTCAAAAAAGAGGTTTGAATTAGGAATCTAAGTACATGATTATATGCAGCAACATATTTTATTACGAAAATTGGCGCACTGAACCACCTTTTGTTTGTTCCTTTTTCTTTACTGTGCCATTTGATCATATGCAAACGCGTACGGCGAGTGTGACCGGTCGACAGGGATGTTTAATTCTTCTAGGTACCTGGTCCCACCTCTGATGTTTCTAAACGTCCGTACTTTGTCCTGTTCACGATTCGTTTTGTTTGCTGGATTTATAAGATCGGTCAGTGTACGTTATTTTTCACCTTAACACGCAGTTAGGTACAAGAAGAATATTACTTGATCGTATCTCTGACATGAAATTGAAATTCTATAAAAATAATATATATAGTATATTTGTACAGCAGTCTTAACAATTAAATATCATACCCTATTAAATACCTAGCTGATACATTTCATTAATGTGTATTTCCTTATAGTAAATCCAACCAACAGAATTATATAATTATACATGTATATAGATAACCCTTTCTGTTTATATTTAGGGAATAGTATTTTATCAGCATATAAAAAAGTTTACTTTTCACTCTAAGATATCAGTGGTCATAATTTAGTAAGCTTTATTTCTCCTATATATTTATTTATTTAATGGAATTTATTATAATTCCATTTTGTTCCACTTATTTTTTTTTTTTTTTTGCATATAAAATTCCATATCATGTAATGTAATTGATAGTTTATCATAATATAACTACAGGTCTTGGAATTATTTTCTGCAAATGCATGTATATTTTTCGTGCCCATAGTTTTCATTATTTGTGTGTTACATCAGTTAATTTTAAGAATTAATTTTAATTTATCATAAAAAATGAAAGCTGTAGATCTATAGCTTGCTAGTCTAAAAACTGGGATGGGTGACCAGGAAAAGTATTCCCTCTCATTATTTTTAGAATCGGTAGAAGAAAGAAGTATTAAAAAAAAGAAATTCCTTAATTTGCAGAATGGAAAAAAAATTGTGACAATGCACTAATCTGAACCTGAACTTGTTGATGAAAAGTGTGGTCCCTTTCAAAATAGCTTGGAAAATGTAATTTATCAAGATGATCAGCAGATTTTTTTTGTGTATAATAACACCAGTTTCCGGGTTATTTTCACTTTCATTTTCAGGAGTTCACACAGACAAACGCATTTGCAGGAAAACGAATCTGACAAGCAACTTCCATCTTTTAACCAAGGAAAGACAACGATTTGAGGGGTCACGAAAATTGGGGACATTGCTATAAGTAGAAACGTTGAAATTGTAGCCTACAGGAAAACAATTAGGACTGTATCCTATATTTTTATTCAAAGAGCTTCAGTTCTGCAGCCAGAAAACTGATAAAGCTTTCTCGGTGTATAAAATGAAGAATCAGCATTCAAACATTTAAATCTTCAACAACATACGGGTGATTCCAATAAATTCATTTCTAAGAAACCAAAGTGAAAAGAAGCAGTGTGTACATGTAACTATATTTCCTTTCAAAACAAATTTAGTTAGAAATCCGATAGAGCTTCAGAAAGACGGCCCAATGACGTCTGGTTAGGACCCATGTCCTGGTCAGGCGTGGCGGCTTGAGATGATAAATAATTATTAGATATTGTTTCGTTTTGACAGGAATTTGAGTCAACCCATTCACTTTTCATTCAATATTTAGATTTTTGTCTCATTCCTGTCTAAATAAACTTATCAGACTTTGTATTTTATTTGTATTTTTGTGTCATTAATTGACTTGTTCGACATAAACGTTGTGTCTTCTGCTCAGCTTGTACACCAGACTGATTGTGTGTTCTCCCACGAGATCAAATCCAGACGATAGGGAAAATCAGGAACCAGGAGGATCGTGACGTAAAGGGATGTCCGGAATCAACGTTAGTAGAAATTCTACATTCTTGTCAGACATTTTAAGAAAATGTAACTTGCATACTCGTTAAATATCTATTACTACTCCCATGCAATTTCATCTTTCTCCTTGGTCATTCTTTTTTAAAAAAGACTATTCATTTTGTCTAACTTAAATAATTATATGAAATACCGATGGTTTTCTTTACAGTATTAATTGTCGTTTCATTTCAGGTGGACAATGCAAGTTACCAAAATAGATATTACGTTCTATGTATTATAAAATATTGATAATGTACGACTAATTTGATATTAGTATAATCCTTTAAATGAAATTAAAAAAGTCAAAATATATTTAAGGTCTTCAACAGTTCATTAAAATGCCATACATATCAAAAATAAAGAAATGATTAAAAGTTGTTATTTATCTAATTAACGATTCACGTATTTCACTAAACGTCAATGCTAAGAAAATAAAAGTCAAGAATTTTATGTTTGTATGGTGAACTGTTGGAGTTTTAATACCGCAGAAAATAAATCAATTGTCTTTTAAACATGATCTTTATGGATATTCAATTCTTATAAAAAAATAATTTGAATATCTTCTTCCTAATGTAAAAAAAAAAAAACAAAAGAAAAAACAACAACAACAGCAGCAACAACAACAAGAGGCCCATGGGCCACAGCGCTCACCTGAGCACATCGGGCTTGAATTTAACCCCCCCCCCCCCAGGCATTCATCATTTGAACAAACTAGAATCTACACTACCTGAGGATGATTCCATATAAATATCACCAATCATAGCTTTGAAGTACTTAAAAGGAAATTTTTAAAGGTTTCCTTATATATCCCTATGTAAAACTTGGGTCGGTCATTTTGGCCCCAACCTAGCCCCGGGGGTCATGATTTGAACAAACTTGAATCTACACTACCTGAGGATGATTCCACATGAGTTCCATCTTTCCTGGCCCAGTGGTTCTTAAGAAGAAGATTTTTTTAAAATACCATTAATTTTTCTCTAATTCATAATTATCTCCCCTTTGAAAAGGGCGTGGCCCTTCATTTGAACAAATTTGAATCCCCTTCACCCAAGGATACTTTGTGCCAAGTTTAATTGAAATTGGCCAAGCGGTTCTTGAGAAGAAGTCGAAAATGTGAAAAGTTTACATACAGACGGACAGACAGACAGACGGACGCCGGACAAAATGTGATCAGAAAAGCTCACTTGAGCCTTCGGCTCAGGTGAGCTAAAAAACTGCTGAACTCTGTCTAATTCAGCCTTAATAGAACTTTACTTTTTGTTCAATATTGTACACTGTATGTTTGAAACTGGTTAAAGTAATAAAACCCCGAATAAGCATGAAGAGCACTCTGCATAGCGGCAAATTAATTATCGTGGATTCTGTTAATCCTTCTGGTGGATTAATGTATGTATATATCTTGTATATTCTGTGTGTATTGTGCAGCTATTTTGACTGTCTGAAATTCAAACTCGTGGTATGACAATTAACAAAGACAGTTTATAAACACAGGGGCACATTACGCAATTTCATCACTTTTGCAATTCATTATAAATAAAAAACAAACACATTCTATCATGTTGTAAATTTTGAATTTACTAGGGGGAGGTAAATGCAAAATTTACCTCCCCCTAGTAAATTCAAAATTTACAACATGAAAATTCTTTTTTAATATTTAATTTTGACAGATGAATGAAACAAAATACATATTTTGAATAATGTTTAAACGATTTTTTTTTCATTAAGAAATTATCATTTTTACTAAAACGTCAACTGCCAGACCAGTCACTCTGTTTTCATGATTTCTTGTATATTTTTGTTTCCTCACTGTGAAATACTTAAGATTTACAATAGTTGAACAATAAAAGTTCAAATAATTTTTTTTCTCTGCATGTTTCCTTGTATGAAATGAAGGGCAACGCATTATTTGAAAATCAACATTATTGTCAAAATACCAGATATTTTATACGTCAAACTTAAAATAAAAGGAAAATTATTTCCTTGTTTCACTGTTTTCTACTATGCATATCAAATACTAGTAGTGTAACATGTTTGCAATGTAGTAGCCTCCTTTTTTTCACATGATAAAATTTGAATTAATACGTTTAACCTTTTTTCAGAACTCGCTTTACGAAATTGTCTAACACAAAGAATTCATAACTGCTATCTATTTTTTCAAAGGTTAATGAAAACGCTTTGAAAATGAAATTTATTCTTGAGAAAAAAAAATCGAAAACTACGAGTAGTTAGTGACAAACATAAATAATTCTTAAATTCGTTAAAAAAGAACCCAGAACCCTTAGGTTTTAAGTAAAATATAATTTAAAACAAAGAAACCTTTCCTTATTCAATAAAACCCATAGGCATAAAAAGGGTCCTTGACAACGTGCCTTTGAGTAAAAACAATTGTCTGCTTCACATTTAAATTTCACTTGTTTTATAAAAAAAATGATTGTAACATTTACATACATGGAGTTGGGGACAAAAATTGTACCCCAGACCATCATTCTACACCGAAAGATCCCAGTTGTGTTTCGTGTCCGAAAAAAATGACCTTGATGTCAAAAGTCACTGTCAAGAGCAAAGAAAGCTCATTTGAGAATTCCAAAGTGAATATCCGATTCTTCGTTGATAAGTGACATTGAACTTTGAAATATGACCTTGAGTCAAGATCATCAGATGGTTGGCCATGTGACGCAGTGGGTTATTGCACTAAAAAAATACGTCACTGCTCAAATTATAAGGCCCTTAATTCCGAATACAGTTCTAAATTTGCAGCTTCCACCGATGAATGCAAGTGGTGGCATCTCAACATGAAAGAAAAATTCTCTAAAGAGACGTAAGAGAAACAAACTGACCTGCAAAGGATCAATGCGTTTGTCCTTATTTATGCACATGCGTACAGTGAGTCGAGTTTTGAATATATTGAATTACACTAAAATATCAGTTCTATAATATTCGTTTTTAAATTGCGTATCAAAATGAACTTTCTACTCAGTTGAATTATGTTTAAGCGTAAGGGCTCCTTAACATACATGATTGTACTCTCGTATTACAGTATATTTTGACTATTAATACATTGTATAATAATTATTTGATCTTGGACTTGTGGAGACCCGTCATTTAGCACTGAGCGTCACTGAGTAGTGTCGCACTTTCGTGCCAGCACTTACAGCGCAGCGGACCTTGGTTTATATATAGAACCTGCGACATATGGAGCATGCAACTCCTTATTCTGCGTCTCTAGAGCTAACGCTAAAACCACTGTGTAGAAGGCTGCTGTGCCATGAAAAAGAAGAAAGGAAGAAACCAATACGAATAGAGAATACAGGAAACTATAGAATTGTATTTGCTTTCTACACTCCTCTTTTTAAAAAAATATCCTCTACATCTTTAATTCCGTTTCCTAAGTGTTCAAACAAATCAATAAGACAGCATTTAATTTTCTTATCAAGTCACTTGGCAGGAAGTTTTTCGATTACGCAGGCGCAACAAAAAGTACATTTTTTCGAAAAATATCTCATATGGAATACTTAGTTTAGAAGAAGAGAAATATCTAAGAATTTGCCAGCATGAACATTTCTGTTTGATGTCTCGTTTTTAGAGATGAACATTTTCAAGAGGAAGCACTGCAAAGCTACAAGAAGGAAAGACAAAGGGAAGAAAAAAAATGCTTCTTGACTGTGATAATCCTATACTAGTAGTCCCATCAATAAATGCAGATCACTTTGAACGTCCTGGTAAATGTATCTCTTTTAAAATCAATGAATTGAAACTTTATAGTGATACCGTAATATACCTGGATCAATACTCTATCACGGACGATCTACTGTTTTCATTCAGCATTTAGCTCTGGCTGCTAGCCATGTCGTAAACCATAACAAACTGGAGAGCTTTGTGTTGTCAAACATAAAATGCGAGCTTTACAGGGATATTTATAATGTTTATGTCAAAAACTGAAATGACATTTTCCCAAGTATTATATCAGAATATCCGGCTTGTATGTTATGTTTACCTGAAGCTGTGTATCGGGATTAGTTTCTTCCTTTTTTTTCAATTATAGATATCTCAAAAGATTATTTTTATCTCTTTCTAGGCTTAGAAGGTGTGGAAAGAAGACACAAAAACAACAACATAATGCACTTTATACGGACGTAAAAGTGCACACCATTTCAAAATAAAGAATACGGCCATATTAATTTTTTTTATCAATATATGGAAATTTACTAGTGTCTTTAAGAATTCATTCTACCCTTAGCCGTAGACCACCTTTCGTCACATCAATTCTGTTGTAGACTAATGTTGACATAATTTATCAATTATAAAAGACCATATCAAAATTAATAAACCCATTTAAAGACAAAGTAATAACATTAATGCGGACATTTTATTGAAATTTTGATTTTTAAAATGCATTTAATATAACTTAAAGGGTGTTCCTAATACGTAAAATGATTTTTCGCTGATACATGTTTTGATTTTGGATTGTAAACGAGAATGAAAGGGCCTTCGGCTCCCTCCCCCTTTTGTTTCCTTTGTGGTCTTATTTCAATGTTGCATTAAAATCCTTCATATCTACCCTCCCCCTTTAAAATTATTCTTGATGAGCACTTGACTGTATAATGTAGCATATTTAAAAATAAAAAAAAAAGCTCAGGTCAGCCAGTCCTTGTTTTATATTTGAAAATACGTAAGTTTGTCCCTGAAAATACTTCGAATAGACTAAATTTACAATTTGTTATACAAAGAAATAATTGACACAGGACATTTCAACCGTGTTGTAATAAATAAAAAGAAAAAAAACCTTAGAAAACATGTGATAAGAATAGGAAAGAGGTCTACAGATTGTTGACAATGTCAGCTGATAAAGCGAACACTGCATGAAGCTACATGAAGATATACATTGATAAAAAATAATAGAGAAAGTATCTGCTTTATTACTCCCATTCATTCATTCTTTATTTCCTCATAATATGAGATTATTTAACAAGCATGACAAAATCAACTATTCATCATACAAAGTTACGAAAAGAAAATAATCAAACAAAAAGAAAACAAAAGTGAAAAATAATTGATTATATACAACATATTACATGTACTTCATACAAGAGGAAATTTGTCAATTGTCCCCCACTGGCATGTGTTGACGCATCGCCCTGTAGAAATGTGCCGATGCATCCCGTATAAGTCGGAAATTCTTTACTTTGAGATCTTCAACGTCCTGTTCTGCTATCCTGGTGTTTGGAGCGCGACCAAGGAGTATGATATAGAGATCTTCGTCGGTGATTCCACATAGTTCGGCTGAAAGTTCGATACAGAAGTTGTTTATGATGTCACTCCACCAGTTGTTCCGGATGTCCGAAGTGATAAGGCACGAACAGCTGACATGGACAAACAGGTCACGGAATGCAGTCCCACAGAAGTGACAGATATCCACTGAGTCACGCGGCGGTTCAGAAAGGAGTTTGCATACGAATTTGTATAAACGAATTTCATAGCAGTTCTTTGGTGTTCGCCAGAAGGAAGATGGTTCGCTATCACAGAAGACTGCAAGAAACCTTGAGAAATCAGTGTTGTTCTCCATACGACATTGTCTACGTTCCTTCTGTTTTCTGCTTGTTGTAGATCTTACAATGTTTTTCCAAGTAAGCTTAGAAGGGAAGATGCCGTCAGCTACCCACTCGTACAAAAATTGAAGAAGATCATATGCACACAGTAAGTTTATGACATCTGGCACAAATCCGTGTTGGCAGTTGCTTAAGTTTGCAAAGAACGAAAATAGACGGACTAAAAATATTTTCTTTGGTAAAATATTGCAGTTCATACGACAAAGACGTCCAAAGAACAAGAGTTTCCTTACGTCTATCTCGGCACTTATTGGAAGGACGTTGAAGAGGCTTTCACAGATATCGGATCTAGTTTGGCGTGGAAGGTTCTGTGAGGACTTGCATACAGAATGTTGGAAAACATGAAGGCGTTGATAATCTGTTGTTGACAAGTTATTCCATAGTTCGCAGCCGTACAATACAGAAGGCAGGATGACCGATTTATAAAGATGGACTAAGGTTAGAGGATTAAGGTAGGGAGATCCAATGTCTGTGAGAGCATAAAAGGAGTTTCTCCCTTTCCTGCAGGCAGCATTTATTCGATCCGATAAGGAGCAGTTTCGGTTAAGAATAATTCCTAAATGATTGCAAGAATCCAGACAGGGAATGGGAACATCACCTAAGGTCCAGACGTGTTGCTGGTTAGCTTTATTGCCTTTAGCTTGGAACCGAAGAATACAGGATTTGGATGCATTGAATTTGAAGCGCCATTTTCGGGAATATTCCAATGCGATGTTTAACATGATTTGTAGAGAGTTAGGTGTTAAACCTATACATGAGATGTCATCTGCCAGTGAGGGACAATTGCTAGCAACATTGAGTAATTTCGTACATGCTGAAGATTGTTCTAAAGTATTAATTAATTCATCAATAAATACTAAATACAAAAATGCAGATAATACACCACCCTGTCTAACACCTTGTTGAACAGAAAACCATCGAGACTGTGTTTGGTTAACAATTACAGCACTTGACGTTTTATAATGACAGTCATTAATAATAGACCAAAGCCTGCCAGTTACACCTAAACTGTACAACTTGTAAAGAAGACCGTGTCTCCATACAGTATCGAATGCTTTTGAGCTATCTAAAAAACTTACATAAACATTACTTCCTTGTTCCAAATAATAGTATATGGTTTCTTGTAAATTAAAAGAAGCGGTTAAACAGCCTAATTTTTCTTGAAACCCCTGCTGTTGTTTATTAGGAAAGGAATGGTTACAAATGATATGGTTCTTAATTCTGCAGTTAATTATGTTTTCAAAGATTTTTAGAAAACATGACAGTAAGGCAACCGGTCTGAAGCTATTTGAAGATGTTTTAGGCTTGTCTCCTCCTTTGTACAGGGGAACTATAAATCCCTGCTTCCAGGCTTCAGGTATCTTCCTATGTAGTATGACAGCATTGAAAACTTTAGCAAGACATTGACATAGCTTACTCCCGCCAAAAATTATGTGTTCGTATGTTATTTGGTCAGGACCCGGAGCTTTTCTTCTTTTGAGTTGGTTAACTAAAAGTGATATTTCTTCTGCAGTAATGGGACCACCTGGAATTTCTCCAGACATCTTTGAACATTCTTCTTCAATGTGTTTATAGCTGTTCTCAATATACAATCGGAATTCTTCATCAAATGCATCATCTTCTGACGGGGTGTAAATCTGTTCGTAGTAACTTGCAAATGCTTCAGCCACACCTGCAGGGTCATTATAAATAGTTCCATCTTCTCCATGTATTTCGGGGTATGTCCGCGATGTTCTCTTTTTTTGCTTCTTCACCAGCTTCCAAAAAAGACGAATGTCACACTCAGCTGCGGAGTCAAGATCGTGGTAGACGTCTTTCATGTGCCGTTCGTACTCCAAGTCCAGGGCAGTGCGGAATTGTCTCTTGGCACGTTTATAATTCCTGTAAGAATTGTGGATCATCCCCCTCGGTCTTCCTTCTGCAATCCAAATACAGCGCAGTCTGCGTTCGTTGGTGTGCAAATCCTTTACTTCTTTTGTCCAACCTGGCCGTGTATGTGGATTGAGGCCTGAATGCGGTATGTTACATTTTGCAGAGTCCAAGAGAATGTTAGATATATCATTTATAAATATATCTGTTTCGGTCAGGTTTTGTAGATCATGCTGCAATAGGCCCTCCATAGCTTCATTTACGTGAGATTTATAGTTCATAATAGCATCAGAGGTTGCCTTATGCCATGCAGGTAATCTTGTTTTACACAAGAGTAAGGAATGTTGAGAGCATTGGAGATCTAAATTTGCTAATACAGGGAGATGATCTGAAGTAATTGGCAGTGAACCCTCATAATATATTTTGTACATTGAAAGTTTGTCAATTAAGAGTTTGCTAAATAAGACATAATCTAACATAGTACATTTTGGTATAAAAGAAAATTGTTCACCTGTAACATGAAAGTCTACAATGGGTATACTAATATCATTCCGTTTAATAAACCCACTGAAAAGATTGTATTTTGCAACATTCGTATGGAGTGAACTAATACAACTGCTGTTAAGATCACCTGCTATTAACACATTACCATATTCACTGTAGTATTTATACAAACTTTCTAAAACATTAAGTTCATATACATAAGAGTTGATATTACCATCTGCAGGTAAGTATGCCCCAAATATGTACAACCTCTCAGTGCTTGTATTTAGTTCGACTCCAATAATCCGCTTGGAGTCAATTTGAATTTCTTTACATGAATATTCTAAGGATTTGTTAATTAATAAAGCAATCCCACCTTTACCTATAAAACATACATGAGAGTCGCTATACACTTCGTTGACATCAACTTTGACAATGCTGTAATAGTTCTTATGAATAGAGTCTAAATATGTAGAACCTGTATGCTGACTCTTAAACTTGTGTTCTGAAAGAACAGCTATATCACATTTAGTATTATCTAACAAAGATGCTAAGCACAAGGTGGATGACATTGCACCTCTGACATTCCATGCTAAAACACGTACCATGGTTGCTAGAAATATACAAACAAAGATAGATTTTACGTACATTGTCTGTGAAATAAAAACGTTTTTATTAATGGACATAGTTAGAGTCAGTATCCGTTGTGAACCTCTTGTTCCCAGTCTTCTGGTGCTGGCGGAGACGCGCATTTTTCTTCCCATTCACGTTCGCTCAACCACCTCCTACACCTTATACCCTCAGGCCAGAAATCGGGGTCTTCGATAAGGTTTGCGTATTGCATGGGTACGTTGAGTTTTGCGGTAAGAAAACTCCCTCTGTATTTTGGTTTGAAGAGAATGAAATGGGTAATTTTTACACCATTGCGTTGAACGTAATTTTGGATACCAGAACTAGTCGATGTTTTATCAATTCCGGAGAGATAAAAACGTGAAATATGTATAGTAAAAGTCAAATGGAATGGATTGGAATTGATGATTCGCATTCTCATACAGTTATCGAATCTCTATCAAAACGAATAAATTATCAAAATTACCTCTATCAATCAATGAATTTATACGCCATGATATAAAAGTATTATTTAAGGAGATGTGTTAGTAGATATGTTTCTTAAACAAAGTTTAACATTACGGCATATGACTGTATATAGGAGGTACTATCGCTTATGAAACAAGAATTTTGTACATGTACATATTGTAAATGTACAAATTAAAAAAAATACCCTAGAAAAGAACATTACAGTAATATATTTCTAAAATATTAAGATGAATAGAAAAAATAAAATTCAAATTGTAAACATTTATATAGACAGATATAAGGAACATTAGGAATACATGCTAATAATGTTTGTATCGGAGTCCAACTTAAAGTCAAACTATACGCTGTCTTCATAAGGACCTTCGGGTGAGGTGGAGGTGGTGGTCTGCAAATGATATTCACAAAAAAGAATTTGTAAATGAGCCAAAATATTTATCATCATAAATAATTATGTATTAAAGTTTTCAGCTGAATAATTTGAATTCTCAGGTTTTAGCAACATGGCGATTAAACGAAGAAGTTAAGATATTGACGAATAATTCTAACTTGATGCGAAAATTGGTTACCGCAGTGTTTTATGCAAGGAAGCGCAATAAGCCGCAATTAAAACATTGTCCTTTATTTAATTTATGAAATGTATTTTTTTAAATTTAGTTAGTTTGCCTATCAGGGCCTTATGGTTGTCTGTAACCTCCTTTATTTTTTTAATTATACATATAAACATATAAAAGCAACGTTGTTTACTCATTGTAATAAAGGAAAAAGCCAATTTCACTGAAATAAGCAACGAAATGATGATGCATTTTTAATGTCATACAATATTGTTCGTATTTTGGAGAAGTTCATTACATCCATTTCTTTAAAATAGAAGCTTTT
Source organism: Saccostrea glomerata (assembly GCA_003671525.1). Taxonomy (NCBI): domain Eukaryota; kingdom Metazoa; phylum Mollusca; class Bivalvia; order Ostreida; family Ostreidae; genus Saccostrea; species Saccostrea glomerata. Next base: position 582,203 of record PRKT01000131.1, on the reverse strand, counting down.
CTAACATCCTTCAATTCACCCCTGAGGAAGTCAGAAACAAAAATGTATATACATTTAAAAGAAACACTTATAATTTCACAGCAAAATTCGTTGACAGATTCTTACCACAAGAGCATTTTAAATTAAAATATGTGCAATTTAATTTATGTTAATTAGATGAGTATTAATGGTGGTATAATGTATCGCGCACCGTCACATTGAAGGAATCATCGAGTCCATTAAAACCCAGCCTTCCGGAATGCCTCTAGTTTCTTCGCTGTTTACGTTTCATGAAAAGAGACTTTATCTTAATGAATATATTGCTCTGATTATTTGAAAACAATACAATGAATAATTTTTAATTATTCATGGTATTAAGAATCTCTTTGACATTAATGATTGCGTACAGTTCATTATTGACTTCCACGTATTCAATTAAGGAATCTGTGGTTTTAGACATAAAAAATCGAAACTTGGTTTTAAAAAGTCTCTCGAAACATCCAGTGTTTTATTGATGTGGCCAATCTTAACCTCATGGGGGGGGGCATACTTAACTCGAATCCACACATTACTTAACTCGAATCCACATATTATGGGCATGCTTTCATATCAATATGGTACATGTATATATGGCCTTATTCTTTCTGAAAAGAATTTTTCCCCTGTAGACATGCTTTTTGAAAATCGGCAATATATCATGTTCTAAATTTTAAAAATAGGCTTAACCAGGTTAAATATACCAAGTAAATGCAAAAAAAAAAAAAAAGAAAAAAATGTATTAACTTTTACCCGGTAAATTCAAAATTGAGAAACAGGACACTAATTCTATAGTATTAAATCCAAATATTTAAGTTTAAACAAATATAAAAAATGTTTTAATCTTTTTTAATTAAAGATATCAAATATCTTTTAAATAAATTATTAAAAAAAAAAGAGTAATATAATCCAAGCGCAATACATTCTTTGCGAAAGGGAGAGAAGCTTTCCGTATTGCGTCTTTCCGTATTGCGTCTAATTTCAGTTCTGGACGCTAACTGCAATAGTATATGATATAATGGTAATACCACAAACAGTATTGAGAACTGTAACCCCGTTAACTTTTTTATCGGTTCAGAATTGTATTTTTGTTATCATATCAGAAAACTCAAGAGGTTGTCTTTGGTTTTTAATACTAAATTTTATGTAATGTTTCGTTATCGGGCTCATGGCTGATTTGTCTTTGTTTTTTAATACTAAACTTGGTTATGAAATGTTTCGTTATCGGGCTCATGGCTGGTATGGCCATTCAACAGGGAATGTCTACCCCCACCCCTTTAAAATCCAATAGGTGGAATCAAGGCACCTGATTCCACCTATATTAGATTTCAAGGACTTTTATGCTCCTTTCGCACAGTACTGTTTATAGATTTTTTTCTGATAGATCACTGCTCGTTATCCTCACCTTTTACCCAAGAGAACACGTGTGTCATCGATCATTAGTTAAAATAAATGTAAGCCTCCCCATGTATATCTAAAAAATTAGTTGTTTTTTGTGCAAATTCACGTCTTGTGAACTAGTCAAAAACACATACTGGAATTAAAGATAGCAACAAAGGCACAAATAAGCGATCTGATGCAATAATCAAGTTTACTTCATTATAAATAATATAAAATATTATTTTCAATAATATTGATTATAAAATAAGTTTTTAACACAAGATTAGGAACGAATGATACAAACTTATATCCAAAATCTTAAAAAAAAACAAATCAAGTCATGTTTCTAGAAGTTGAATAAGTTTAACTGCACAGATTTCCATTTTTCCTGTTTCAGTTGAAATAAAGAGACAAAAATGTAAAGATTAGTAAGGATGGCTGCAGAAAGTTGGAATTTTGAACAACATAAGAAGTTTAGAATTTTTTTTCTTCATATTTTAGAAATTTCTTATTCTCATCTATCACAAACAAAATAGGTAAAAAAAATTATGAAGACATCATTATTTTTGTTTGTATTATCTGTCCATCAGATTAGTTCTTTACTTCCTAATACTTAGCGTTTGCCTCTTTTACACAACAAACTTAAATGAAATTGAGTCTGACTTAGAACAAATTCTTGCCAAAAACTTTTGTTTTGTACGTGAACACCAATCTATGTTTTAATTTATAGGTGCATGAAAATTTTAATGTTAAAACATTTTTATCTTTACATCTCTTGTCTTGTCAGAAAATCTTTATTTTTTTGTTATATATTAAAACAGGTACAAATTCCAACGTCGAACAGGTATGAAAAAGTTTATGGTCCAACAGATAATTAGTATAATTACTGGAATATCATATACAAATTGCCAGAACTGAGTCGACATTGACACGGAAAATAGTCTTGAAGCCCTAATACATCACCCTGCCACCTGACAAACCGTCGTGTATATTGTTATATTTGCAAATCACTTTTCTATTAATGACATATACGGGCAAACTTTGGCTTTATTTCAAATATACGACATACAACATTATAACTTGCTTTAACTAAGTCACAGCGTGCTTTGTTTGCCATATATTTAAAAAAATAGTTTATGATATTTTAATTATGAAGTTTATATGTTTAGAGTATTTTCGGTAAAAGGCCGGTTATAAAATCTCTACATTTCAAAATTGGGCACTCCTTTCGAAGTTTACTCAGCAATTACAAAGTTAACATTTTCAGTAAATCGGGAAACATTTATGGACTACAGTTCAAGTATTCAAGTGCTTCTTGTAATAAAGGACCCTGACCCTTCTCAAAGACAGATACATGTAGATAGCAAGATCTCCAAATCTTGTATAGCAGAAAAGCGGGGATTCCATACAGACTTATCACGAAGTAAAAATACTGAATTGATATTGAGTTCGGATGAAGGAGTCTAAACTATCCTTTCCTTGAAAACACGTATATATGAAGACTACTACTTATATTACATGTGATATCAGTCTTGGGGTTTTCCCTTGTTAGTATAAATTCTGCGGTGGTTATTCCTGTAGTTACGACAAGGTCGTTAGGTTATCCTTACACGTCCTTATATAGGACATTTTGTCAGTCCATTAATAAACAGTACCTTATATTTAACACTGCCCTCTGATCCCACATAATCGAGGTGTTTAAATATATCTAATAAATGTCAACTACGTATTATCAGTTGGCTAATATAGCTACCTAGAAAATGTTCTCTATAATTGTATGTAATTATATGTAAAGTTAATATAGCTCAGTAGTTTTGAAGTTCGAAAAAAAAGAATTTTTTAATCAGATAAATGGTGTGCTAAACAATCTGCATTTAAAATGGTAAACGTTTTGATAACCGTGACCTAGATTTTGTCCTTTATCATTTATAAATTCTCAAAATGAACTCGACATAGATACATTGTAGCAACACAAGCTTCATTCCTCAGTAAATTATTTGGTGGTTTAAAATGATGATTTCTAAATTATTTAATTGATCCTTAAGTTTGTATTATAAGTAATATACTACATTTCACCACAGACGTCCACGAAAACTTTGAAATAAAAACAAGTTTACATCTCAATATAAACAAATGTTTTTCTCTTGTGTATAGTTTCTGATAAAAGTATACTTCTTAATGCAATTAAAATGTAGATCTTTTTGTGAAAATTCAAAATAAAACAAATTAAGTTCAGAAAATTATAAAATCAATTTTATTCTGAATAATTGTATACAATATAGTATTAAAAGCGATTCGTACGTTGCTTCTAAAAGATGTAACTAATTTTGCTGACAAGGTAATTGTATCGACTATAACTTCCACTAAATGTAAATAAATCTTCAATCAGAAATGTTGATATCCTTGCTTCATGAACTTAATTGTCAAAAATTTTCTCGTTTTAAAAGTTGTTCAAATGTAAAACATGCTCTTGCTATTAAATCAACTGTTATCTTGTAGATATAAGCCCCATATGCAGGTAAACAGCTGGGTAAACTAGAGGTGTTTTGAACAATGAGCTCACTTAGTGATGCCCCTGCCTCCCATATAGTTATAATGCCAAAGTCCATGCTCTGCTGTGGCCGGGAAACCCAAAATATGTGTCCGATCAAAAAGTAAAATAAGAGGTACACAATGACAATATGTTAAAAAGATTCTGTGAAAGTTTCATTAAATTTCACTCAGTTGTATAAGAGGAGTTGCGGATAAGAGATGGATACCCAAAAGCGTTACATACAGACGGACGGACGGACATACCGATTACAGTATACCCTCCCATTTTTCAAGCGGGGGGGGGGGGTATAATAAAGACAACTTCTACATGAAAAGAAAGATGGGAGACGTATAGGAGACGGGGGTATCATTTAGTGAGCTCATTGCTCACAGTACCTCTAGTTTTATATTATTTTCGGAGAGTTTTGTATACAATCAGAAAATATACGTTATTTCTAATATACACTGAATTGACGACGGAGTTTTCCGTAATCTCCTGATCATGACAATGGGCACACGGCAGGTGTGATTGGTCGGCGGGGAATGCTCACTTCTGCATGGCACCTGATACCACCTTTGATGTTTTGGAGGTCTGTGTTTGTTCTGCTCCTATTTGGTATTGTTTTATGGACTTTTGATCTTGAATACTGTTTGTTAGCTCCATATGTTTCATTATTGCAGATGAGCAATGGCAGGGCAAGGAAATTAATTCGTATAAGCAGCTGTCTATTATGTTAAAAACCCAAACGTTTTGATGTTATTGATTTTAGAAAAATGTGGCTTCAAATGGTGTATATCCATTTTTAATTTGCACCACTTCTTATAGATATTGTACAGTTCTGAGTTTTCTCCCTCACTGATGGTATTATTTAGTGAGGAGTAAAAAAAGAGGTTTACTTAAAACCTGTCATGTATCTATATTTGTAAGGATTTTTACGTAGTTAAAGAATCCAGTATACGTTCGGTAAGTAAAATCAATTTGCTTTTTGGGAATATTATGTTTTTAAAACTGACATATGTTTGTAGGAATTTCATCCTTGGAAAAGATTATATGGGTATATTTTGAAATACCACAAGCAGAATTAATGTTACAAAGGACATGATTAAATGAGCACGTATCTGATAAATTATCGTATTAGCATTCAATATATAAAAGTACCTATTACATGTAACGCAAGTTCAAAAATATCTAGTTTTAGTCAACTTTTTTCAAGGAATAAACCCAAGGCGGAGAAGTCAACGCTAATTAACCACCGCTTCTTTTTTTAAGCAGTTCAAGATCTTACAATTGAGGGTGGGAGCAAGATTCAAGTTTCCCGAGGCCAAAACTACCGCGGTATTTCCCAAGTCGAAATCGAGAGTCATAGCTTTGTCAAGTAGAATTTGAGTCTTTTGTTAACTTACTCGATGATGTACATGTACTTGAATTTATACCGATACCAATTTCGAAGCAATAATCAGCTCAATTGACTAACGCACTTCAAAAGAAGGTTTATGTCCATTCACAGACATACTTACGAGGGGTGATCAAGAGGTCCATGGGCCACATCGCTCACCTGAGCACCAAGGGTAGGACTAGTATAAAATGGCTTTTTATTGTAAAGTTTAAATCCAAAAGTAGTCCAATGACCAATTATGGATTTGCTATTTTTAGCTCTACTGGTCAGAGACCAGAAGAGCTTATGCGATAGTAATGCGTCCGGCGTCCGTCCGTCTGTCTGTCTGTCTGTCCGTCTGTCTGTAAACAATTTTTCAAAATGCTACTTCTCCTACAGTTTTGGTCTGATTTCAATATAACTTGGCACACAAGTAGACTACACTAAGAACATAAAGAGACTTTATCAACGATCATTATTCTATTTATTGCTGTTGTAAAGTTTCAAATCCCAGCTGCTTAAGTACTTTTCTCTTCCTATAAGTTCAAACCAGTAGAGCTTCAGTCTCGACAGAGTTCTGGTTTAGAAAATGATTGAGAAGAAGATTTTTAAAGAATTTTCCTATATATTTCTATGTGAACATACACAACTTAACGCTTTTTCAACGTAGTGTGTTTATTTATATATTTGAAAAAAACACAGATCAAAACTACATAGATATGATATTCATTGATTTATCCCCTTTATTGATATTTACGGATAAATATTGAAAATAAATGAAAAATTTAACTCGATAAGATATCCATGAAAAATGATCGATTTTCTCCATTTAATTATTTTTTAACTTGTTTAAATGCATTTGCATACTGGAATTCCGTACCTCTTCGTTCAAGTATCACCCAAGTTTTATTCATTATTTATGGAAAAAATCAACAATATGTTTTGAAGAATTTGACATTAATTTAACCCCCAAACAAACAATAAGCATTGAACCCCAACGGACCCCGGCATTGAAATGTTTTTTAGCTCCACTTGATAATGCTGTCAAAGTTTGGGTTCTCCACCCCGCGCGCAAACCCAATACTTGTACGACAGACACAGACACAAAACCAGAAAACCGGAACTGTCAATCATAGTCACAAAAACGCTTACAAACCATTCGTTTGTTCTAAGGGGCCCCCTTCTCATTTCTCTATTTTAGTATCGCATAAAAAGGGTCATTTCAGACCAGAGTGAAATAGGTGACTGCTGGAAAGGAATGGAGGGAGAGGTGTTCAAATATTATTTTCAAACATATTTTTTCTCTCAAGAATTGTCCATTTTCCATTTTCAAATTAAGAAATATATTCATAGTTCTTACAGTCCTTTAATGTTTAATTTTGGATGATTTACGATTAATATAATAATTTTTAAAGTTATCCAGATATAGTTGATACCTAATCCTTGGCTTATCTTGCACTAATTTAAAATTATATTTTGATTTTGTAAAAATAATGAATAATTTACAAAATAAATAAATTAAAATCCATGTTCTGTGTAGATTATGCGGTACATTAGAATGTATCTGCAATTAGGCACGTGTATATGAACACCGTCTTTGACTCCACCATTTTATTCTAGTATGTACATCATTCAACAGGATGGAATTTAACTTTTTGTAAATCATTCAGTTATTTGAATGAAAGTACCAAAATAAGGGGGATAAGGTTATTATGTCATTGATTTTTGTATTTTCCTTAATGTGGCCTGTATTGTGAATGTCATTCTAGAAATGATAAAGATATCGTGTTAGTAAAATTATCAATAAAATTTTGTATTATTAACGTACAATACTTTAAATTACAGTTCTTACGTATCGCCAGTGCTGAAGTTGAAAGGATTCGATCCAGATTCCAAAGAGAAATTTGTTTTGCATCGAAAAGAAGACGTAGCTGGTTTCGATTTTGATGCTTTGGAGCAGTTGTATACATCAATGATTTGAGACGTTCTTTGAACTACAATATATATAATAAGTTTAGTTTGCTTTATAACGCAGAGTAATTGCAGTAACAAAAAGCAAAAGATATGATTTGCAAAAGCTGTCTATTTTAACATCTGCATATTACTATAAGTGATGTTGAAGACTTGTTCCACTGATGAATTCGATTGATCCGTTGTGTCTGTTTCATTTATAACGGTAATCAAGGGATCCAGAACAGTAAATGTATAATTCAAAGTAGTGGATGCATCTACAATGCCATAGACAAATTGTGTGATATAATGATTTTCATCAAAATGCATTCTCTCTTTTATTACGTATTTGGCGTCCCATACTGCTTCTGCTAGATTCCAGTCTTTATAGTTAGACCAAACAACAGGATGGGGCCCTGGGTCTACCGAGTGTGAGGGATTGGTCAATACAAAGTGGTTATGTTTTAGTTTGAAGAGGTTGTCAAGGATATCTGCATATTCTGTCACTGTAAAAAAAAATATAGAAAAGAGAAATTATACACATATACATGTACATGCAGACATATGAAGAACCGCAATTTACTTGCATTTTAATATTGAATATATGTGTAGGACTCCAAAGTTTGATGGGACTCCAAAGTCCGATGGTCACGCCAAAGTCCGATGATCTGCGCCAAACCCCGATGGTTTGACACGCCAAAGTACGGTGGTGCAGAAAACAATTACGTTTATGACGTCATAGTACCACAGCGCCAAACCTCAATGCCGCGCCATGCCAAGGTCTTAAAGACATGTATAAATAAACAAATGCAAAAAATAGCCCTTATCTGTCAGATAGGTGCGAGAATAACCTTAAACGCTCAAAAAGTGATTATTAACAGTACCACTTATACGAGCCTGGTCTCGGATAGGTGAGTTTATTTCAGTAACCCTATGTCCCTCCATTCCAGATATCTTAAGTCCTTTCAGATATATAATTATATTAACCCTTAGTCCCAACTTATCAATCCGGATAATTTAGGTCCGTTTACATATACTAGTCTAATATTTAGTTGTTTCCTCCTCTTCCTTTCTCGATAAATCGATAAAACGGTAAGGTCATGGAAAATTTTGTGAAGTTGAATTGTTGCAATGTTTTAATTTTCCCCACCCACCCTCCTCTTGTTTTAGAACAAATACTGCTGTTCTTGTTATGTCATTGTAGCTGAAGACTTCCTGCTTGGTCCTGCGTCAACAACAGCCTATGTCGCAGCGATAATCGTGTGCTCCAATATTCCCTAATGGTGCCCTGCTTGGTCCAGCGTCTTTATTAGCTTGTGTTGCATTAGTGAATTCTGTATGATTGCGTGTTTTGAAAGACTGCCTGATAGGTTCAGCGTCCGCATCAACCAGTGTAGCGGTGATGAGGTCTCTATTTTACCTATATCACTTTCCAATGTACATGTGGATTTACATAATACTTGTTATGGTTCGTTAGTAGCTAATACAGGGGATGACCATATATATTTCAAGAGGCAGAAAAAGTAAGATAGTTCAGCTGTATACTGTAACATAACACGTATTTTGTTGTAAATGTTCTTTTTTACTAAATAGGTAAATGAATGCACATTACAAAAACAAGGAAAAATAAAAGTATAAAATGTATTTACTAAGCGTTTACTGTACAGTACTGGTCTTACGTTTTTAGAATTATGAATTTACTTCACTGTGTATTGGCATAGTTTATCCATATTTATTTCTTTAACTTTGTGCAAAGGTGTTTTCTTTAAACAAATTAAGCTTAAACAAATTATGCAAAGAGTCATTCTATTCAAAACATAACGTCGTCTTTCACTTCCTTAACATGAAGAGATTCACTGCCATGTGACCTTACGTTTTGTGCAGCTGGATAAAAAAAGGCTGTCGATTGTTTTAGCATTGAATACTATTGAGACTGAAGGATGGATTAGATTGTAGTGTTGTATCAATATTTTATACGGTTTAATAAGTTCGTCAAAACAAATCGAATAGAAGATGCCACAATGTAATCACGGAATGGATATAGGGCTGTTGTAAAGGGGTTTCCCTGGCATGCAAACCTCCAGGCATTTCAGCACAGCCCGACAGGTGCTCTAACCGAGCCTGACATACTCTAATCAACTTACACAGATGCTTTTTTATCACCAAACTTTAACTTTGTCACTGCGAATTCACACTTCAATCCTTCTTATTTTGTTTTCCTTCTTATTTAATTGAATTACAACTATTGATTTCATCCAACATAAGGTCGCTTGATTTTTCTTCGATCAAAAAATTTATGTCTTTCTTGCGATGATATCTGAGCGTATCTATCGTTTTAGATACAACTTAGAAATGGAGCTTTGTTTGTCAATTATTTTCATATTTCAATTGACAAAAATTGGGTCACATAAATAAGTAGCTTTCCAACTTAACCAAGTGTATGAGTATCTAAAAAGAAATTATTATTTTCCAATGGGAAAGGGAAAACAGATATACTAGTAGTACTAGCCTTATATGGAATCAATGCAGAAGCTCGTTAACCCAGTTTACACTTTTATCATTTTAAAAGTATGAATAGAACTAAAACAGAGATCCACAACAAATGACCAAGCAGCATGAATAAAATTTAATTGTTCTTTATTTATCATCGGTCTTTCCATCAAAAATACATAAAAAAAAAATTGTCAATTAACATATAGTGCATGATTCGCGTCATGTACATGTAATTGAAATTAGATAATTAAAAATACAGAAAGAAAATATGAGAGAGTTCAAAAAGTAGTTCTTTTAATGTCCAAATGATCAAACTTTGTTAATATTTCCCAGTAATGAAGGGGTATGTCGAAGTAATGTTGACAGTTTATAGTACATCCACTATTTGAGAAATCCTAGTAACCGCTCATTCTCTATAATATTATTGTCAGCAAGTTCTAAGGACAAACCTCGTATAGAAAAAAAGATTTTATCTTTGGAAGATGTGGAAATAAAAATTGTTAAATCAAGTTTAAGGATCGAAATACCGGTATGCAAATGTTTGGTATAACTGCTCAATGTATTCAATTCGTCTTTCTTACAGCTTCCATCACAACTAAATTCTACAACAATGATGCCAAACCTGTTGAACACATTCCCTTTGCTCGGACGAGAAAAAATTGCCTGCTTAAAAAAATTCCAGTCCCGAATTTGGTACTGATGGAGGCAAAACCGCACATTTCATACTGTTGTAAAGTTTCAAATCCCAGCTGCTTAAGTACTTTTCTCTTCCTTTGCTATAAGTTCAAACCAGTAGAGCTTCAGTCTCGACAGAGACTTCTGGTATTATTTTCGGAGAGTTTTGTATACAATCAGAAAATATACGTTATTCTTAATATACACTGCATTGACGACGGAGTTTTCCGTAATCTCCTGATCATGACAATGGGCACACGGCAGGTGTGATCGGTCGGCGGGGAATGCTCACTTCTGCATGGCACCTGATACCACCTTTGATGTTTTGGAGGTCTGTGTTTGTTCTGCTCCTATTTGGTATTGTTTATGGACTTTTGATCTTGAATACTGTTTGTTAGCTCCATATGTTTCATTATTGCAGATGAGCAATGGCAGGGCAAGGAAATTAATTCGTATAAGCAGCTGTCTATCATGTTAAAAAACCCAAACGTTTTGATGTTATTGATTTTAGAAAAATGTGGCTTCAAATGGTATATATCCATTTTTAATTTGCACCACTTCTTATAGATATTGTACAGTTCTGAGTTTTCTCCCTCACTGATGGTATTATTTAGTGAGGAGTAAAAAAAGAGGTTTACTTAAAACCTGTCATGTATCTATATTTGTAAGGATTTTTACGTAGTTAAAGAATCCAGTATACGTTCGGTAAGTAAAATCAATTTGCTTTTTGGGAATATTATGTTTTTAAAACTGATATATGTTTGTAGGAATTTCATCCTTGGAAAAGATTATATGGGTATATTTTCAAATACCACATGCAGAATTAATGTTACAAAGGACATAATTAAATGAGCACGTATCTGATAAATTATCGTATTAGCATTCAATATATAAAAGTACCTATTACATGTAACGCAAGTTCAAAAATATCTAGTTTTAGTCATCTTTTTTTCAAGGAATAAACCCAAGGCGGAGAAGTCAACGCTAATTAACCACCGCTTCTTTTTTTAAGCAGTTCAAGATCTTACAATTGAGGGTGGGAGCAAGATTCAAGTTTCCCGAGGCCAAAACTACCGCATTATTTCCCAAGTCGAAATCGAGAGTCATAGCTTTGTCAAGTAGAATTTGAGTCTTTTGTTAACTTACTCGATGATGTACATGTACTTGAATTTATACCGATACCAATTTCGAAGCAATAATCAGCTCAGTTGACTAACGCACTTCAAAAGAAGGTTTATGTCCATTCACAGACATACTTACGAGGGGTGATCAAAAAATTCTCGAACTAATTGAATTACTTAAAAATCAAAGTACTGAAAGCACTCATGGGAGTTGAACATGGTGTAAAATAAAATCTTTGACCGGGAGGTTAAGTGAGTGAACAATTTTATTATTTTAAATATAGTCAACTGTTTCAGATTTTTTGTGTTGCAACAATCTTGAGAAAAACATTCAGAGACATTGAATAGCAAAAAAATGCATAGGCCATAATGCTTGCCTGCCTACATAAGTCTTTTTTATACCCCCTGCTTGAAAAGCGATATTTATCAAGATGTCCGTCCATCTGTTTGTTACTTATTAGGTATACCCATCTCTTATCCACAACTCCTCTTACACCACTGAATGAAATTTTCATAGAATCTTTATCACATATTGCAGTTGTGCACCTTCTATTACTTTTTCATCCTACACATATTTTGGGTTTCCCATTGCAAAACATGGACACTGCCATTATATTCATATTAGAGGAGGTTGATCATTTATATAATTCACGGCTCACAGTACGTCTAGTTCATCTTCAAATTTGTAATATATTTTCCTTGGCACCTTTACCCATGTGTTATAAAAATTTCAGTTTCACAGGAATAATATCAATGTTGATAAAATGTGGATTTTCACTCAGCATCCTTTTAAGAGCTAACAGGTTTGTTATATAAAACTTCTCTGTGAATATAAATGTATTTCAATTACACGAACATTATACATGGAGTACGTCAGAACTTAGTTTTTCTTTAATATTGTGAAGAAAAAAGCAATACCAAGTTAAAAACATATTTAATGATCAAACATAAAAACATTGGTATAATGTGAGAGTTTGTGTGCGAACAAATTATCTGGTATTGAAATAAGGTTTTCCTTTTATTTAAAAAATATATACTTCATTTTGTTGTTTTAAATCGCGATTCTACGAAAACATCGGTTTCCGGTTTTGGTTTTAACATTTATAACAGGGTACTAGATTTACCGCTTTTTGGCAGGTGATACTGCTGATTAAGTAATAAACACCTATGTTACCTTACGTTTTTATGCATTAATGAATTCATTTAAACCAAGAAAATGTTCAGGAAAAGTTATAATAGATTCTGTGCACCAGTAAAAAAGAAATTGTTAAATATCCAAAATCCGAGACCGTCGGGAAGACTAGATTTACCGCTTGCCGTCAGTATGAAGAGTTGTCGTTCGTATCTCTTTCAGTGTTTATAGATGACGCTACACTAAAAATGAGTTCCATTACGAAAAACTTTGAGGTTCTTTATAATTTAGTTTTATTTTGAACGAAATCTAGTATTCAAAATAAGATTACTTTATCATTACATTTACTTACATTTCAAATTATAAAAATTAGATAAATTCAGGAGAAAATGACATGCACTATTTGTGGCGGATGTTTATGCATGTTTTCTGCTGAATATCATCGGAGTAAATTGGTCGACACAGTAGCCTCGCTTTCGGCTCTATATGATCAAGACAAATTACTGCTTATATTAAATGGCCAACGTTTGAACGTAGTTCAACTCCCAAAAAGAAATGATACAGGGTTTCAATGTTTAAAATTTTTCAAAATAGTCCATTCCGATTTTAATACGCATATCAACCTTTCTGCCCATGCGCGGATCACGTGATATAGGTGGTCACGTGACATGCTTTATAGCGTTCTGTCACAGAAGCCTAAAGATTTTCCCGACTCTTATATTTCTTACCATGCAAGTTATTTTTTACAACAAAAACAGTCCATTTGTCAGAAATGGCCAAGTCTCGGAAACAGTATGGGTGAATAATGATATCTATGGCACGCCAAATTCACAAAAATGGGCTAAACCTAGTTTCACAATTGATAAACTAGGTTTATCGACTGTAAACTATAGTTTACAAACCGTAATCTACAGTTAACGATTCGTTAAGTATAGTTTTCATCTGTAAAACTATATTTAACGGTTGTAAATTATAGTTTACGATTTCTAATCCAAGTTTATCTGTCTGTAATAAAACGTTAACAATAGATTTTGTTGACAAACATAGATTCACGTCTGTAAACTATAATTTACGATCGTTAACTATAGTTAAGAGTTGTAAACCATAGTTTACAAATCGTGAAACTGTATTTATCAGATAATCTATGTTTTGCGATCGCAAATGATTATTTTTGGTGTTAAGTATAGTTAACGGTTGTGAAACATAAATTATCGCGTTAACTATGGTTTACGGATGTAAAATATAGATTAACGTTGTTAACTATAGTTTACAGTCCGTAAACTATAATTTACAACCGATAAACCTAGTTTATCGACTGTGAAACTATGTTTAGCTCATTTTAGTGAATGATGACCTTAAGGACGTTCGATCCTGAGATTTTGAGCGTATTTTGGTCAGATCCTTTATTTATAAAATTCTGCATCATTTTTAAGTCCTAACATTAAATCTGAATTCTACAGTGCAAATGTACGAAAGCCGAATAGGCTCATTTCTGAGAAGATAAAAAAAAATTAACTCGTTATAACGAGATAATTATCTCGTTATAACGAGTTAGTATCTCGTTATAACGAGTTAGTTATCTCGTTATAACGAGTTAATTATCTCGTTATAACGACTTAGATAACTAGTTATAACGAATTAGTTATCTCGTTATAACGAATTAATTTTCTCGTTATAACGAATTAATTTTCTCGTTATAACGAATTAATTTTCTCGTTATAACGAGTTAATTTTTCTCGTTATAACGAGTTAAAAACTGTTCTGAAGTTGATATATCTAAGTAATAGGAAGTATGGCATACAAAACCGAGTCGATCAAGTTTGTTTAAAGTGTGTATGATAAATATTTCATTGAAAAACAGCAAACTAGTTTTGATTTTTTGTTTTTTTCAAGGGGTTGTGTCTGTGATTGTAGTTTGTTTATTTATAAATTTTACGCGGGCCCATGATCTAATTGCTACGAAAGCCATGAAGGGACACGCTGATTTTTCAAAAAAGTAAAAATTAATTTGAGATCTCGAATTACACAATCCGTTCGCACGGATTATCAATTCGTTCTCTCCGTTTATAATTCGAGATCTTGAATAACACAATCCGATCCCACGGATTACTAATTCGTTCCCTCAATTTATAGTTCGAGATATCAAAATACACAATCCAATCCCACGGATATTAATTCGAGATCTCGATTTGTAACATCAGTCTTATGATTTTGGCAATCAGTGCTCGCGAATTTTATGACATGGATATATGTATATATGTAATGTTGGATACATTCAAATCCAATTATTTGATTCAATTAATGCAATTCATGTATTTTGTTTCAGCAACCGCGGTCGTTGCGAACCTCTTTTATAACTAATTCAACGTTTATTTATTTAAATAAAAAATCAATTACACAGGAGTCATATTTACTTTTACAATATAGGACTTTCAATTATCCAAGTATACACGTAAAACAAAACCTAGGACTTTTTAATATAAATATCAGTACTATAATATGGATTTGAGTCATGTTCATGTTATTTTCTCATTTTGGACAGTAAAATGTAATAAAAGGTAAGATATAAACAACTACAATATTCTATTCATTAATCACGCATTGCCATATCCGATAATTAAACTGAGAGAATGAATTACAATTCGAGATAACGGATTGTGTTATTTGAGGGAACAAATTGATAATCTGTGAGAACGAATTGATAATCCATTGGAACGGATTGTGTATTTTGAGATCTCGAATTATAAATCAAGAGAAATCCGTGGGAACAGGTTGTGTAATTCGAGATCTCAAATTAATTTTTACTTTTTTGAAAAATCGACGTGTCCCTTCATTACGAAAGCCATGAAGGGACACGTTGATTTTTCAAAAAAGTAAAAATTAATTCGAGATCTCGAATTACACAATCCGTTCTCTCAAATTACGCAATCCGTTATCTCAGATTGTAATCCGTTCTCTCGGTTTAAACAATTCGTTCCCTCGGAATGTAAATTGATCCCACGAATTATTTATTCGTTCTCTCAGATTATCAATTCGTTCCCTCAAAATATACAATCCGATATCTCAGATTATCAATTCGTTCCCTCAAAATATACAATCCGATATCTCAGATTGTAATCCGTTCTCTCGGTTTAAACAATTCGTTCCCACGGAATGTAAATTGATCCCACGAATTAATTATTCGTTCTCTCAGATTATCAATTCGTTCCCTCAAAATATACAATCCGATATCTCAGATTGTAATCCGTTCTCACTGTTTAAACAATTCGTTCCCTCAGAATCTTAATCGTTCCCACGAATTGATCATTTGTTTCCACAGATCTCCATTTTACTTGATGCGCCATTTTGCGCTGGTCTTCTGCACGAGTGCCAGGTCCAAAACAAAGGTACGTATCCGTTGGATGCATTATTTATTCACAGTATAGAGTACGTGAAAGAGTTAGGTTTCACAGTTTCCGATAAGCATTTGAAACATTCTGGGTTTTTAACCTCATACCTTAGTTTTTCACATTAAATCGGGAAAACCGGTGTGTACATGCATATAATTAGTTATTGATAATATGTTCATACATAGAAAACTTGAAATTGATTTGTTAATATATATAATAGATATGTCTGTAGTTAAAACCACGTAGACATCTAATATGAAACAAAATTTCACACTTTCGATATATTGATGGCATTTATCTGGTATAATTCAATTCGCCAATTTGTGCATACCCCCCTCAACCTCTAAATAATCCCCACCTGCCGCCTAGCCAAAGCTGTGTGTCAAAACAGCAATATTTACTAGTAAAATAAGACAGTTTTTAATATACTGTATTTTTCTGACAGGTAATATTCTTAGATAAAAAGTCTTTAGACCTAAAACGGAAATGGAATAAAATAGTATGTTGTAATTATTCTGAACGGGTTAAGGATTCGACACTGAACGCCTTCGTCTCGTAAAATGTAAAAAGAAAATACACAAAATGCAATTCATGATTGTTAGTAATAAATGCACTGTTAAACTCACAGTAAAATTAAATCTGGTGCACATTTTTACTTCAGAAAAGAGGCTACTCTGTCTTCTATGAATTTGATATAGTTACAAAATCTTCAATGTTGAAATAATCGATAAATTTTACATACCTAAAATATAATTAATAGATGTAGGCCTATCAGATAACCCAAACACTTAATATTTTACTAAGTTTTCTCCACCCCTCATAACACTTGGTACAGTATACATGTAATAATAGTGCAAATACTTGAGCAAGCTTTAATTAACAAGTCATAATTCAGCGTTCATCATTCAGGGGCGGATCCAGCAATTTTTAAAGGGGGAAAGGGGGTTCCAGGTTCGGTGCCCCTATACTCATTCATAGAATGACACAAAATGCACTTCCAACTCGTAACAACAGTTTTCAAAGCGGGCAACCCCCAAAAGAGAAGGTGAGAAAAAAAAAATTTGACCTTCTGACAAAGGGGGGGGGGGGGCGAAGAGCATGTCCAAATCAAAACTTATGTATTGAAGCTATGCAGCATAAGATTATTATCAGAAAAATAAATTGAGCCCCAATCCCCTCTGCATACTACTCAATTATTTCCCTTTATTGAGTAAAATATCCCCATGATTTAGGAGAGAAATATAAAAAAAGTCTCTTCTTTCATAACTTGTTATGATGTATATATGTAGATATAGCTAAAATTTGCCGGAAATCTTCCACTGATTTCAAAGTGAAATCTTGCATGTTACCTGTGGGTAGTCGGGGCCCGGGGCCGCGATTATGAAGGTACATGGAGGAAACAAAACGGGGAAACTCTATCTAGCAAGCAAAAAGGGCAGAGATTGAAGAACATGTACTTATTTAATTTAAAATATTAAACTTATAAATATCTATGTTTAGAAAAGCATCTCTCTCTCTCTCTCTCTCTCTCTCTCTCTTTCTGACTGGGGATTGACACCCCCCCCCCTTCTGGATCTGCCAATGTTATTGTTCATTTCAATTTTTAATATGAATAGAATGTGGAGTATGCTACATTCATTTATGTATTATACTTATAGTACGGTGTATATACTGCGTGTATAGTACGATACACTTAAAAATTCAGTATTGTGCTCTCAAATTTATACGTATAACCTTTATTTTTTGTTTTATTTTAAATAGGAAAATGGAAACTCCGGAGGATGAAAGTGAGTCAACCGCAATAATAAATTTTCTTAAGACCAGAGGATTACACTCTGAAGACTTGAAAAAAATTAAAGATGAAAAGGTTGGTTGAAATTAAGTGTTAAAATACACACAAAACACAAAAACCGAAAAATTTGTTATCTGCATCATTCAAAATGCTTTTTGAAAAAATCTTGATTACGAAGATGGGGGATAAGGCGGACGAAGTGCCTATAGTGCCAGGGCCGTAACTACCATTGAGGCAACGGAGGCAATTGCCTCCTCTAGATTTTCATTTTTTTTTTTGGAAATAAGAAACACAACACAAGCAGCTGGATCAAGATTGATCATTTATTTGTTTGATTATAGCCACCTGAGCAATTTTTCAGCTATCCAGTGAGTGTCACCATTACCTATGCTCGGCGTTCATGCAGGGCCTTTGAGCAGAGAGGGATCTTTATCGTGTCACAGCTGTGACACGGGGCTTCGGTTAACTTTATGCGGTCTCATCCGAAGGACCAGTCCCCATGTCCCATGGCGAAATTCGAACTACGGCGATCGATCATTTTAGAACTGCATTTAGTACATTGAAAACTATTCAGAATGAATCGACGGGTACGATCTTCCCAGATACCCCTATAGACTTAAATAATTTTATCTTTTTCTTGGGAAAAGTCAGTTTCGTATTTATCATTATTTATATTTACATTCAGAAGTTAAAATTCAATTGAAGCATCAGATGAGTATTGTGAGTTAACGTTAGTTGGTTGGTTATTGATTGTTTTACGTCCTGCTCAAGAATTTTTCACTTATATGCCCATAATGGAGACGTCTCCATTGCCGGTAAAGGCCTGCAAAATTTAGACCTATTGAAAATGGGAATTACGATTGAAATTTATTTGATCATATCTATACCAAATAGTACATAAATAGGTAATATGATAAAGTGGTAAGCATTCTCAAAATCAAGGAAATGGTCCAAAATTGAGCCGTTTGAAGCAATTGTTTTGCCCCCCGCAGCCCCCGATCTTTGGGGGCCTCAATCGGCGGCCAACAAACCCCCGCCTCCTCTATCTTTTACCCCTAGTTACGGCCCTGAGTGCGACAGATAAGAAGTGAAAAATTTAATCTCAATGATATCCAAATTTTATTTGATATTTCATCTAACTGAACATATTTTCCTAAGAAAAAGAATACACACACTAAAAAGAACAATTAACTATAATTTTCTCGTACTTTCAGTACGAGTGGGTCTTTGCTCCATTTTTTTGAAAGATAATCCTAACAGTTTGCATTAAAATATACATTTTTTTGGTTTACAAAAACATGGAGCGAAGACCCACGTACTATACCTTAATACGTTTAGTATTTTCTAATTTTTTTATGTCTTACTCTTATTTTCAGCCCTTCTTCAATCTTCATCTAGATACAACACATTTATCAAAATTAATGTGTTACATACTCGTTTATGTACAGGTCGAAATAAAGTACTAATACTAACGCGCAATGGTGCACTTAAATGGTGTGTTTTGAGGGAAGAGGGCGTCCGTATTTGGAGAGGTAAATTGATTGTGCGTTTCACTTTTGGCAATGAAATAAATCATAAGAGCACCTGTATGGACCTTAATACAAAGTATATTCTAGTCTGGTAAATGTGGTTTAAGCAATTGCATCCTCTCCGGTCTTTCCGGCAATCTCAAAAACATATCTGTTTTTTTTCGACTTTGCCGAGTAAATTCAGTATATTTTATGTATCTATTTTAATTTTAGAAATAACTTTTCCCTGTGGTCTTGGCATTATCTGAAACCCAAGTAGTTAACTTATTTTGAAAAGCAAACTGGACAACAAAACATGAAACTTTAGATCATATGTATTTTCAGATATTAACGAAATTATTTCAGTTTTCATTCAACGAAGTGCATTGAAGTGACAAAATTCTACTTTTGAATGGAACGTTTGATCTTAGTTGTCATATAATGACGTGACAATTTATTTAGAACGGAAAAAGACCCCGGTCAAATAATTCATTTAAATACCGTATATCAAATGTAAAATCTCCATCTAAACGAAAAAATTTACATTGTCCATTTTCATTGCACATTAGTATTCCCTGAAGGCTTACGCCCAACTTTAAAAAATGCTTTCTGTGCTACTTCTTGAAATTCTACATGTATAGCAGCCGTAGAAAATTTCAACAAACGTCTGTTTTTTAATGTATCTGAAATATGTCTTTTAACTTATCTTATTTACACATTTTACACATTACCCATTAACAATGAAATAACTGTATGTTTTGCAGATCGATTATGCAACATTAACGGATTTGAGTGATGAGCAAATGAAGACAATCATTCCATTGAAACTTGGGGATCTGCATGCTGCAAAAAGATTTTGTATTGAAGCATTAAAAAAAAAGAAACAGAAAGACAGATGCTCATCGCTGATTAAAAAATGGAAAAAGAAAACAAAAGCAGCAATGAAATTGAAAAATGACAAATCGGACAGTACCACAGGAAGTGATGATGATGTCCAAGCAGTAGACGGTCGACGCGTAAAATTAGTAGGGAATCAGAATGCTTCGAAGCTTGAAAGGAAAATCGAAATCGGATGGTTTGATTTTGATTTTAAGAGTATGGATTATCATCAAGTAAAATCCTTAATTAAAGGAGGAGGGACCAGAGGAGTAAATGCACTTAAAACGTGGAGACCTAAAGATATATTAGAACATGCGCAGAAGATCTTTTTTCCAAAAGGTATCTCCAAACGCGGAAAACTATCAGATTTCAATTTCGAATTGAGAGACTTCTCGGCGCAGACCATCCCTGATGAGTCGACAGTTGGGGATATGTACGAGTCATCTAATGTTAAGATGCTGCGATACTACATATTTACAAAAAGTAAGGAAGATAAAGGTTATGATTCAGAGGAACTGTGTTTGCCAAAGTTGAAATCCTCAAAAACTCTAAAGGCCAAAAACAGAGTTTATTCAGATGATGAGGATAGCTTGCCAGAGTTGGAGGTACCTAGGTGTAAAACCACACCAGCAACAAGTAATGAACATTCACTTGATAAAAGACAGTTGTATAGCTTGCCGGATTTAGGAGTACCGATCGAAAATACATGTACTACTCCAGCACCAAGTAAGCCCCATCCATTAGATGAAGGACAGTCACAGGCTACATGTAGCACCACTCCAATGATTCTTGATTCAGATATTCCATCAGCCTCAGCAACATACATGCTTGTTGATGATGATGTGAATTTTCGTCTCACAGACGAGAATGCGAATGTGGTAACAGTTTGCAATCCATTGGAAACGGTATCATTTTTTGTCGGCAGCTATGGTTCGGGAGATGTCACATTACCTATGGATTTCTCTATCGAAAATGTTGGCGAAGACCAGAATACATTTTCATGCACATCAGCTCCAGTCGCACAAAAAGTAAGACTTCATCAGGGGAACACGTTCCAAGAGTTGATTAAGCTGTATAAAAATAAAGACTTTCAACTGGATATTGACGAAACCATATGTAAAGTGGAACGCGTTTTACCAAATGGAGAAACCGAGAAAGGGGAAGGGATTGGACTGATAAGAGATATTTTTACGGAATTTTGGAATACTTTTTACTCCAAATGCGACGGAAGCGACGTCAAAATACCCATATTAAGACATGACATGGGAGAGAAAGAGTGGAGAGCTGTGGGAAGAATCATCGCAAATGGCTACAAGTTGATGGGATATTTTCCAATCAAATTGGCAAAACCAATATTTGAAGATGCTTTGTTTGGAAAAATCAACACAAATTTAGTGGAAGTATTTCTTCAAGCGCTACCTCCTACTGAGCACACAATTTTAAGAAATGCTATGCAAGATTTTGGTTCGGCGGATTATGACGAGATTTGTGACATTCTGAGTTCTCATGATTGTTTGAAACTACCAACCGCTGAAAACATTATAGGGCTCCTAAAAGAAATCGCCCATAAAGAAATTGTTCAGGAGCCAAAGTTTATAATTGAGTGTTGGAAACCAGTTCTGCAAACAGTACAAATCAGCAAGTCAGATCTTGACGAAATTTATGAACTGAAAATGCCTACAGTAAGAAAGGTACTACAACTTTTGAAATTTCCTACAGATATGGATTTCATGCAACAAACAACTGCCAACAATTTAAAAAGATTTGTTAGAAGTCTGGATAAACAGCTGTTGGAAGCGTTTATGAGATTTTGCACAGGATCCAATATCCTTGGTGAAGAAATCAAAATAGAATTCAACAAAATGAATGGCTTTGGCAGACGACCCACTGCACAAACCTGTGGCTGCGTACTAAAGATTCCCACAACATACGACAGTTATCAAGAGATGAGAGAAGAGTTCGAAACCTTCTCAAAAGCAATGTTTGGGAAATGGGATACGTGTAACATTTTTGGTATATGAGTGAAAATGTTTATGCTGTATTGTGTGTTAAGTTTGAACTTAATGGAGGCTTTAGGTTGATGGCAAAAATGTGAGTTTTACTTTCAGTTTTATTCGAGCATCACACATAGATGCTTACAATCATTTAGTTGTGCTATTTTTTAATATTAATTCGTTCACGAGGATAATTAATATTATTATTTATCTTTTACCAGTATATGAGGGAATATGTTTATGTTAAATTTTTTATTTTATTTTTTTTTAAACACAAAACAGTGGATGTTTTAAAAATATTTTTGTTCAGTCGGTGTAGAATTTGATTAAAATTCTATGTGTTTCTACAACGTTCTATTTAGAGAGTATTGTGATTGTTACAGTCATATTTGACTAGTTTAAGCTTAATAGATGATTATGACAAAAATGAAAGTTTTTCATTCATTCAAAAGGAGCATCAAACATAGATGCTTACTATCATTTAGTTGTGCTAGTGTTTATATTAATTCCAATTAATGTGTAAATGTTTTTATTAATTCGTTCATGAGGATTATTATCAATCATATTTTACTTCAAATTATTTTTTCCCAACAAAAATAAAGAAATTGTGTTGCTCAGAAAAGTGTTGTTTTTTTTTTCTTAAAGCTGTATCTGAAAGTCGCCTTGTCAGAAATCAATGATAGAAAATGAATGTAAGTGAGATGCTGTATCAATATGGCCAAAGGGAGAGAGAGAGAGAGAGTTTTACGATTCAGCTGATTAATTGTCCCTGTCGTGGGGGTGGGGTAAGATTTGCAATGTATATATTTACCCTTCGTGCAAAACTTACACCTAGCCAGAATAAGTGAAAATTAAATTTTGCATATTTATATAGTGGGATTTTTGGTCATTTGAACACATAGAAATACATACTTAAGAAAATAGCATCTAGTTCACAATCAAGGTCACAAGGTCGTCATTGGCGTCATTTGAAAGCACTCAATTAGTGGAGTATGCATACTGAATATCAAGTCTATATCTCTTATGAATTAAAAGTTATGGCAAAAGTTCTAAAAAGATGTTTTAGCATATATGTCACAGACAAGGTCACAAGGTCATTGACCTTGGTGTCATTTGAAAGAACTATATGAGTGGAGTATGCATACTAAATATGGAGTGTGTCTCTCATGGTTCAAAAATTATAGCGAAGGTTATAAAGTTGACAACAGACAGACAGATAAACAGACAGGACAAAAACAATATACATCGATCCTAGTGCAAACAAATCTTCAGATAATTATGCTGACTTTATGCCGACTTGTTGATGACCTAACAATTATTCACGCATTAAAAATAACATAAAACATCCGTAACACTTTGTTGACTTGTCAGAAAAATATGTTTCATCTACATCGCACAAAACTTGTTATGGGTACGTTTTAAGCTTATCATAGCCAAAGGCTCAAGTAAGATTTTTTGATAAAAACAAGTCCATTGTCTCATTGTTGTTAACTTTTCACATTTCATCATCCTTCTCCAGAACCTCTAAACCGATCTCCACCAAACCAGCAAAGGGAATTCAAGTTTGTTCAAATGAAGGTCCACATCCTCTTCCAAGGGCAGATAATTTAAAAAAAAAATACTGGCATCTTTGAAATATCTCCTCAAGAACAATTTATCCAGTAAGTATCAATCAATGAAGAAGCATTTTCGGATATTGGAAATAAGTTCAGATCATAACCTCTGGTGGGTAGGGTCGGGCCACCATGGAGTCGCCAATTTTGCATAGTACTTAGGATAATCTATCTTCTTCTTAAGGTCAGAAGACACGTTACTCTAATATATTTGTTTTGTATTTCTTGGTATTGTATAAAAATATTACATATTTGTCATTATCTTCTGATTTCTACATTGTTTTCAAAATGTTTAAATATGAATATTTACATTTGCCAATGTCTTTCCTTATATGACAATACTAAAAAAATGAAATTCAATTTTCGATGACATGCAGTCGGTCACATGATCAGACTTTATTGCGTATGGAAAGCAAACTGCACGTGCAATTTGGAAAGTTCCGACTGTGACGTCACAAAACGTCGTAGCAACGTTACGTTGCATTTCAAAATCTAAGTCTAAATTTATAATGCCTATATTTGTTTGTAAAATGAATGAAAACGTAAAATATAAATATAAGAAATAAAAAATATCATTTTTTAGAGTTTCATTGGGGTATGACATGAAGTCGGTACGTGATCAAATCTACGATAACGCCCTTCGGGCGTTATAGAATTTGATCACGTGACCGACTTCATGTCATACCCCAATGCAACTCTAAAAATGATATCTTATTTCTTAAATATTTAACATTTGCTGATGCCTTTCCTTCTATAACAATGATAATGAAGTTGAAAGTTCAATGACATGCAGTTGGTCACCTGATCCGATTTTCTTGCATATGGAAAGCAAACTGCACGAGCCATTTGGAAAGTTCAGATTGTGACGTCACATTACGTCATAGACACGTTATGTTGCATTTCCATAACAAAAGTCAACAAAGTGCCTATTTACCTTGTCACACGAAAAAAAAAAAAATGAAAATCAAATCTACGATAACGCCCTTCGGGCGTTATAGAATTTGATCACATGACCGACGTCATGTTTCTTAAATAGAAGTTACTCCTTCTGCTATTAGTGCAATATGGCTTTTCGCACTCGCATAGTACAACCTATACTACAATTATTTTACACGTTCAGTTGTATATATATGATATGTCGTGCAAAAGAAATAAATGTAAGTTTTCAATAATATTTTCTGGAAAAAAAAAGGATATCAAAATAATTCAAAATGCTGATTTATATTTTTAAAAAATTAATTCTGGTCATGTATTACATTGTATTATAAAACTACCATATTTTTATTTTTTTCTTTGCATATTTTTGCAAAGAAGTCGGTTCACTTTATGCATAGAATTGCCCTGTAAACATACCAATTCATTGATTAACACTTGATTGTTCATTTGAAGCATTTAAATAATATAGAGACTTCATGTTTTCAAATCCTATGAAAAATTTTCTCCTAGAAATGCAGGTCTCGGAGAACGGGCTTTATGAAATTGCAATGTTCTTGAATTTTTCGGTAAACAGGTATAATTGAGTACTTTCAGTGAAGAAAAATGATATGAACGCACTCTCTGATCTAAAAAATAAAAGATGTCTTTTTAATCCCCAGAGACAGTTCTATCATTTACTAGTTGCATATTGTAGATCAGAAGTTGCGCTCTATATTAAATATCGAAAAATAGCTTTAAAAATTGTATGATTTTGTAGACTTTTTCGGAAAATGAGGAAATTGACGCATTTCGTGACGTCATAATGCATTGACTAGCCAGAAAATTACGTCATTTTTGATAAATACGCATTCACCAATGATCTAATTGATATTCAATGCATTGTTAACAAAAACTTTGTTGTTTCAGTTTTTCAGAAATTCACAGGGCCAAATAAGGCAAATGTGAACCTTGTTCTTTTTGCAAAGAAAGATAACTCTTCAAACTTGGGTGTTTTACATTCGGAAAAAGCAAACTTTTCTTATAGTTTATATATTTCAAGAACGATTTCAGCTCTTAAACATTAAAAAAGAACTAAAAATTAATAGAAAAAAACATTCTTCAGCTTTAATCATTATTAGGCCTTAAATTGTTTTCTTTTAAATCATAGTGTTGAATTATTGATTTTTCTTAGACATTTTCAAAAACTTTGAACGATGACGTCACAACTGCACCAAAACAAAAATTAAGAAAATGTGATGAGAGCGGCAGCTTGTATCCAGTAAATGTGGTTGAGAGGCAAATACATAATAAATTGTTTGTGATTTAATAGAAAAAAGGTGCGTTAATCAGGTCTAATTATGATTACGGAAGCGTATTAGTGACACGCAATATCTTATTTAAAGTTGGTAATTCCAACTTTAAATTTGGTAATTCCAACTTTAATCTTGGCTTTTCCAACTTTGAAGTTAGTGCATGTAATTCCAACTTTGATCTTGAAAATTCCAACTTTAAAGTTGGAAATTCCTACTTTAATCTTGGCTTATTCAACTTTAAAGTTAGAAATTTCAACTTTAATCTTGGCTTTTCCAACTTTAAAGTTGGTAATTCAAACTTCAATCTTGGCTTTTCCAACTTTAAAATTGGTAATTCCAACTTTAAAGTTGGTACTTCCAACTTTAATCTTGGCCTTCCCAACTTTAAAGTTGGTAATTCTAACTTTAATCTTGGCTTTTCGAACTTTTTACGGCTTTATGTATTATATTGTCTGAGATACTTTGTTGCTTAATCGTGTTACCGTTTTATATATACATTGAATTAAAAATGGAAAGATACAATTTTATTATGAAAATATGATTTTAGAAGAAATTATTTTATTGTGCATGGTCGAAGGAGCCGATGCATGTATAGTATTGACGGTTGGTTGTTGATACTGTCCCAAACCGAAAATATTATATAACATTTGTGAAGAAGTTTTCCGCATTATATCACAAATATAACATTTTTATCTATTTGCCTTGAAAAACTGCCGAATCACACCGGATACAGTTATGTTCCACCTGAAACAGTTATGTTCCCTCGCTGAATTCAGAGGAATTAGATGATTTAATTGAGGAGAAAAAGTCCTTAATACAACAAAGTTACTACATGTAGTAATCAACACAAGTGTGAGTACATATTCTGTTCAAACATTCTGCCATGAAACAGGACGGCGTGTTTCGGAATTATACTCAACGTACATGTGTACACAGTGTTCAATAAATATGTTCGATGATTGATTAGGGTTCACTAATTAAAAAAGTTATATACCATATATAACATGGCTTAATTCTCGGGCAGCAATACCAGAATATTTTTCGGCATCGGGCGACATAACACTCCAGGACTTTCCTGTCACCGAGGGGCAAATATTATACATATATTACATTTTTTAATAAGTTTTCTTGTTATAATTTAATTTTAGTTGTAACACGTCATTTGATTGGTTAAACGGTTTTATCCATTTTGTATAACATAACTTGCCTACGTCACAATGAGTTACGTCAAAAAAATATTACTGCGCTTGACGTTAATTTTAAAATAATGCTCAATTTGAAGCTTTTTTCCGGAGGAATTGTTGTCTATATGTCTACCCTGAAATTAAATTATAAGGAATGAAGCTTATTTCAACTTATGTTATCCGATATAACAAAACTTGGGCAGTTTACGCTTTCTTATAAACCGCTTCGCATCGGCATCGGGTGACATAACACTCCAGGGCTTTCCTGTCACCTCGGGGCAAATATTCTGGTATGTCACCCTCGAAGCCATGTGATATACAGAATTGATTCATTTAGTACGGATGTGTTTGTGGCATGTAATGTAGCGTTTGATTAATCCTATATCTAAAATACCTAATACGGTCTCATTTTTAAAGCTTAATAAATATCCGAACTCTTAAAAATGTTAGGATGAAATTCTATCATGTACGGAGTTGACTGAAAGTCACTTTATACGAGGGAAATATGTATTTTTTTCTGCAACAGCTGCGACATTCATTCCCGTACTATCAACCGAGAAAGCATTTCATTACTTAACACAACTTTAAAAATGATATTAACATAAGATAAGATCCTACAGCAACCATGCATACATTAATTTTAGTTATTTATTATTAAGTTAAATAATAAAAACACTGAAACCGTTATTATATTAGAGGACCAATAGAAATATACGGGTTTTTAATCAAAAGTTGGAACTTATATGTAAGGTCGTAGTATAGGTCAATGTAAGAATCAAATGACATTGTTAAAAAGTGCTCACCAATTTGTATATATGAACTTTATTAAGCATTATTCACGTTTTATACCATAACTCTCTATGGGCCGGGTGTTGCTAAAACGCGGAACGGAAAACGGAACGGAAAGCGGAACGGAACGGAAAACGTTATATATTATTTTGGATTAAATCACTGAAAATACACTTTTATTATAAACGATATATCTTGTACATATTCAATCCCAAACTATTAAATTCAAGTTGATTTTGTCATGCTCAGTTTCTCATTTACGAAAATCGCTGACAATTAAAGCGGTCATTTAGAATCGAATTTGAAAGGGGGGGGGGGGGCAAACGAACTTG
>PRKT01000131.1:478002-548289 GCA_003671525.1 Saccostrea glomerata | reverse complement strand
ACTCGTTATAACGAGAAAACTAACTCGTTATAACGAGATAATTAACTCGTTATAACGAGATAATTAACTCGTTATAACGAGATAACTAATTCGTTATAACGAGATAATTAACTCGTTATAATGAGATAACTAATTCGTTATAACGAGATAACTAATTCGTAATAACGAGATAATTAACTCGTTATAACGAGATAACTAATTCGTTATAACGAGATAATTAACTCGTTATAACGAGATACTAAGTCGTTATAACGAGATAACTTAGTCGTTATAACGAGAAAATTAACTCGTTATAACGAGTTAAATTTTTTTTTATCTTTTCAGAAATGAGCCTATCCGGCTTTCGTACAAATTTAACTATTTTCAATGAAAAAACCCGATTAGATTTCATTCAGGTAGAATTAAGCTAGGGACTATATTTTGTGGCGGAAGGTTTTTTAGACGAAAATGATCAGTTTCTCCATTTTGAACAATAACAGTACTGTTAATTTTGGATTCCAATTTTCAATGCCAGAAAAATAACTTTTTATTAGAGCAAAAAGGTCAAATAATTGAGTATGCGAAGCAATTTTAAACTTTTTCTTAGTCACAATTTTAAGTGTCTTTTTTTAAACAAAGAGTTCATTTTGTTTCATGCTTTAATTGGATAAAAATATTAGAGGGAAAACGTCAAAAATTTAATTTTTGATTAAGACACAAATTTCAGTGCAAAAAGGTCATATTAAATGTACTGTAGTGCCAAAAGAAGCGTATTGACCCCCATTTTTTGATTTGAATTTTAATTAAGCTATGTATGTAGAAACTAAAAATATACTTGGCAAAAAAAGTTTGACTTTAAATATCAGGATCGAACGTCATTAACTATGGTTTACAGATGTAAAATATAGATAATCGTTGTTAACTATAAGGCCATTCCAAGTTTTTTCTCTGTTTAGCGTCCACCCATCTTTCAAAAACCTACCTACCTATTTGCAAAAAACACACAAACCAAAACATAAAACACAGACTTAAAAGTCATAAAAATGACGCCCTTCAAATGATTTGAACTAACTAAACTGCTTTAATAGAAGAAATATCTATTCTTAAGCAAAAACAAGGGATTAAATGCTTAAAATACACCCAATATAACCTACTGTACATAATAGTTTGGAGAAGTTGAGAAAATTAAAAAAAATTCAACTAAATTAATCAATTTCAGGACTCCTGGTGTTGTGTGTTTTTTCTTATATGGGGTGTCAGAAACCAAGGCGCACGCGGACGCTAAACATAGAAAAAACTTGGAATGACCTAATTTACAGTCCGTAAACCATAGTTTACAACCGAAAAGCCTAGTTTATCGACTGTGAAACTATGATTAGCTCATTTTTGTGAATTTGGCGTGCCATAGATATCCTTTTCCATAATGAGCACGGTGACCGTCAAAACCCAAGTCCCATGTCTTTGGAGCGTCGTTTATTCAATGTGGATAAAGTATGGGTGCCTTCTTTTTATCATATCTGATATGTTTAGAGTCTTAAGCAAACGTTTTGAAGAGCAATCTCCTATGCAGAGTTGTCGTTTGTTCCTCTCTCAGATATCTCTGCAATGGGCTCACGTCAAGATTTTTGACATAACGTATAAAACGTGATATTTGCAGGATTGTTTCAAATTAAATTAATAGTTCCGGATTTATATAGTAAATATCTATCTCAAAACTCAGACATAAGCATAGAAATTGAATTATAATCAATTAATACAAACGCACTATTTCTCGTGTTTATCACTGTGATATACGCGAGCCAACGACAGAGGTGAATGTATGAACCGATGTTAGAGAGTGATTTAAGGCATTTAATAATTATATATTAAAAAGATATTCAACTATTTTTCGTACTATAAGTTGGCGATCTTTTATATCAAATTGCTCAACAAAGGGCACATCACTTCCCTAGCTTGATTTTACTGGGCGACAGAAAAACATCATTTTTTTAACATCTAACGTCCTTCACTTAAACAATCAATACAATTAATGACTAAACTTCTGGCAAGTATTTTGTCTTTATAAACCGTGTACAAATTATCATAAGCTTCTGCAAAGGAATTTCCAAGATATACGTTTATTTTTACAGCCGTTCGTTTCTCAAATACGACTGAGTCAACCATTTTTTATCATAAAAGAAATACATATTGACGTCATTTTAACATTGTGACGTCACAAACATGGAGAAAACGTTTCATTGCATATGTTATTTAAGGTATGTCACTCGTCAGCTTTTTAGAAAAGTTCACGCAGAACCTCTAATTTCAAAAATATTTATTAAAATTCAATTTTTATCAAATAATTATATTCAACAATGTATATTTTTTAGCAATCAAAGAAAAAACTGCTCAAAAATCTTCAAAGAAGCAAGATTTATTAGGGACTATATTTCGTGGTGGAAGGATATTTAGCAGAAATTTCTGCAAATCTGCACATTTATTAAATTTAATGTCTTGAAACTTTAGCCTCACATACTTTTACTCGGAGAATATTTTCCGTTATGATATTGATAGGAATATTTGATTTAGGTCTTAATTTATATTTTTAGAACAAGTTTTACATCTTCCTTCAACAAACTTTGCCAAAAACTGGAGATATATCAAAGAAGTCAAGATAAAATTTACACCATTTTTTGCCTGAAAATCACATATTTTGTCCAATATTTCAAAATTAACATCACTGACCCCAACTTTTTCTTTCATTATTTTAAACTACTCGATACTTATGACTGATCAGCACTTAAGTCATACAAAGCTTGATATAAGAAAATATTATATTGCCTATTTATTTTTCTAATACCCAAAATATGTTATATTTTAGTGCAAAAAGGTCACATAATTATTTACGCGCATTAATTTGCAAGATTTGATCAATGATAAATATTATTCAAACTATTTTACGTAAAGTAAGAATAAATTTGTTGCCATGGTTACAGCTGAAAAAATATAATAAGAGATAATTGTATAAAAGTAATAAACTAAAGGATTAAAATTTAAGTGCAAATAGGTCAACTTAAATGTACCATACATCAGTACGATGCACACTGACCCCCTATTTTCTATGCGATTTTGAGTCACACTTTATGAGTACTTAACCAAAATATACTTCTCAAAAAATCCTTGATATAAGAAATTTGAGGAGTGACTTACCTTAAAGAACACGTGGATGACTCTATGTGTGCCAAATTTCATTCTGATCTGAATATTGTCGATTTGAAAATATAGAGATAGTTCGCAAACGTTTTGATCACCCTTCGTATATACATTTCTAAAGAGGGTATTAACTCATTGAATAAATAAACTTAAATTCAGTTATGTTATTATAAAGGCATAATTAAGTTTTATTACCTAACCTACTATATAAATTGTAATAAGGCATTTTGAACTGTTTCACGATTTATTTTATGTTTTTGCGTGATCATGAAACAGTCAACTGTTTACCGGGCCACAGAATGAACTGTTGCCTGTTTAAAGCGTCATCGTGATATTCAAGCGTTTTAATGATCACGACATCACTATTTACCTGCTATATAATTAATTATATTGAAATAAAACACACAAACAATCAATCAATCATTTTATTAAGTATTACATTTTAAAAATTATTTGATAGTAATTTAATCTTTATATTAAGTGATCAGATAATTAATAGACAAGTATGTGAATAAACAGTTGTTAAAACTCTTTATTGATTGTTTGTGTGTTTTTATTCCAATTTAATTAATTATATAGTAGGTTAGGTAATAAAACACTTATTCAATGACTATACTCGGTGAAACAGTCAAACCGTTGCCTCTCGGTCTTCCCCACTACCTCGGGACAACAGTTTGACTGTTTACCTCGTAGTCATTAAATAAGTGTATACTGTTAGATGAAAATCATTAGAGATAATAACAAACTCGTTTAATTCTTAATAATAAATAATAAACACATTTCTCTAATCTTTATGCATAAAATTGCGCTGAAATCATTGAAATGAAATAAATATTAATTTAAATATGACATCTCGAGTGTTCTTTGTCATCTCTTTGATATTTTAAGTCACTAGGGCTCAATTATCATAAAATCCTATTAGATATGAACTTCCTACCTGAATATCTTACCGGTGTCAAACGTAAATTTAAGTATTAGTCTTTTTGATACAAAATCTAAAATTCAAAAACCTGTTACATGGAAGACATTAAACTTCGCTTACATTGAGAATTTCATTTGTGTTGTGTCATCTGTTGCCAGATATACATTGGACCTTCTAGCTTTAAAGGCCAATGCCCGTAACGATCCATATAAACTTTATGTCCAACTTATAATATCATCATTCAATTTATTAATACGCCAAATCATCTCAATGAGAAGTCAATAAAATCAATGCACACAAGTTGTATTATTTAGAAATTTGATAAAAGACTTTCTATATTCTGTTGAGTGCATCACATTTGTGTAATAGATATGGGTTATACAGTCATATGGTTTGTGAGTTTCAACATGCACAGGGGTCACGCAAATTCAGTAACTTGAGTTCCGTTGTTCTGCTAGTTCATGCGTGTTCTGCAACACAAGTCATCTCATTTTAAGAGTCAGTGTAGATCATTTTTATGTCTCTTGGTGTCGTATCGGTAGCTCGTCATGTATTTTGTTTGAAAACTTGACACGTTATGTTTTTTGATTTGCCATGAAGGTGTTCAAATACGTATTTTCTCCATTATTTCTATCACTCTTTCCCGCAACATCAGTACTTGGCTGTTCTGTGGAAAATTTTTCCCAAAATACTACCTATGATGCAAAGTGATGAGGACATTTTAATACCTAATTCAAGTTATAAAACCATTGGAGAAAACTTTATTACTACACAGAACCTTTCTGACTCTTTTAATTTCAGTGACATTTTTCACTGTATAAATAAGCCTTGCAATGGAAGTAAGGAAGAGGCAAACCAATGGTCACCACGATTTGAATACCAGAGAAAACATATTACAGAGTTGATGAACATAATTGAAGACACTCATGAGGATAGAGCTACGAAATATGGAAATAATAATTTGGAGAACGTTCGAGGCTCTCCCGATATAAGTGCAGCACCCGATATAAGTGCAGCACTGAATGGTACCTCTTTCTTGACGGAGGATTTTGTTTCTTCTGTAGTTGATGACAAACGTATAGTGAATGAAAACATACCTTCATCTCTTTCAACAGTTCCTGATGAGTATGGAGCGGATGACAATTTTTTAGTCAATGAAAACGTTTCTTCATCTCTTTCATCAGTTCCTGATGAGTATTGTCTAGGAGCGTCGTCCGATCGAGCTAATAACTTAAAAGGAACCACCGTTACTGATTGCATTATCATTGATGATGATGAAGAGGAAGAAAACGCAAATGACCCATTTAAGTTTTCAAAAGAAAGTGAAATTGGACAGCAAGTCTTCTCTGAATTACATATTACCATTCCTGAGGAACATCCTTCGAACATTCACCCTAACCTAAAAGCTCCACAATTACATAACCAGGAATGTCTACTAAAGATATCAAAGGAAGTGTACCCTGATAGTTTCCAAAATAATATTGTGAACTCTTGTTCCAACAACACACAGGAGTCAGACATACAATCCCCAATAAAGCCAGGAGATAAAGTGGAATTTCGTAATGGTGTCTTGGTAAAAATATCAAGCAACCTGGATGAAAAACAATTAACTGTAAATACATTTGATCAAATTCACCAGTATTCTGAAAGCAATAGTCCTGTCTTTAAGAACTCCAAACAACTCTGTACCCGTAGAAGACATATATTTAATGATGAATATGGCAGCATGTGTCCGAACATAGGGCAAAGATTGCATCGTCCTCATTTCTTCAGAAACAGATTATGGAGACCAGAACAGGTCGAACATGTAATTTTCCCTCATCAAAATCACCACTTTCAGAGACAACAGAACTTAATAGATGATTTCAATATTGGAAGAAACAACCAACTGCAAAATTCGGGCCTTTATATGCAAAGAAATTTGGATTACCTTGAGATTCCCTTTGATGTTCCAAGTATTAACCATTTCCACAAAGATTATATTTATGATCACTCGCGATCATGCATCAAAGAATTCCCTAGTATGACCGAAACATTCAGTAATGTTGATACATTTGATGAAGTTAGAGAAGTTTCGGACGATGTTGGGGGTTGGGAGGAGTGGGGATGGCTTTGTGATCCAGAGGAAAATGAAGTAAGTGATAACAATATGATTCTGAATGCATTAGAGGAAAGTCTTGACGAAGAGGACATCGAACTTTCTGATAACAGAGACAATCTGTGTGAAGAGGACAGTGAAATTACTAATGAAACAAAAGAAGATGATGTTGAGAAGTTGACCACCAAATTTCAAGTTGATGATGGAAATGAAGTAAACCTTGATGAAGATGCTTGTTTTGACGCTGAAAAGGAGGACTGGAGCTGGTTGGTAAGTATTTAAATGAAACGTTTTTACCTTTTCAGTTTCAACGAAATTAACGTCTCATATAGTGACAGATTGAAATTTGATGTAATGTAAACAACCGTCGAATTATTTCTATTATTAAAATTTCTTCTGTTTTGATAACATTTAACAATCAGACTACGATACTAAACTATTGGTAAAAAAATGAACTAAATGGAAAATTTAATTTGTTATTGACATTTTTAACTTTATTATGAGCAGAGCTATATAATTTTCTACATTGGATGAATTGAGGATATAATAATAATTATATTCAAAATTCCATTTAAACTATACAAGTTAAAAAAAATAAAACCGCGGAAAACAGAGGTGGAATCGGGTGCCATGAAGTGAGCATCCCCTGTCGACTGGTTATACCTTCTTTGTTCCCCTTGATATGATCTAGTTAATGGAGAAAGACAATTCAGTGTACAAATATTATCATACCTATCTGTATGAAAGACATCAGTCAACAATCGATCTAAACATAGATTGTATTTTGCCTACATTGTCATTTTATCGGCCATATAGAATTAACAAAATGTTGTCTTTTAAGGAGGTTGTAGATATCATTGCTTCAAAATCTTGCATATCAGTAATATTATTAGTTTGTTGAACAATCTCTTTCGTATCGAATCAATTAACTGAGAAACTTAAACCAATATGCCGATGTTTTTTTTTTATATATTAAGAACTGCTTCATAAGATTGATTGATTGTATAATGTTTAGCGTCCCTCTCGAGAATTGTTCACTCATATGGAGACGCAACCACTAACCAGTGGTTAACTGAAAATTTTGTCCTATTCTCGACTCTTAGGGCCTTGAGCAAAATGGTATCTTTTTCGTGCCAGCACCTACTGCGACACAGGACCTCGGTTTTTAAGGTGAGGGATATGGAGATAACGAACAGTATTCAATATCAAAGTCCATAGAACAATACAAAATAGGAGCAGAGCAAACATGGACCTCTAAAACATCAGAGGTGGGATCAGGTGTCATGGAGGTGTGAGCATTCCCTGCTGACCGGTCACACCCACCTTCTACTCATTGTCATGATCGAGAAATAACATAAAAATCCGCCGTCAATTCAGTGTATAAATAATGGATTAACAAATTAGTATGAAAAACGTCAGCCAGCATTTGACTCAATGATAAACTGTATTTGCTGACAAGGTCATTGTATCGACCATAGAACTTGCGAAATGATGACTTTAAACGAGACTGCTGATATTCTGTTTCATCAAATTGTTTGTCAATAATTTGCCTCGTTTAAGAAATTGTTCATACCTAGAGCATGCTCTTGCCTATCGAGTCAACTGAGATATAGATGCAGGTGATGAAGGTGTATTGCTGCACAAGTAAGGGAAGTTGACGATAGAAAACTTAAAATTAGGAGTTAGGAATTGATCCTTACGTCGCGGGTTCAATCCCATTGTAGGGCGTAGAGATCGGTCCTTCGGATAAGACCGTATAAACCGAGGTCCCTTGTCGCAATATATGCTGGCACGAAAAAGATCCCTCACTGCTAAATGGTCGTAAGTGCCGAATATAGGACAACTCTCCACCAGCAAGTGGTGTCTCCATATGAGTGAAAAATTCCTGAGAGGGACATTAAACAACATTAAAACTAACAAAACTATTCTCTCCATTGGAGAAAATACTTCGTTGGCAAGACTATTTGTCTGTCTGTCAATCTGTTTGTTTAGATGTCATTTGTCTGAGGATTAGGACCATAAGCTAACAGATAGTCGAAATAATTTCAATATACGATCTTGATTCAAAGTAATATTAAGGTCAAAGTTTGTGTTTTGCTTGGTAGGATATTGAAATGATGAAAAACTTTTATATAACTTTTGAACCTGATGGCACATGACTATGTAATATGTTGTTGCTGATGGCAAAAATTTGGAATATTAAGATTATAATCCTTTTACTTCTGTATTTTTATCACCCGACCTTTGGTTTTCCTTTAATATGTAGAGAGTCTTATTGTGAATGTTTTAACATATGGATTCATAATCAAATTATTAATTCACTTTTGACCTTTTTAATATACTTCGTCAAGCAGGTAAACCCGTAGAATTAGCATTTTTAAGAAGTACTTTCACCTATGATTAAATTATTCAATCTCCCTTGCAGAGAAGATGTAGATAAGTGTTTATTGTCCTCTCTTAGAGACTCTGAATGAATGAGCCGATGGTAGAGAATGAAAATCATTGTTATATGTATCATTATAAAGTGATATCTCACTCCTCTATGGCACCTGATCTCACCTCTGATGTTTTAGGTGTACGTGTTTGCTCGGCTCCTATTTTCCAACTAACTTTTGAGCTTGAATACTTTGGTTATGTCCATGTATTTTATCTTTAAGCCCACTTGTCACAATAATATTGATCTTTGACATCAAGGTACAAATTATTAACTTTTTAACATGAAAGCCTTCTGATTTTTTTAGCCATAATACTTTGAGTCGCCAAAGAAAGGAATGCGACATTACTTTGTATGACCTGACCTTACAATGAATCAATAGGGAACTTTTTTTGCTTTCCATATACTGTAACAGTACTTAAAACAGACGTGTGAGAAAATGTTATTCATATTCAAGACATATCTTCCAGTGTTGGTTGTTTAATAATAAAAACAATCGTTAATGTCGTGATTTTTTCATCCGGAGTTAAAATAAAATGCGTTTCACAAAGTAAAAACCTCATTGAAATTTATAATTTTACTGAAGATTCTAGGAATTTGTGGTCAATAGGACTTGTTTGTTTGTTTCTTCTAGTCTGACACCATCATTTTTCAAACTTTTTTTCAGATTTATTTATATCATCATGCATGAATTGTACTGCTTGAAATTGACGTGACAACCCCTCCAGAACAGTTAAAAAAACTGTGGTTAGGATTGTAAAACTGTGTTTGTTATGTGCAGCGCACAATTCTTGAAAAAAAAAATCGAATATCCTATAATATTGGACTAGATTTGATTTTAAAGACTTTACAAAACCCTGCCATGTTTGTTTCATATCTGGATGTTTTTCTGGCTTTAAAAGATCAGGGCAATTTAATTTGATTGTATTACAATAGAGAGGCCTATGACTTAAGCTTTTCCATTAATATTTCAAACTTTCATATTTTCATCTATCACTTGCATATTATGTTAATGTCTTCCAACTTTTTTGATAGTCTAGAGAATGCTCTGAGTAAATACGATCAGTTTTTAAACCGAGGCAAGCTACACATAAGTTGATGTTACAGGAAATTCAACAGACTAGTTAAATTGATTTATTTAAAATCGCCTTTATTGAAAATTCTATGGTAATCCAATGACATCGTTACTAAATGTTTAAATTATCATTGGGTAATGTTTTGGCCGACGTGTCCAATTCTTTCTGATAGACTTTTGTTTTCATGCTTAATTTAACTAGAGAATGTTCCGTTCATCTGATGACTACAAAGGGTGAACAGGGAAAGGTTACTTCTCATTTGCAACATAGCCCACCTTTATAATTTTTCTGGGGTCCTTGTTCTGTACCTTGCAAAAAGATTTGTATTGTTTTTAAAATTTTTAGATAAAATTTTTCTACGGTCCGCTGTAGGTTTTTGATGAAACATACCCATATACCTCCGATACAGTCCATTGGATATTTCTCTGATACAGGTTACAGGGTCCACTGGTTAAGTTTTGATGAGATATGTGTGATGTATTCCGTTTTAAAATAATATCCTATGCAAGCATATCACAAAATTGATACCTATTATAATAGTATTTTTATGCTACTTTCATGTGCAATATCGTGAATATTTTTTTTCTAAGATAGTTCAAGAAACTTACCAATTCTTGTAAAATGGCTAGAAGAACATTTGCCATTGACTAAAAATATCTTACATAAAATTATCAACATAGTTTTGCAATGGTCGCAGCGACCAATTCTACACGGGTTCTGATCCAACCTATTCAATATAATTCAAATAAAGCCATGAGTAGGCGGTATAAAACGCAATTTTTCCAAGTGAATAATAAAATCAATCATATATTTCGATCATTCTTTTTAAAAAATTATAATGAATGTCTGTCGAAAAAAAAAATCAGCATCAAATGATATGTGCTCAAATTCATTTAGAGGCCCCCTGTATGTTAAAAAAAATAAAGAATATTTACAGTGTATACATTTTTGCGTAATTTTAATATTTAAAAAAAGAAGGATGTAATTGCAATCTCGATTTCTTATTTTCTAAGAACTTGCAAGATTTTTAATAAGAAGATTAACTAATCTGAGCAAAATTTGTTGAAAGCATTTTTTTTTAAAATTAACACACTGATGTCTCTTTATTAAGTTTTGGTAATCGAAGTTGTTTAGAATATTTATTGAAAAAAAATGAAATACGAAAAAATCTTATGTAAATTTGTTTTTATTTGCATTTATGGTTGATAATAAATGTTTCTTTTTTATTTTTATTGACGTTTGATTATTTGTTTATTTAATTATTATTTTTTTGTTGGTTAGGTTGCATTACCTTCACAATGAAATATGAAAAAAGAAAATCATCCATGCATACTTAACCAATCTATTTCATAGTATGTGGAGAAGTGTATCAAATAAATTATACATTTTAGATTTATTAAGAATTATAATTGTTTATGCAGCATTAAATGATTCTTGAAAAAGTAGTGAAAAATCTGGTGTATCGAGTACACTTAAAATTATAAAAATTCAAAAATCACTGCGTATTTTAAATCTTTATATGTAACAACTGGAATCCTAAACAAAGACATTTTTGATCAAGAAGTTAATTGGTTTTTTTGGACATGTTTTGTATACGTACATATAGTCATCATATTAATCTTTAAAAAAATGCATTCAGGTAAACCTTTTTATCTCTTTTCATTCATTTTTTTTTCAGAAAAGGGTGTACATAAAGTTTTAGAGACACACTACAGAATATGTTTCGTGTGAATAGATTACTGTTTGGAGAAAACCATAGATAATTTTGTCATAATTTTAAAACAGATTTAATATGAAAATACACTAGCTGGAATGATAATAAGCGCTTAATTTATTGCACACTTGTCCAGTGTTGACAATTTCCCTTATTATAGAAACAGAAGCAGGAAACCGATTTATAAATTCTTGTGGTTCCAAGCCCCTCGGCGTTTTATTTTTTTTTTAAATAAGAAAAGGAAAATTTTATTTTTCTAGTTTAAAAAAGAGAAAAAATGAAAGAAAAAAATAAAGAAAAGTTATGATTTTTCAAGTTTAGTTTGTTTTTGGACTTTATGCTTTTAAACAAAATACATGTATTTTCTTTCTTTGCAATATTACTTTATTTTATTTTTCTGTCGATATATGAACTAATTGAACTTTATACATTATTTGGACAGATCCCTTATAAATTAGAAATGTTTTATCAAAAAATGTCGTTAAATAATGTTTCAGTCTAAATTATGTTATATACAATCCATACTAAAAAAGGTGTAAAAATGGTATTCTCAATTGGATTTAATGTTTCTCTTGTAAGCATAATTTAGTTAAAGGTAGATGTCAAAGTTTTGCATTTCTTCAATTTATGATATATTCTAAATGAAGCTTAACAATAAATATTCTTAATATGGTTAAAATTCGTGTTATACAGGTAATGAAATACACGTGAGAACGAAAAGTAAATGCAAAAAGGTTGAAGGTCTGTTAATTGATTTTAAATTTCAATAAAATAAAATAGCAAAGTTATGAATTTATACTTAAACTTGTTATTTCATGGTTATCTCAAAATGCGCATTTAAAATTTTGAAATGTAAAATTAAAAAAAATTAGCATTATGAAAATTATATTGAATGCAAGAAAACTTAGCGAATAAATAGAGAATTGGTGGAATTACTATCTGGGTTTATACCGATGTGACAGTAAATCAATGAGGTCAATGACCATTTGCCTATAATTGATTAATATTTGTCAAATAATAATCCATGAATTAGAATGATATTTCCAATACGTTTGTTTGAGAGTTAAAATCAACTGTTGTCATTTCGAATTTGTTTTCCCGTCATGATACATAACAAGGACATACATTTAAAATTTCATTTTTTTCCTCGATATTTTTTCATTTTGTTAATCCCTGATCAAAGAGAAGGCAATAAAATAAAAAAAAATACCTAAAATTGGGTGAAAATGGTAAATAGTTGCTGATAAAAGAAATCCGTGTATGTGGCTCAGATCGACACATATATCATTGTAAATTTTACATAAAGAACACAAACACTTTTGGAGGTTACCGGCTCGAGGCGACAATAAAACTGATTATATATGATTCAAATTTCTCCACGCTAGGGTAATATGCAAATGAGTCAAGTGAAGTTGGTAGAGATAGCATCTTAATACACTGAAGCAGAGACCTCACAACATGCAAGCCTGTCGCAGTTTTTTAGGGAAACGTTATGGTTTATTTTCGCCGTAAATCAAAGTCTAATGGCCCTGCTATCAAATTATGGTCATACTCTATTGAATCCCTCTACAAACGTCTAAATATTACATTTATTGACAAAATTAATTAACTCTTGATTTTTTTGAGTGAAAGATATTCTAGTTTTTCAAGTTTAAGTTTTCAAGCTTAAACACTTGGCAACATAATCAAATAATCTTGGATAAAATTTCTCTCAATGTAGAATTAATTTTTTTCGAAATCGTGAAATCAGCTAAAATTATGATTTGATGTTTCATTCCTAAGTCATGTTTAATATTTTACTCAGTAGGGTGTAACTTCAAATTCAAACACGACATTTATATGCATTCCAATAAAAAACATTTTTCAGGAAAAAAGCACGCCAATAGATATGAATGAGGAGGGACTAAAACTAAATATCAATCCTGTGCATTTGCAAAATAAACGTTAGCCAAGAGCTTCTATATATTTTTTCTCACCACATTTATGTTTTGCAGCTGCAAATTACATTTTTATAATCCTGTTTTGATACTTAGTAACTAAATTCCTTATATTGCGTATGAAAACAGATATAAAGAGTAACATGCATATGACAAATGGACCATATCTGTTAGAAGTACTATGTATGAAAGAAACAGAACAATCAAGGGTCAAGATGATCAAACAGAGACAGGATCGTTCATTTTCAGAATAAACACACAAAACTATGAATGCTTTTAAGTATTAACAAATGAAAATCATATGCACTATAAATGAAATACACTTCCATATACATCGGACGTATGTTTAATTGGAAAGAAAAAGTATCTTCAAAATGTATCATTTTACCATGCCTTTGTAAACCTTAAACCTCTTGGTCAAATAATTTTCACGAGAGCCATTTTTGTCATCAAGTTCACTAAATCTTTCTGTCTTTCTTGGTCTGTAATATCACATGAGATCTTCGATTTTGATAGAAAATGAAGTAGAAACGCTTTCTTTTCTGATTGGGTTCCTTACATAAGTACTGGTAACAAAGACAGGAATGCCGTGGCCCCTGTCCTTCCTAATTCCCCACCTCATCATTCTCTCGTTACCCTCTGACAGCTTCATCTGGTCGGTGGGGGCAGTGACAGCAAGTTTTCCCTTGGTATACCAGATAGACCCAATCATCTTGTTCTCATCATTAAATTGTCATAGAAGATTACGACTCAAAACCATTGTTTGTTGTTTTGACGGTTGACATTTGCATCGAGATTTTCTTTAACTACATCTATTGCAAAATAAAGTTCAGTCAATTTTTTTTTTTAAATAATACAGAACCTTACGGTTAATTTGAATATTCAGTTTTCCTTACTTTTCCATATTAAAAAATTAAAACTATAAATTATTATCAGACAGTACGGTAAACTTTTAACCAAAACTTCCTCTTCATTATACAAAACATATCTGTGTTCTACAGTAATTAGAATGTTCGGATTAAGATAATTGACTTTATTAATACCTGTTAATTACCGGGAGATTTCGAGACAGAATAGTTGGGAAAAAAATGGTTGACAAGATTTTGAGAAATGGTTGCTAGATGATTAATTTAATGAAATACACCTCCTACATGTCAGGCAGCTGGTTGTTTAGGAGGCACCTTGCCCACTAACGTTCCTTGATTTGAAATTTAAATCAAACGCCAAGAAAACCATTTGTAGCCGCTTATACTATATGTTAATTTATTCAAATTTTGGTTTAATTGAAAAATGTATTTCTATAAATTGTATATTTAGATATTATAATTATCATTGTGAAACATTTATAATGTGAGCGCGACCCTTGATGTTTTTATGGAATCTGTTTGAAAAATCTGTTTATTATACGGAGTTTGCAATGCAGGTAATTTGTCAAAGAATAAACTTATACAAATCATGTTGAGATTTAACCACAATTATTATAATGGAAAGAAGATATAATGCATGTGGCGGTTCATTTTTAAAATTCAAAATTATGCATAATTTTATTTTTTATACAATAAACACGTGAATATGAAATGAAAAAAAAATTCAGTCATACTTTTGAAAAGAAAACGCCTCGGACAACAAATTTATGAGAAAAAACCAGCAGGTTATTTTACAGGAAAAATTCCTTTTCTACATTTTTTGTCATCTTCGATTTTTCATTGATGGAAAGAAGCATTCTAGGATGAAATTGTCCGTAAAAGTTCTCACTACGCTTTATAATCCAATTTGAATATTTTGTATCTTGTTTCTATTTTCCCGTTAACTTGATTAACACCGCGCCGGACAATGGGCGCAGATCAATGTCCGAGCGCCGCGGGAGC
Source organism: Saccostrea glomerata (assembly GCA_003671525.1). Classification (NCBI taxonomy): domain Eukaryota; kingdom Metazoa; phylum Mollusca; class Bivalvia; order Ostreida; family Ostreidae; genus Saccostrea; species Saccostrea glomerata. The sequence continues at coordinate 533,069 of PRKT01000131.1, read as the reverse complement.
CGGGTCGGCACCTGGACGCCTCATTTACCACGAGAGCGCGACCACTTCTAAACTACAGGTTCGGCAGACCGACTACTTTGTGACGGAATCTCACGCCATCGTGCAAATTAATAATAATTCTCCGTCTTCAGTTTTCGGAAAACAATTTTGATATTTTTGTTGAAAAAAGGTTTTGAATCATAACGAAATCAGAGATTTTTCTTTATATTTTTTTTTTATTTTATACTTACAAAAGTTTAACATTGTATAAGATCCAAAAAACTAAAACTCTCATCGGAAGTAAACCAAATCAAATTTCTCAGTAAACGTCACAATTAAAAGCAAATATCTGCTTTGACAGTTCGTGATAAAACACATGTATCCAATGGACTTTTGACATGTAATGCATCTAATAGGTTTGATGCCACGTCAAGAAAACTTTGAAAATACCGAAAGACAGCTAACTGGAATGTTTAAAATCCCACAATCTGGAAGGGTTTGATTTTTTGCCATTGCACACAAAGCAGGTTTGAGTCTGTGAGCTGGATCGTTATTGAACTATTTCCCCTGTAGCTGACGTGTTCGCTAAAGAAATGATTTACAGCTTGTCACAAAGATCTATGACAGGTAAAAAAATCGTAATATTGCTACTGACATGAATTCGTCACTAAAAACCTCGTAAAAAATGGCTTAAGAGGATCATAACACTTTCCGAAATCTGTCGATCCTACAGGCCAATTTATCCTTGTATTTAGAAAATAATATGTTACTTATTGATACAGAAAGGATTTGTGCAAATTTTGCATTTTTCGAAGTTGCTAGAGATACCTCATTGATGCATTCTATATTCCCACCGTTAGCTGTCAAGTTTTACCTTCTGGCGAAATTGATTGGCTTAGGCAAATCACATGACCTCTCAATATTTGAATATTCTAAGAGAGACGTTCATCGTACTTATACAAAGTTTGTGTGTCACCTGAGTAATAGTATATACGACACAATTATAGTATATACATAAAATGGGATGTAAAATGAGTCTCTGATTGTCGCCATCTTCATTTGTTCTACAGATGACCATGGACGAACCGAGAGAAAGCGGATTTATAAACAGTCAACCATGCATTGCAGAATTTATGACTTCGCTCCCGCTTATCAATGAAACTTTACAGCCTCCATCAATCAACTCTGAAGGCAACACAAGATCATATTGTCAGTCTTTCACGGCAAATCACCCCTCTCTATCACAACATGCTGACCCCCGGGGGCCGGGGATAGGCGACCCCAGGGGCCGAGATTCCAACAATGCTGGAAAATACCCCGAATTCGCATGGATGAAAGAGAAGAAGAACATGAGAAAAAATTCCAATTCATCAGTGCCGGTTTCCACAGGATCCGATATAGGTAATTACACATTTTCTTTTTAAGTCCGATTTTAACAAATCATGAATTTCTTTGACATTCTTGTTGAAATGTGATCTCTTAACGAGGGAAGGTTATTTGATTAGACATAAAACATTAGCAGTCGGTGTCGAGTCTGACCCCTGATTTAGCAGTGAAAGACAGGCTCTGTTTTCTGTCGATACTACACAGATATGTACATATTGAATCTCGACCCATATTCAATTTTGGAGTCGGTGACCGTGAAAAGGTCGCCTCTGTAAACAAAATGTACCCTGCTCATTTTACATTCGGAATAATGGCTGGCTTCTATTTGATCCGAGGGGTCACGGGTAAAGGGTGCAGTTATGTCTAGCTGATTTAACCAAATTAAACTTTTGATGCCTCCAGAGGTTTACCATGTAGAATAGACATATAGAAATTCTGTCAAATCGCTAATGTGCAATCTCAGTTTTTATCTAAGACCTCATTTTGAAATATCTTTATCGTGGTGAAAACATATATAAATAATCATTTGTTTTTACTTAAAATATATTTATTTATTGACTTAGGTATCGGAGGATTTCTTTTTGAATTTTTAAAAAAATATAAATTAATTTAAAACTGTTATAATGAGTAAAAATTCGTAGTGCATTAGTAATTTATGTGCAAGAAAAACTAAATATCTCGACATTTTTCCGCGGTTCTGGATAGAACAGACTTGTAGACAAACTGAACCGTTGGTGGCTTGTTAACAAACATGCTCAGTGACTTGGACAGTTAAAACGGACGGGTAGTGTTCAGGCCTAATTCCTCAGACAATTGTGGGATGGCCGACTTCTTAAACCCCGACCTGATCTATGGTCCGGACTGCAATTTCGGGGATTAAGGCTTCATGTTTCATGTCAAACAAATTTAATAACGGACGTTATTTCAGAGGCTAGTTACAGTTTTCCTGAATTTACCAAAATCTTCTTACAAATTATAAACATTCTGAAGTATTAATTTATTGCTCGTCAGTCGAAGAAAATTCAATTTAAAACTGAACTACGAATGTCAATACAATGAGGGTTTTTTCCCCACAAAAGTGTGTTTATTTATGTTGTGGAAAAAAAATTAAAGATATGTTCAGATTCCCAAAATTTTACAATAAGTACCCTAATAACATTTTCACGAACATTTAGGGGGAAATATGCAAGGAAACTCCCAAACTACCAACGGTTCATATTTTTTGTATGATTTTGTAGGCCAAGAGGAAAATTAATTTGGAATTTTCTGGAAATAAATTGCCTAAAACCCATGTACGCGAATAAAACCGGCACAACAGCATTTCCTCATATTTCAACAAAATATATTTGGAACATAATCAAATAAATGCGCATGACAATTGTGAAATGTTTTCGTTTCCATCACAACAAGTGTATATATTTTTCCTTTTTTTTTTTCGTGCAAAAATGTCAACAGGTAGTATTTCCTTTACAATAAATAAAGAAGATTTTGAGAAATATCTCAAATACAAGAAAATGTACAGAAGGCCTGGCGTTTTGATTTATGACCCGTTGTATTTCTACTTAAACAGATTATGGCGCTCGTTATTTAGAAGCCATTACAAGGCGATGTAGAAGGGTGCTTAATTTTTATGTGCGCCTCGCTTCGCCGGAGAAAGGCTCCACACATAGTTTATTTAAAATAAACCCTTTCTCGTTTTATTGAGAAAAAAATCTGGAGTAAAGTAAATTATTTGTAAAATTTGAATTTTGGAAAAAAAATTCGAAAAGATTGAAATTTTCTTCGAACAGAAAAATAATGAATAAATAAATAAATAAATAAACAAATAAAACCCCTGAAATAAAACAAAGGTCGAAAAAATGTGAATGACAACAATTGTTTTTAATAAAATATTTTCCATTAGAATTATTCAACACATGACAAAATACTTTAAGCAATTAAAAATAATAGTAAAAATAAAATCAAATAATAAACAATATTGTTTTCCTACGTACAGTTTAAAGGTAGAACAAAACCAAGTTAAAATAAAAATTCTTGATTTTAATTCTCATACAATCTCAGCATTGTAAAGTTTTCCCCTCTAAATTCGCTAAACTGAAGAGTTTTTATAGAAAACCGAAATAGTGATTGAAAATATCGCAAGAAACATTAATGAAATAATGAAAATACGACATAAATATATATTTTTTATAACACATATTTTAATTTTGGCAACTACACATTGCAAATCTTCCAAAAATAGGTATTGCACAAAAACAAAATGTATTGTGCATATCTTCGTTGAAATAATGAGGATGAGAAATAGTTCTCTTTGAAGAGCATATAAAAAATTAGTATTGTTTACATTGAAACCCTTTTATTAGGTCGACGAACTCTTCTAAAATGCCATATAGGAAGCAATTATCTTATGTCTTCATCCCCAAAAGAAAATAACATGTATATTAGTTTATTTGAGAATGCTCACGAAGAAAAGTAGTTGGATTCTTTAAAGACTAAAAACATAAAATTTAAAACTTTAACCCTGACTTTTGCTACAATTACACAATCGCTCTTCAATAAATGCGTATTGTCTCGCAACATATTGTTTTTATAAGATTGAATATCGACATATTGTATATAAAAACATTTATTATGTCGATGAATGAAGTTTCATCCCATTTGATTTAGTGAATCATGTTTATTAATTAAAACCCTGTTGCATTTGGGTCATGATCTAAGGCTGTAACACTTTGTGTACAATGTTAAAATTTGAATTTAATTGAAAATAACTTTTAAAACAAATTTTCATGTTTATTGCTTTAAGACCCTCTCAGCATGTTCAGTATTGATTTTTATAAGAAATAGAAACTCTAATATAAGCAGTTCAATTTTTCAAAGCTTTGGTATTCACACACGGACTATTACATGCAAATGAATTTATGAATCTGTAACTTTCATATTGATACCCGAAAGTTTTCAATTGCCGAGTGCAATCATACTGTATAAAAGTTTTTTTTATTAATACTCTATTTTTTTAAATTATAAAATCGCTTAATATCTTCCTTTCAAAAAAATAGTAGCAGGGTGGTAACAACAACGGTTGTAACTGCTTCATTTGTATCAACATTTTCAATCAATTTATAAAACGTACGGAGATAACGAACAGTATTCAAGATAAAAGAAATCCATATTTGTACTGAATTTTTTTCTGTTTTCAAAACCGTTGGTTGAAATAGTGACTATTTCTTTTCCATCATTTAATTGAAAGGAAGAACGATTTAAAAGGAATATGTAGTTGAATGAAATATCAGAAAACGCCTGATATTGAGAAAAATGATATTCACAACTGGAACAAAAACACATACCTAGTACATCATAAGCTTAATAAGGTATGACAATTCTCATTGACATTGAATTTCACAAATGTATATGTTGTATGTAACATGATTTAAATGTCTGAAAATATACTGCAAAAATATTTTCCAAACATTTTTGAAAAAATATATATATTTTCTTGACCAACAAGAATTGAATTTCACAATATCAAATCTACCCCTAGCCATGCATGCTAAATAAGGTTTGTCTCAGCGCGTCTCCTTGTCAGATTCCCCCGGTGTCACTCTGTGATTAACGTTTCACAAAAATATTATTTGCGTGCTAAATTAATTCAAAATTCAATTCATTTGAATAAACATAATAAATAATAACTGTCCCATAAACAATGATATTTGACAAGGACTAAATATAACACTTATTTACCGAGTAAATTATGTCATACATATTCTGGCCTGGACATTTTGTAGCTGGCGACAAAACGGTGAATAAAAAAGGTCATACAAAGAGATAGAATCTCTGTCCAATGTGGGCATACAAGAAAAATAACATGGTTAATGATATTCCATAACCTAAAAAAAAAAAGAAAAAAATATGAAAATGAATAGCGCCATTGTTTACGAGTGAAATTTATTCAAATGTTGTTTGTCGAGCGAGATAATTCACATCAAATTTTGATAATGCTGAGGTAGTTTTTACCTGTAGATACTATCAACAATTGAAAAATATTTAGTACTAATATAACATTGATAAGTAAGAACTTAATCTTTGAAGGTTATCTGTCAATGATCTTTATGTACTTTATGTATGAAATATATGGAGATAAAGATCAGTATTCAAGCTCAAAAGTCCAATAAAAAAAAACAAAAGAGGAGCAGAACAAACCGGACCTCTGAAATATCAGAGGTGGAATCAGGTGCCATGGAGGAGTAGGCATCCCCTGCCGACCGGTCACACCCGCCATAATTATGCTCCCTGTTAAGATCGGGATATAACGGGAAAATCCCTCGTCAATATAATGTGTAAACAATGGGCTAACAATAAGTATGAAAACCGTCAGTCAGCAGTTGACTCAAAGATAAATTGTATTTGCTGACAAGGTCATTGGATCGACCATAGAACTTACGAAATGATGACTTTACACGAGACTGTTTACATTCTTGCTGCATCAGTCTGTTTGCATTGTAAATTAATTTGTTTCTTCGTTTTAGAATTTGTGCGTACGTAGAGCATGCTCTTGTATATCGAATAAATTGAGAGATATAAAGGAAAAAGTTTATTTTTTTTTTAAAGAAAAGGGTTTTAAGAAAGTCTTTTTCAAACTAATAATGATGTACATGTAGATAAATACATTTACGCGTAAATCTATAGAGTACTATTATTTGTCAAATGAGAATTCTTATGCAACATTGAAAATATCATTAATGTGGCATAACCTTCCAATCTGTTCATAGAGTTAATTTTTTCTGGTTTAATCATCGAAAAGAAATTAAATTAGAAAGGCACTCACAGATATACATAGTCATGAATAGATACACATAACCTGTGTAGGTACGTACATGTATGCCTCGGTATTCAGTTTCTATTTGAGCATGAATCTATTTTAAGAGATGGAGTCTTGGAAATTTTTCCCTTAAGTTTGCTAAATATATTGGTAAATAAAACCAGTATTTTAATATTCATTAACATTAAATTTATTGTCGTGTCAATTGAGACACCTGCCAGGAAAACTGTTGTGGTTTCATCGCTGCTTGCTTGTTCATTAAGTGTGGGAGATTTATGATTTCAAGTTGAAATCGAGTTCTTTTGCAGAACATGCAATATTTGATCAATGTATGCAACTTTTAAATTGAAAAGTCAAAATATAGGTAAGGTTATTAAAAACAAGTTGATATGGCTCACGTGCTGCTGCTATTGCGCAATGAATTATTACAACCTTGTCAACTCGTGCCAGTGTCTGCTTCCGCTGTAGAGACATCCATTCCAGTAGTTTACAGTTGGATTTGAAAAAAATCTTTGAACTTTATGGAAACCTTTTCCTTGTCTTAATTTATTTAACATTGCATAACACTCTGAAAGAAATATGAACAATAAAAAAAAGCATAGAAGGAAAACTGATATTGATAATAATACCAAACTCTCGAGTTGGATATTGAGGTCATTTTAGTAAATTAAAACTAAATTATTCATGATTTTAAAAAATGATAACTTTGTTATATTTACGAGAGAGAGAGAGAGTTGATATAGTGTTGCAGTTTTATTGTGATTTTCAGTGCTGTTAACATGGTTGAGGTATGAGTAGCACAGGGATTGTTTTCTCTTCCAGCGCAACAACTTCCGGTTACACGAGCAACCCTCTTGGTAACTGCGATACGATTTACAAGGTTTTGATCGTATTAACGTTACGCATGTCGTACCCCTTTATTGTTTGTAAAAGTACACAAAAACAACTGTAACATAAAGAGATTGGTCTTGTTTCTTTTTCAGCCGAGATTTCGCCTATTATCACATATCCCGGGTCACCTAGTAAAAATATCGATGATCCGTACGGCTAGAGTGACATTTAACTACAATTAAAAGTGCAACATTAATTGTTATACAGTTTCTAAATAAATAAATCAGAAAGAAAAATTGTTTTGAAACAGGTGTGGTTTAAGGTTATTATTAGGTATTTCTTGTGGGGACACACATCTTAGAGGGAGAGTCGATACGGTGGCCTGTGATTACACAGCGGTATAATGTTCATGTTGACAAAGTATTGGATAGATTAATGATGGAAAACAGTTCTTAACTTATTGCTTTACGATAATGACTAGCAATCCAGGTAGTGTAAATTTTGTACGTTTATTGTAATAAATATGCCATGTATTTGAAACATATAGGACTTTTTCAATATATATGTACTTATAGTGATGCGCTGTTTTAAATATTTCTGGGCATTTATTGTAAAAAGCTCCCTAAAAAAGTAGTTTCTCGAGGAAAAGAGCATTTTGGAGAATTTTTGACAAGTCCTTATTTTCTTTACAAACGGCCGTTTTGAAATCTGAACTTTATACAATTTGGTGTGCCTAACGTACGTAGCAAAATACCCTTATCACTTGCATATTGGATTTATGTCTTTCTTGTGAATCGACACGCAAGAGTATGTTCGACGTCCCTTACGTAAGAGGAATTTGAAAAGCAAATCAAGCTATATATAAACAAGTTAATGAATCAAGGATTCAACAGTCTCGTTTAAAGACGTCATTCCACAAGTTCTTTGGTCGAAACAATGACCTTGTCAGCAAATAAAATCATTGACCCGCAATGCTGAAGTACGTTTTTGTTTTCATACCATGCAATTGTTTAAACATTATCTAAACACTGAATTTTCTTCGGATTTTTTTTTCGATCTTGACAAGGAACACACGGCGGGTATGACTGGTTGGTAGGGGATGCTTGGTCGTCCATTGTACTTTGTCCAACTTTTGATGTTTTAGAGGCTAGTGTTTGCTCTCGATTTGTATTGCTTCAAAAGACTGTTGAGCTTCAATACTGTTCGTTATCTCCATATTTCATTTTGTAAATACACGTGCCATATTATAATTTTTGAAATTACCGGGTGTGGTAAATTATACAAATATAATACAACATGACCATAAATTTATCATTGTATAAGTTTTGTATTTTCTAAAGACCTTCCAGTATAAATTGCAAAAATACAGTATAACACATGAAATGTGCGGTTTTGCCTCCATCAGTACCAAATTCGGGACTGGAATTTTTTCTCGTCCGAGCAAAGGGAATGTGTTCAACAGGTTTGGCATCATTGTTGTAGAATTTAGTTGTGATGGAAGCTGTAAGAAAGACGAATTGAATACATTGAGCAGTTATACCAAACATTTGCATACCGGTATTTCGATCCTTAAACTTGATTTAACAATTTTTATTTCCACATCTTCCAAAGATAAAATCTTTTTTTCTATACGAGGTTTGTCCTTAGAACTTGCTGACAATAATATTATAGAGAATGAGCGGTTACTAGGATTTCTCAAATAGTGGATGTACTATAAACTGTCAACATTACTTCGACATACCCCTTCATTACTGGGAAATATTAACAAAGTTTGATCATTTAGACATTAAAAGAAGTACTTTTTGAACTCTCTCATATTTTCTTTCTGTATTTTTAATTATCTAATTTCAATTACATGTACATGACGCGAATCATGCACTATATGTTAATTGACAAAAATTTTTTTTATGTATTTTTGATGGAAAGACCGATGATAAATAAAGAACAATTAAATTTTATTCATGCTGCTTGGTCATTTGTTGTGGATCTCTGTTTTAGTTCTATTCATACTTTTAAAATGATAAAAGTGTAAACTGGGTTAACGAGCTTCTGCATTGATTCCATATAAGGCTAGTACTACTAGTATATCTGTTTTCCCTTTCCCATTGGAAAATAATAATTTCTTTTTAGATACTCATACACTTGGTTAAGTTGGAAAGCTACTTATTTATGTGACCCAATTTTTGTCAATTGAAATATGAAAATAATTGACAAACAAAGCTCCATTTCTAAGTTGTATCTAAAACGATAGATACGCTCAGATATCATCGCAAGAAAGACATAAATTTTTTGATCGAAGAAAAATCAAGCGACCTTATGTTGGATGAAATCAATAGTTGTAATTCAATTAAATAAGAAGGAAAACAAAATAAGAAGGATTGAAGTGTGAATTCGCAGTGACAAAGTTAAAGTTTGGTGATAAAAAAGCATCTGTGTAAGTTGATTAGAGTATGTCAGGCTCGGTTAGAGCACCTGTCGGGCTGTGCTGAAATGCCTGGAGGTTTGCATGCCAGGGAAACCCCTTTACAACAGCCCTATATCCATTCCGTGATTACATTGTGGCATCTTCTATTCGATTTGTTTTGACGAACTTATTAAACCGTATAAAATATTGATACAACACTACAATCTAATCCATCCTTCAGTCTCAATAGTATTCAATGCTAAAACAATCGACAGCCTTTTTTTATCCAGCTGCACAAAACGTAAGGTCACATGGCAGTGAATCTCTTCATGTTAAGGAAGTGAAAGACGACGTTATGTTTTGAATAGAATGACTCTTTGCATAATTTGTTTAAGCTTAATTTGTTTAAAGAAAACACCTTTGCACAAAGTTAAAGAAATAAATATGGATAAACTATGCCAATACACAGTGAAGTAAATTCATAATTCTAAAAACGTAAGACCAGTACTGTACAGTAAACGCTTAGTAAATACATTTTATACTTTTATTTTTCCTTGTTTTTGTAATGTGCATTCATTTACCTATTTAGTAAAAAAGAACATTTACAACAAAATACGTGTTATGTTACAGTATACAGCTGAACTATATTACTTTTTCTGCCTCTTGAAATATATATGGTCATCCCCTGTATTAGCTACTAACGAACCATAACAAGTATTATGTAAATCCACATGTACATTGGAAAGCATATAAAACTATTTTTTATCAGAAAAGTGTATGCTTCTCGTGAATAAGATCCCTTATAAATAAAGTCTAATTTAGACAAAGAGAAAGGAGGGCAATATTTGCAAAAAAAGGGATCAATGAGTATAGCAATTCTCACCTCTTTCACATTTCTTTTCTTGAAAAGAGAGAGAATAAATAGATCTTATTGTGGTCTAAACAACACAACCCTTGGCTTCTTGCTTCTGTTTTGCTCTTTGCGTAGTCTAATGTTGTTCTGCACTGGTTTCATAAGCAACTCGATGCTCATAAACTTCCATCTGTGCTATAAGATGATACAAATAAATGACAGATTTTGTTATTTGTTTTTCTTCCGAGTCGAAAAAAGTCTTCTCTTAAAATATTTTTTCTTTCGTAATTACGCGGTCATTGTTTTGGCCCAACCAAAAGGGTTGCCTTAAGACAAAACACGAGTTTCACAACATTAAGATTATTGAATATTTTTGACTGCAAATATTTTTGGTTATTCTTTCCCTGGGGTCGTTTTTAAAAAGTTAAAGATTTCTTTCAAACCATGGGTCATGCTCTTAAGGAGAAATTGGAAATAGCCTTTGTTGAATGCTTATTGCCTTTTGTGACACATTTTCAGTTTACTTGAGCAAAAACCTCAATTCAGATTTTCTGACGTAAGAGTATTCGTCGTTGCTTTCAGCCGTTTGCAAACTTGTTCACTTGTCTACATCTAAATAAAAAAGTGTGCAAATTTCAACGAAACTTGCAACAAACATCCCTAGGTGAAGTCGATACGAGCTCAAAGGGAGAGACATGTCGCTTTTGAAGTTCAAAGTTTTGAAAAGTAGGTCAAACCCAAGGTTTAGGTCAAAGGGTCTAAATTGTTGATACTTAGAGAAAATCTTCTCACATTGAATATATCTAAAATAGAAATGCAATAGAACCAACAGTAATAAGTTATGTCCAAGGTTCAAGTTTAGTAAGGATTTGCAAAAGTGAGTCAAACTCCAAGTTCAATGCTGAGAGTTCAAATGTGATGGTCAAACGGACTAACAGGTCACAGGTAGATGGACGGTAGGACAAACAGACGGATAGAGCAAAAATTATGTGTCCCAAATCTACGATTAAAGGGTTATAAAAAATATTGAAATATTTGTAAAGTTTTCTTTTATGAACAACAAAGCCATTAGATGACAAATTGTATTGTATTTGTAATACATGTATGATAGGTGAGTTTTCTAAGTTTGATTAATTCGTCTTAAGCTGAAATTAAAAAAAATATGGATGAAGGCATTTTGTTTCAGTAAAGTATTGTGCAGAACTACTTTCAACAAATTGTTTACGGACTTAACCCTAAATTTTGTAACCAAAAAACAAAAAAACAAAACAACAACAACCTTTTATATCGTGTTTGGTTAAATGTGCATTATATTAATAAACATTATTTACTGTGCGAAAGACATTCAGTTATGCTAGAAATCTGTTTCTTAATGGTATTATATTCCCCATGATTTGACGTGGTTTATGGAGGTTAAATGTGCATTGTATTAATAAACATTATTTACTGTGCGAAAGACATTCAGTTATGCTAGAAATCTGTTTCTTAATGGTATTAAATTCCCCATGATTTGACATGGTTTATGGAGAGATGATATAAATTGTACAATTTTAACTGTAGTTACTATGACATAAACATATGATTTATGTTATAATATGAATATTATAATAACCCTATGTAGGGATGCGTTCTCTTCTGTATATTTGTATCTAACTCGGTAGCCGAGCTTGGAGGAAGAAAAAAAAAGCTATTCAATTCAACATCACAAGATTCATGGCGAACGTGCCTCGTACGAAATGACACAGACGACAAATTGTGTGTTTAGTATAAATGACAAAGAGGCGGCAGGTCAATTAGTTGTGTCGTAACTCAGACAAAGTAGTCTTTCGTTATTCATAAAAAAGTAAATATGATTGTCAAAACGCCACTGTCCGAGGAATTATGTTTTGCATTTTAATTTATTTATTTTCAGATTTTCCGAGCCCACCGCAGGCCATTACAAATACCCAATCACAACCACAAGAACCGCGGAGTAATTCAAGTTCCCATAGCAATGGCGGCGGAGGAACACGGAGACTGCGCACTGCATACACTAATACTCAACTTCTGGAGTTGGAAAAAGAGTTCCATTTCAACAAATATTTATGTCGACCGAGAAGAATTGAAATAGCTGCCTCGTTAGATTTAACAGAGAGACAGGTATTAGTCGAACAGATGTATAGAAATGTATTCTTAAAACTTCGCAGACTAGAATATCATTATAATGATACATGTACCAATATTTCCAGGTCTTATAGAGTGCATTATTTGAAAAACACATATATTTATTGAATTTTAAAAGTTCCACCGACAAGGGCAAAACATGAGAATGAAATATTTGCTGAGATTTATTATGACTTGAAAATTTCCCAATAATATAAAAGAAACACCTTTACTGGATTAACAATATAAGCATTTCTACTTTTTGCAATTTTTGCAATAATGATCTATGATACCTTTTGCTTAGTGTTTTTTGAAATAAGGTGTATATATCTTTAAAATGCAACACATCTTAAGTAGAAAGAGGGGGAGCAGAATATAGGATACATAACAAGTTATTCGTTTTCAAGGTCTTTGAAGATTTTTTTTTCTAGAACTGATGTTATTGTCTCAAGTATTAGCACATTTAAGGTGTATTCATTGTTGTAATTATTATCGTTAAAATTGGAACATTAAAATTAGAACAATTTCTTTTGTCTAGACTCTTTCTGAGTGTACAAGGTTGTTATATTTGGAATCCATAAAGAAAATTAAATGAATTTTCTGTTATCAAAGTTATACTCTGCGTAACTTGCACCTATATTCATAGGCGCTCGACGAATTAAACCTTTCTCTCCATTAATAAAAACATCTACATACTAAGAAATGATTATAGTATGGTGGAATTTTTGTCAGTGGAACGAAGGGTTAAAACGCGTCAAGTGTCTGCTTCTGTTAAAATAATTAGACATTTAAACTTAAAACAAAAAGTCTGATCAAGAACTAACAAAGGAAATAAACAACAACAACAACAAATCTTGAATTTGAACGGATATAAACGTACAGAAAATGAGATTTGCTATTTGTTTTGTCCCGGCCATGAACTTATTGACGCAATGATTAGCAAAAGTGACGTAGGAGTATAAAAACGCAATACACGTATTTCCGTTTGTTAAAGTGTAACAGGTTTTGATAATATCTAATACCTTTCCATTTTCATCTTTTCAGGTTAAAGTATGGTTTCAGAATCGGAGGATGAAGTACAAACGACAAACGCAGTCTCAGCGGCAGAAAGCAGAGTCGGATTTCAAATCGATGACGTACGACGGGAATTTAGATAGTCCCACGTCATCCGACGAAAGCTGCGATCGAATGGATAGACGGGAAAGCTATGAAAGCTGTCATGACAATAGGGAAGATATGTGTAATTCCACCGACAAAGTTTCACATGATGGCGGGTTGGATTGTGATAATGAGCAACACAGACGACCTCTTAGCGCAGAGAGGATTATGGTGAAACCAGAAGGTTCTGAGGTTGTTGAGCTAACGGTGTTGTCGGGCCGGGATAGATTCCCTGATGCGAGACGGTCAAACATGTCAGATCTGTCGGATCCTCAGCAACGCTCACCAATAGGAAGTGTTCAGAGTATGAACAGCCCTATGTCGGTTGCATCAAACATGCTGCCTACGCCACCAATTGCGTCATCACCCCTGGCATCCCCTGACGTCAGACCTGTTGATTTCGCGGACAAAATTATTGGCGAAAGCGAGGCGGTCTCTAAATCTAGTCATAGTGGTTTATCAACCAGTGTTGGAATTCTGTCGAAAAATGTATGTGGAAAGATTACTGATGTTGAAGGTGCGTGCATAGACACAATGAACACAAATAAAGGTTCACACCAAACCATGCGTCCGCCCGAGTGTACCTCACCGGTGACAAAAGAATCTGGACATGTCGGGCAGGTTAATAACACGCCTGTCATGGAGGGAAACAATGTCTTTCAAAGTTACAATGGCCACGATTCAAACTCTTCAGCTTATCAGCCGTCGTACCCTGCAAACATGGGTTACCTACAAAAACAGCCAAATAACTACAATAATCATTGTACCGCGGAGAATTTCTACGAGAGTCCAGGAGATTCTGGTAGCAGGATGACGAGATTTGGCGGCAATGGATTTAACTCGTGGAATTATGACGGTACAAATCCGCTCAACTCGCCCAATGCCAATTATCACAACAACAGAATTGGGTTTGGAATAAATGGAAATCATTTGTATTCGCCAAACTTTTCTAGAGTCAATAATTTCAATCCTCGGGAGAACGAAATATCGAGTCTTCCAAGTCGCCATTTTAATTCTAGGTATATGACCAAATCTTCCGTTTATCCCCAACAGATGCCCGGAATAGACCAACACTCATCAAGTTCGCTTTATGGAAGCAATTACATGGAAAGCTTTTCGGAAGGTGTCAATCAAGTCGTAAATTCCTCAATAGGTCAGTCGTCCGCGCGTCCACCTCACCGTGCCGGCGACTCTATAGGTCGAGCTCAGGCCGGACATGGCATTGAGCCTCATTATGGCCCCGATCAATACCCACTTGCCAATAGTTACAATGAGGCCAGCTCTTCCAGCGATTTTACGAGTATTTTTAGTGAGTATTTTAATTCACAACAGCCTGAATACCAGGCGATCTAGGCAATTAAAGTCTTGTACGAGTAACCAATACAACAGTTGTTTGTGTGCTATGGTTTCAGATGCCGGTTTTTTATTGTCGTAAGACGCTGTTGTTATCTTGTTTTACATCTCTTTTTCATTCCTTTCTTTTTTTATGGTGAATTGGAAAAACGGGTAATAACGAGCTAAAAGTTTTGGTCTGAAGTGGCCAATGATTGTTAATGTTAATTACTGCCGACAACATCTTATGGTATTTTTATAACGTGCATACTACACAAGTGTTCAGATTTTGTTTCTTTACTTTATTCATGTTTAAATACTGTCATAAAACAATATCTGTTTTCATTGATTTGTTATCAGTATTTTACATCGTAGCAAGTCATGTATTTCAAAACACTATATGCATTTCAAACACTGTGTATGATTTTTTCCCTCGAAACAAAATGCTTTTTTATCAGAGATTTTCTCTCTACTACAAACACCGAGTGAGACCACAGCAATGGAAATTGTGAGGGGTGTCTGTACAATAAAGTCTTTAAATCGCTGAATTGAGACGAAATGTTTTTTATCTTGATCTGCGTGTAAAATAAAGGGTACCAGCTCCCCCTCTGCACTGTCCACGACCCATGCGATTCAGAGGCCGTGATTAGATCTCATGTTTCCTAATTCTAGGCTAGCTATTGGGAATACGTGCCTCGGAAGCCACACAAGTATTATTTATATCTGTGAATTGTACATCTGAGAACGATTGCTTATTCTATTTCGTCATATGACACGCATATCTGCATAATTAATATCATTTAACGCCAAAGATATTTCTTGAGCCTTATTCTTGATCGTTAGCTGTTCTTTTTATCGAGTTAATAGTTAAATATCCATTTCATATCGATTTTGTATTTATTTTCTGTTTTTAGTCATTCCCAAATTGACCCTCATATTCCACATGCCAATCATATATATAGCTGACATTTGGGGCTGTACGTTAACGTGTTGTCAAATGCTCTAAAGCGATTGGTTGATTTGTTCGAATGAATGAGACCATTGCAGGGGTTCCCTACAGGAGAAAAAGTATTAGTCGTGTTTTTTTTTCTGTTTCAATTTTATATTTTTGTTGAACTTTCATTAAGTATTATACCGGTTTGATATTATGTAGCCCCTTTTTGTTACAATTTGTTACTTTCTTGCTCAATGAGTTGTGTCTATTACTGCATTTTCTTTAAACATCTTGCATATGATAAAAAATTGCTTGATTTGTCTCGGAGAACACAAAATGTTTATTTCTATTACTGAGTAATAAAGATATTAAAAAAACAAAACAAAATTTTTTCTTATTTTTAAGCATGTAAAAATATCGAAATCAGTTTTTGCCTTTACAGATCCCAGCATTTTTTTTAAAAAATCTCAAGTTGGATACAGCTATTTTTTTTCACAATAATTAATATGCATAGAAAGTGCTAGAAAATAATTCATTTTATATACAGCATATATATGAAAATATGATAAACCAAAGAATGCTTAGGGAAAAAGCACTCTGCAATTTATTTTTTTTTTAATTATGAAAAAAAAAAATATTAGGAACAATATGTATATAAATTTTTTCTCAATATTAAAAAATAAAATTTCTTACGAAGAGTCAGTATTTTGGGAAGAGTATGTGAACTATTTTCAATACACCTATATGAATATAATCCTAAATAATAAATTCATTGATTAGGAGTTCTGAATTTCAACCAGCAAGTTCAATCATTTTTAATTGCATCAAAATTTAGAAAATGTTATCAAATAACTTTTCTTAACCTCTTAAAAAAAAAAACAAACAAACAAATTCAATGATAATTCTATAAAACAAAACTGTTAAATTTAATGATCAATCAAATACGTTTATGTATTAGTTATGAACTATTTAGAAATGACTTAGTTGTAAAGTGTTTTTTTTTTGTATATAGCCAAAATCGGTAACATTTGAATTTTAAAATTTTCATACTGAACATTTTATGAACTTGTTGGATGGGAATTAAACTTTTTCAATGTGATTACCTGCTATACTTAAAAATGACGTCTTTTTTTGTGTTTAAATCTCTTCTTAAATGATGGACTGAATTTAAAAACGAAATACATGTATGAGTTACGTTTAATAAATAATTATAAATATAATTCACAGAGTAAAAAGAATATACGTTGTTAGTCATTTGCTTATTATAAAGTTCCTATAATTGTAATCTAACATTATGTTTTTAAAAGCAAATACAGTTTTTTTTAATCTTAATCAAAAGAGTGAAATAAGTAATAAAATAGAAAAATATAACTTAGTAAAATGTAGTTTAAAGAATACCCACTGTATAGACTACTATGCAGGAGAGAAAAAACAGAGACAGGTAAACGTGTTTTACTTTCAAGTTTTGGTTAAATGATTTCATAAAAAATCTCATAGTTCAAAAATAAATAGTCTTATTCAATATACATAAGCTGCAAAGTAAAACATTGCCTAAGATACATGTCAAAATAGTAAACATTTTAAGTTGCATGCAAAGTCCTAAAAACAATTCATATCTTGATTTACATGAAGTATAAAAAAGAGAAAGATATGCGAAAAAGAATTGAATAATAGCTATGTTGAAATTCGTGGGAAAAAAAGTGATTAAATAGCATGAAATTTCAAAATCGTTTCACTCTTACGATTTTCAACCAAATGACACAAGAGAATTTATATGTTAAATAATTTCCGTCTTATAATTATGGACATTTTTGAGCTTTTAAACATAATATTGTCCTTGATGAACATCTGGATATGTTTTTCAACATACAAATTTCCTCAAGATGTATATTTGGGGTTATCGATTTTTTGGTGCAAAATTAATCAAATGTCCGTCTAGGAAAGCTGGAGAGAGAGAGAGAGAGAGAGAGAGAGAGAGAGAGAGAGAGAGAGAGAGACCACGATTATATCGTGGAAGACTTATCTGGCACTCTGTTATTATAATCGTTAAAGAAATCACAGAGTCTGATAATGAATTTCATTACATTAAATATATCATTAGTTTTTCTAATCGTCAACATGACAAATTTCTGAAACTTGAAATTTATATCTCATTGAAGTATATTAATACAATTTTGTCATAAAAAAGGAAAAAATACAATTTAGGAAATATCATTTCCTCACCAAATATTCATCAAAAATACATAATTTAACCATAAAAAGAAAACGAAAAAAGAAAAAAATCCAGGACCAAGAAGATATGAGATGTTTGTATTCTAAGTAAATTTTTCCGTCCTGTAGATGATGTAGCGTTGTTTACGATATCACCTTCTCCTGAGTGTTTTAGCAGCTGGGTTTGGAAGCCCCATCTGGCCGCGGTTGAAACTGACGAGTCCCAGGAAACAATGGTTGATTCGCTTTGAGAAGTTCAGAGTGACGGCGCGCTGATGGAACACGGAATCCTTCTGCCTCATTCGCCCGGCGTTTATATAAGCAAAAAGAACATCGCATTGGTTTTCTCATAGTTTTTACAAGTATGTCTACTTAAAAAATGTCTTGGTTATTTTTTTTCTTTTTTTCTAAGGTTGGGATATTGGTTTCTAGAAAAGCAAACAAGATAATTGAAGGAGCATATGTATATGTTTTGGTTGGGGCATTGATATAGCTAGCAGCAGCGGATAGGACGAGTTCCTACAGATTTGTTTGTTTGCTTTGTATCAAAGTCTTGACGTGCGCGGCTTGCAATTGTAGCAATGGAAATTGCTGTCTAAACAAAAACGATATTCCACAAGGAGAGAAAATTCCGTTACCCTCGAAAGGATTTATAGAACTTTGATCCAAGAAAATGCAAGCGTTATGTGTGAAGTGGAGAACCTTCAGTTGGGTTACGAGAGCTAGGTCATAAAACATTTTTAAAATGAAAATCTTAACACGAAAACCAGCTTAATTTATTATTATTAATTTGTAAATAAAAATCATGTTCTTAAAAATGTTAATATCATAGAGGTAACCCTCGAAAGTTATATGACTGTTTTGAGAGCCCAAACAACATATAATGAGTTCACTGCAGATTAGCCTTATCAATTTACTGTTGAATATTTTGAGTATTGAGATCAGTAAAAGTTTATCAAAATAAAATCTGTGTAGTCTCCAAGAAAATGCCCAGATCATTTCAGTTCACTTTAATGATCCGTAAAATGAAGCTGCTTTTGTAATTGACATCTTGCATCTGTAAAATTTAAAAAAAGGCATAGATTAAAGTAGAATCAATTTTAATTTTTGATACAAACAAATATATTTCATGTTAGTGTAATAATCTGAGAAATGTAAAAGTGTATATAGAAATAGATCATCAAATAAAAATTTGAAACAAGTTTGTTGCCAGTGCTTGTCATTTTCTACATAATGAAATAATGAATTAGAATTAAAAAAATAAAAATAAAGTGAAATAATTTTACAACGTGTCCTAATTTTACAATTCGTTAATATTCGGTTTTTTTTTTGGCTTTCAAAATTTTAAGTAAGAAAAATACTGTAGATGCTCAGTTGAATGTGCAAAGTTGTGCTAAGACAAAATTATCAGTACAAATCTATAAGTGGCAAAGCTCACGTATCGGAAATTTTAATTTTTTTAAAAGAATTGTTGAAAATTATGTACGTAGAATTTTTACTAAAGTAGAAGAAAAAATATGGACTACATGTATGTAAATGTTTGGAAATCTGTTTGAATATGTTTTGGAGAAAAGAACAGCTTTTGAATGTTTGAGGTTGGATATTGTATTAACAATAGTTTTTAATTTCTGGAAAAAAATTCATTCAAAAATTTAAGTTAAAAAAAAAAAAAAATTTAATCGGTGTTCACTGTTGTATCATGTTGTAAATTTTGAATTTACTAGGGGGAGGTAAATTTACAACATGGTAGTTGATAGATTATATCCGCCTAACTTGTATATATATACGTAGATCAATCATTGGAAACATTGCATGTTAACTGATTTTTAACGATTTTTTTTAGATTAAGCTTTACTTAAAAAAAAAAAGTTAATTAATGTAAAGTAAATTATATAAAAAGTCAGTCAATGATTAACAGATCAATGACTAAGTTTTAGAGGTTTTAGTGCTGAATATTTGAATATGCGATTGAAAAAAACCCTCACCAATACATAAAATCTATACAGTTTAAGTAATCTGTATTTTAAATACTGAACAGTTTTGAAAAAAGATAGACATTAATGAAAAAAATATTATATTAGATGGGATACAGTGCATGTAAAATCTAATGATGTTCTTGGAGAAAGGTAGACAACTTGTACTGGAATATCAATAGATTTAACGTTATTTTTTTTTCAAAAATGTTCAATATAAAAATCATATTATTTATTTAATTGAAATAGGAGGTGTGGAAGAGGTTCTCATGAATTAATAATTATCATCTAAAAAGCAATTATTGAATTCAATCTATTGAATAAACAGGAATTATAAACTTTGTAGCTGATCACTCACTCTCCCCAAAAATTCAAGGCCATTGTGTTTTTTTCTGTATAATACCGATTGTTTAAGGACATTCTATCCAAAACTCTAAGGAAAACAGTTGCTAAGCGCTGTTCTTTATGCAAAATATAGCATTAAATAATTCACATTTTTTAACATAATCTGTCATATACAAACACGTAATCCTAGTAACACACGTAGAGCAGTTAAAACACTAACTTTGTTTGGAAAAAGGTAGGTCACGTTTAAAGAGCGTTTTTTTTTTGTTGAAAATACTTTTTGTAAAGAACAATTCTCTAATAATCTTTCTTATATTGAAAAGTTAAACTTAACGAAAAACTGTGCTGTTGATTAACCTATCTGTTTAATCAAACCGTAATCAATATACTCTAGTAGTATCTTCATTATCAAAATCATTTCCATCCTTCTACGACTATTGAATGCTGTAACGATAGATGCATGTATAAGCTAAGTGGTTTTATTGTAAATTGAGAAAAATATATACTTAGTATTTTATACTGCTATAGCAACAGTTACTGGTTTTCCCATTATATTATTATGTTATAGGAATTTATGTTATACTCTTAATCACAGTGAGGTTAAGTCTTTTATTCCATCATATTTCAATTCCACACCTTACATGTATTGATTTACAAAATACATCGACTAGGGCTTTCAATCTTTAGTAAAATAAAAACTCTCTTGGGCCTTTACATCAAACATTCGAAACATAGTCCTTGAACGTGCTAGTAATGTTCTTCGACGTACTAGCTCGACACTTTCTTAATGGAGATGAACACAGAGTTAATATTAAAGTCCTTAATACTAATTTTAAGAGGGAAAAAATTCGGAATCCTTGATCTTACAACTGATGCCTGAATTTAAAACTATTATAAATTCTTTGGGAGTTACGTAAGGCCATAGGCCAAAGATAATATTAAAGAAGACCGGTACCTTTATACACTTTCACAGAAGAATAAAAAAAGTATGAGAAGGACAGCTTCTTAAATTCTCCTATTAGATGAATAGATGTCGTGTTAAGTATTCAGATATAATAAAACATAATCAAATATGTATTAAAAAAAACATGTATTTCTTTGTCTTTTTTGTATATCCATCATTGTTGGTCCAGCGCATACAGATTGCCTCTCGTGAATCTGAGCAAGGTCATAGGTCGGCAATATTGGGTGAATTTATTGATTTAATGGAAAAAAGATTTGAAAATGAATAAAAAAGTTTATTCACATGCACGATTTTCTCTAACTATTTGTTAAATTTCGATATTTTATATATTCAGTGGATGATGTGTCTGTCCATGCCCCTTCTTTCGGTGACCTGTCGTTTCGGCGAGTTTTATAGTGTCGGTGAAAAAAGTGTGGGCGAGTTGTCGTTCGGTGAGTTGTCTTTCGGCCACCTGACCCAAACGATTGATAGACATCGAAACCGATGTTTGCTCCTGTGTTTCATAATTCAGAATTAAAACAAGAATTACATAGTTACACGATCATTATGTACTGGTCCCAGCTGTCAAAGCAAATAACAACATTCTCTTTGTTTGTAAGGCCCATTACTGTGATTGTATTTAAAAGGATTTGGATTTTATCCTACTAATTATTAGTAATTATCAAACTTCAATCCATATCTCCCCTTCTTTGTCGGAATTCTTCAAAATCCTATGTCAGTTTTAAATATCTTTAATAATTAAAAACAAAAATCAAAATGAATGTGAATTACTTTACCTATATTGGATTCCAAAGCTAAAAAATAACTTACAAAGTAAGATTAAGAAAATGCTCCAGTAAATGTTATACCAATATAATTTTTACCAATGATATTTTTAATATTTTAATTTTTAGACTTAAATATTAATTGGATTCCTAAACTTAAAAAAAATCTAACTAAGAAAGATTCATAAAATGTTCCTGCAAATGTTATAATTACAATATATTTTTTACCATTTTTTATTGACTTAAATGTTACAGCAGTGAAGGAAAACTTGAGGAGTATCGTGCAACAAAAAGTTTACATCAGTTGTAGAGAAATAAAAATACAAATGTTCCGAAAAACTTATAGAAAATTTGAAATAAAAAAAAAAAATAATAATAATAATAATAAAAATAAAAATAATCATCAAAAACGTACAAATCTTCAACACTTTATAAATTTCTATGATATATTAAAGTTCAGGCTTTTTGTCATCATTGGCACTTGCTTTCTCAATTCAAATTTACATGTAGACATGTACCTTGTCATAGGTTATTTGAACTATATTTTGTTTGGTTTAAAAATAACATTCTGATTGCACACACAAGTACTATAAATTTGATATTAAAAAGATGCCTGAGAATTTGATTGACAACATGTCTAAGTTTCCTTTCTTTGGAGACAAAAACTATATATGTAGTCAATAATGAGGATCTTCACTTATTCGAACTTTTAACTGTCGTCATAATTTCATTTATATTTTGGATTCTGTGGAAGGTTAAGCCAGGCGATGGACCAGGCATGAAAAAGAAGTCATTGACACATTTACCTTGTCAGAATGGATTATATGTATCAGATAAATTTATGTAAAATCGCGCATTATAAGATAGAGGGGCAATATGAAAACTATCTATCCTTCTGTATTCAAAAATCCAGAAGTTTAAAAAGAATTAAACTTATTACATGATCAGTACGTACTGGTCCCTTCTGACGAAGCAAGTAACAACAATGTCTTTGTTTGTAAGGCTCAAGATATAAAATGTGTTTTAGATGAACTTGGATTTAATTACCTGTGGAACTCCAACTTATACTCATAGCTCTTTTTCTGAAGGGGGGGGGGGGTCTCCAAACTGTATGTCAGTTTTGAATATTTTCAATATTCCCCACAACCAAATTGAATTTGAAGAATCATATCTATATTTTTTCCAAAACTTCATAGAAATCCTTACAAATTAAGATATACCGGGGTATAGTGGATTCCAGTAAATGTTCTACCAAGCCTCTTTCTTTGCGCATCACTAAATATTAACAGTATAGTGAAGGAGTACTGTGCAGCAATATATTCGAGAAGAGGTATAAAAATTAGATGTGGATACTTTAAAATTCCAAGGAACGTTTAGAAATTCTAAACTCACAAAATTTAAGTAAAATAACAACATAATAAACTTACTATTTTTCAACTTTATATACAACCATTCCTTACGATAAATTAAAGTTCAGGCTTTTGTAATTTCATAAACTTATTGGTCATATGCAAAATTATTTTGATAAAAACGTTATGATTGTACACCCAATTGCGTTCAATTAATAGCATGTGTTCTGTATTTTTGTATTCTTGTTCAAAATCTTATAGATAAAAAGAAAAAAATAACATGTCGAAACGATATATCCCAGAGAGCTTGAAATAAAAGGTACCAGAGAGTCTGACAAATTTGTTTCATGTTTGGATAATTTACTAGAAAAAGACGTAAACGTCAAGAAGCTTTTTGATAAACGTGATGACTAACTTTTCATCATCAATTTTTTTTTTTACTTTTGCAGCAATGTATCTTAACTTGCATACGGGGTTTATATAATACACAATAGCATGCTACGTATATAACAATTTTTAAAACGAGTTAAGATATTGATAAAAATATTCCTGAAACAAGAATATAAGCAGTATCGTTCAAAATAGTCATTTCGTATTTTCCATTGCTGGTATAATGACCATGTCAACAAATACAATCCATCATTAAGTCAAAAGCTGACTGACGTCTATATTGATTGCAAGGCAATTATTTAAACACTGATATGTCGAAGGTTTTTTTTTTCTTTTATATCACAATCATCACAAAGAGCACACGGCGGATGTAACCGTCCAGTAGGGGATGTTCACTATTTCATGGCATCTGATCCCACATCTGATGTTTAAAGATATTCGTGTTTGCTCTAGTCCTGATTTTTAGTGTTAAACGAACCTTTGAGCTTGAATACTGCTCGTTTTCTTCTTATATTTCATCTTCCACAATCAACCTGAACTGTCTGAACTCAAATGGATGCCGATAGCGTCTTGTTTTAAACAGACCTATTTATTGATATGAAGCAGAATATTTAAAAGATCTTATATACAGGGTGTCCCAAAACATATGTTACACTTTTAATCATCTATAACTTTATCAAACCACAAGCATTCACAGAAATATTTCGTCAACATCTAGTGTATTAGCATACATTTTATCTGACAAACTTTCATGAAATTCTGTTAAAAATTCAGGTAATTATGATGTCCAAATGACGTCATCATATTTTTGATATGGAACCTTCATGTGAACAGCAGATAGAAATTGTCAGATCTTTAATATGGGTGTAAATCTGCTACTTAAGTCATTAGAACTTACTTATACTATATTTTTAAAAATATTGATTATTAATAAGATAACTGTAAAAAATGTATGCTTGACAAAAAATGTATAATGATTTTAGTATTCATTCTAAATTTCATTAATGTAACTTGAGGCATTAAATTTTTATAACGGTTTAAAAGTGTAACATATGTATAAGTAAGTTGATAAGTAAAAATGACTATTTAAAGTGACATGTGTTATGCACAATTAAAACAGCAAAAATACATGTAAATGGAATTACATAATCGACCCATCGGAACTATATGTCGCTTTCAATAATGTAAATTCAATAAAAATACAGTGTGTTTCTAAGCATAATAAATGTTCTGTAATGAACTGTATGGAGATAACACTAGATCTAAAGAGTCCTTTTTTTGTTTTAGTGAAAATCTGGTTACTCGATGAAACATATGGAAATAACAAACAGTATTCAAGCTCAAAAGTCCATAAAACAATACAAAATAGGAGCAGACCAAAACATCAAAGATTGGATCAATTGCCATGGAGGAGTGGGCATGCTTTGAAAAGTTTTTGTTACACCAGCCGCTAAGTATATGAGTAATTTCTTTTATCTTTTTTTTAATACAATATTTCATGATATGATTATAGTTTTGTTCAGTCATCATTGAAACAAATATATTATCAATGTTTATCTCCTTATGCTATATGGGTGATATCTACAGGAAAATACATGTGTCTGTCTCTAATGTTAGAGTTATCTGAACTTTGTTCTTTGTCTTGGACAATCTCAATGAAACTTCTCAGAAACAGTCATCATTAAGTATAATTGTACATTCAACATTTAAGATACTTAGAATAGATGTTGACTCAGAAGCGGTCTTGTCAATTTTCTTGAAATTTAAATGATTATATACTGTATTCTTTGCTCAGAAAATGGTGACGGTTATAAAAACTTTTTCGTTTTTGCTAGAGTGTATGAAACCAATAAATCGGCCAATGTGTAGATCTGTTCTTTTTTCTTTTCACACATTTCAAATAATACTGTACTGAGATATAAATTTCTACTGAACTTTCCAAAAACGAGACTGATGATAACCGTATTTTATCAAAATATTTTTCAATAGCTTCCCTCATTTAAGAAATTGTTCGGATGTGGAGCATACTCTTGTGTATCGAATCAACTGAGAGACATTGTTCTTTCGGAGAAAATAGGGTAGTTTCGTTTCAGAAAACAATTTTTGCTTATAAAAGCAAAGTTTGTGACTGCTCTATAATTTCATTTTATATTTCATTGTTCGTTTCAAAGTGAAAATGATACTAGTATATTTTAAGACTAGGAAAAAATGAAATGGTAATTGTACGTTTTTGTTTTTACATAAATACAATTTTATGTCTCATAAAATGATTTATATACAATCTTTTTTACATTGTTTTTGACGGATTTGTATTGGGGTTGCGGTTGTTGTTGATTTTTAATGTAAAAAGAGTGGGGTCGACTGGATCGGGATCGAACTCATGTTTGGATCGGGTTCGGCTTGATCGGGATCAGGTGCTCAGTTAATTTGATTTTACACAAACATGAGGTCGGAATCAATTTACCGCCACCTCCCCATCCTCCTCCCATGTAATACCAATATTTGAATTTTTGTTGTATGGAATTTTTTCCTCATTGTATAACATCAAGCATTTACCATGCCGTGTGGCCTCTTTGTTTACGCCACCTTGTTACACAAACTTGGTAATCATTATATAACAATAGCTGGGATAAGCACTAAGTCGCAATATATCATATCTAAGTTGAAACTAATCATTATTTGGCCTTATCCCAGCTATAATTTACATGATTGTATGTAATATTGTATATTTATGTGATTTTGTTCACTTTCGTCATTTATTTGGTCAATAAATGACATTTTCACTCAACTCAAGTTCTCGTGTCTTCACTAGTTTTCAAGTAACAAGTACAAGCTACGGAAAGGCTTTTCATATTGTGAAAGTTACTTTTATTAGTGGAAAAGTTGTGGATATAAATGAAGGATAAATATTTTAACACTGAATATCAATTGAATTTAATGGAATTACATTCTGACTTGAATGAGATATCATTCACAAGAATATACATTGGTGAATCAAATGACCTTCATTCCATTTAATCATGTGAAATATATGGAGATAACAAACAGTATTCAAGATCAAAAGTCCATAAAACAGTACAAAATAGGAGCAGAGCAAACCTAGACATCCAAAACATCAGAGGTGGGATCAGGTGCCATGGAGGAGTGAGCATGTTTTGAATAATTTTTGTTACAACAGTCACTAAGTATAAGAGTAATTTCTTTTAAATATTTTTATAATACTTCATGATAGCAGTAGTTTTGTCCAGTCATCATAAAATTAAAACAAATATATTATCAATTATCGTCTTCTTAAGCTATATCATGGGTAATTTCTACAGGTAAACACATGTGTCTGTCTCTTAATTATGTTAGAACTTTCTTAACTATGTACAGTTAAAATGATGCATTTTCTGGGATGTAAATTTCACGTTTGCAGTCAAGAATGCCAAACAGTTTCTTTCTGAAGGTCAGTCTTATGCAACAGATTATTTTTAGAATGCAAATGAATTTAAAAGGCTAACGAACTCATTTTGATGGCTTTCATATTTCTCAAATTAGGTCCAAGGCGTTTATTATAACATTTGTTTGTTACATGAAAATAGTAATTTACAAAGGGTTTTTTGCTTAGTGACATTAATACTTAACGTAAAACAATTTGTTGTTGAATTGGTCATTGTATTATACGACTAGGAATAGCCAATGCACGATCCGGATTATTCTTTCTGAGGTTTAACTGAATGCAAATCGGAGATTAAATGGACACAATGATAGATATAATTTTAATGTGGCCTTCACTATTTTAATTTAATTTGGACACTGTTTTCATTACATCTCAAGTAGTAATTATGAAAATATATTCTTATGTGACAAATCATGACCCAAAAACGCGTGGAAATTTTCACCAGTATGGCAGTTTATAATAATAATTTATCTAGTCTTTACTTTGATACGGGTTCTTTCTGACAAATTTGATAAAAATAAAATCTAAATACATAGGTAGTAAACTGTCAGACTTTTAGTGGCCATTAACTTATTCTGTCACAAAAAGCGAGATTTCACGTTAGGGGAGGGCTTCACAATTCATGTCAAAAGACAGGAGTGTCACAATCTAGGGAGGTGATTAAAACACAAACTTTCAAGCGAACATAACTGTCATGTCAAAAAGAAGTTATACAGAAAAATGCAGTATACGAGAGGACCAATTGTGTCTCTAAAAACAAGCCGTCAGCTCCGAGAAAGACATTTATCAGCAGTAGAGAGTTGTATAAAGGTCTGAGCCACGGATCTCTAGCTATTTTTGGAACTACTTATGGCATAATGATTAGTCTCTAAAATGAAAATTCATCGTAAGAGTTTAATGTCCCTGGACAGAAAATCTAGTCTATTTTTATGTGGAGACGAACACACACAAAAAATCTCACCAAAGATACTTCGATATCCATTTTGCTAGATCCTGTGATGAAGCACATAAACATTTTCATATTCATGCCTCTTCCTTACTTTACCTTCACGAAACAAAAACCATTTTAAATGAAAAAAATGTATTTCATTGATTGAAACAAGTCAGAACAGAGAAAACTTCTTCCAAAAAGCTCATATGCAACTATCCTGTACATATGCGATTAAAGC
The DNA here is from genome assembly GCA_003671525.1 of Saccostrea glomerata. Lineage (NCBI taxonomy): Eukaryota > Metazoa > Mollusca > Bivalvia > Ostreida > Ostreidae > Saccostrea > Saccostrea glomerata. The sequence goes on along the minus strand of PRKT01000131.1, from coordinate 504,627 downwards.
AGATGCAACACAAATAACAACATCGCAATCAAATGCGTCAAAATTTATTAATAATTATAACTCTATTAAAGGTAATTCCACTCTCCTATGATGCCATAGGTTTTAGCAAAAACTGTAATAAATTAAACTCATAACCATTAGATCAATATCATTTGGAAGAATGCTTTTCAATAGGTGTAATTAGGATAAATATTGTTAATTAAAGGAATTTTGAAAATGCAAATTTTCTTGATTTAAAAATAATTATTCAACCTTTTTAGAATATTGACAAGGGCAATAAGTCCTTCTCAGGTATTTTCATTCAGTCATTTTCTATATTGTATTTCTAATATAAAATAGTTTCTTTGATATTCACAAAATCCAATTATCTTATAAGTACATGTAGTAAGTATTTTGGAACTTTCAGCATCCGAATTATGCATTTTATCCAGTTTTTACATAATTTTTAGAATTTTGTTTACAAAAGTTGTAATTTTATTTTATGTTGACACATACACCTGTTTATTTATGTCTCCCATCTCTAAAAATGTGGCAACCTATACATTTTTTTTACAATAATTGGTAAATTCAAACTACATTTACATGTATATCAAATGAAAATAAATGCAGTTTTTGTATTTTGAACCATTAAAACTGTGAGGGTGGAGAGACCTTAAAACTACTTTAAATTTCGAGGAAAAACAGACAATTCACGAAAATCTCAATAATGAACATTAATTGACATCATTTTCAACGCAGAATGTAAGTATAATGTGTGATATGAGGAATTAAATGTATCGTAATGTAATATGTGATGTGGGGAATAAAATGTATTTTTAGCCGGGCTCGCTGAAAGCATAGCCCTGGCTATAGGCGTCATGATCGCCTCTATTACTTTTTATATAGACAATGTAAACAAAAAGCTAAACAGCGTTCAAGAAGAAAATTCCGATATACTAAGTGGTTTTCCTGAAATTCATCAAATCGGGCAAATCAAGAAATAAAATAATATTTTTATTTGTGAGAAAATTAGCATTAACATTTTTCGTTTCCAATTCATTGTCCATGTTGTAATTGCGAAATTGAACATTTTCACATATAATACCAAATCGTAACTACTCGGCCATTTTCGAAACCACAAATTACCGCGAGGGTGATCCGATTGATGCACATGAATATATTTGAACTACTTTAAATAGCCGTCTTTTGACTGCAAAGGAGGACGACATATTGAAATGAGAAAGAAAGTTTTTTGGCCAGTATTCTGTAATCAGTAAATTTTTTATTAATATTTGACATATAGTTTCTCTAGGACTGAAAGAAATCATCAAATACAGCGTAGATTCATGTATGTTTTTAGCTGCAGAACTGTAGCTCTCTGCTTGAGAAAAATTCGGACAGATAAAGCAGAGAGCTACAGATCCAAGCTATGTAAAAACCTTCGATTTACGCCGACGATTTTTCGTCGCTACTTTAGGCTACTATTTTGTGTAGTTTTAGCTTTTTCTGGCTTTTAAAATAGTATCCTATAATTATCATATATTTAACTCTTATTTTTACTTGGTTTACCTTATAACGGTCCGAAACAGTCCTGTATATAGTTTTGTAATGTCGGTTTTAAAGAGTTCCATTTCGACGTCCGTGACCACAAATAGACATTTGTTAGCGTTGAGAGGTAAGTAAATGATCAGAAATTGAAGTTGAATGTATGATTAATTATTAAATACCATTTAAAATTATTTTCAAAGCTAGAGAAAGTATAAAACACACGAAAAAATACCCATTGTGAGCGACGAAAAATCGTCGGCGTAAATCGAAGGTTTTTACATAGCTTGGATCTGTAGCTCTCTGCTTTATCTGTCCGAATTTTTCTCAAGCAGAGAGCTACAGTTCTGCAGCTAGTATGTTTTGACATTGATTGCATGTTTAGCTCTTCTGATCGGGCGCGTGTGCCGCCATGCTGAATTGTTTGTAAACATGAATTTTGACAAAAGGCCTAGATTCTGCTAATCCTTTAGTCGTGATTTGCGGTATTCATCATATTTTGACTATTATCAGTTTCATTCATTGAATTAATATCAGCCATTCTTTCCTTCATTTTTTTTAATATATAGATCTAGATCCATGTCTTTTCACAATAGATGCCAGAAGTGGGGAATGCCGCTATACTCATAGAACAAATTGTTAGTAAGCGTAAGTTTTGGCAGTGATTGAAACGAAATATCTAAAATTTTGTATTTGAACAAACATTAAGATTGAAAAAATAGTAGCATAATGTATATTATACTGTGAAACATTTTGAACACCATATAAATCACAAAAAATGGAGACATTGAGTATATGTTTATATTGGTCTTGGAATTGAACACTTCATAACTGACTAAGAAAATTGAATTCACCTGAAATTTATATAATGAGTTTACAAAAAAAATTATAACTGCATGGAGATTGAATTTTCTTGGAGATAAACAATTTGAAAGACGTAATATCTCTTGGAGTGTGAATATTCTTGGAGTTTGACATTTCAAAATTGAAGTTACTTGGAGTTGAATAAGCATGTATGTATAAGAAATCTATACAAGAAAAATGCATCATTTTGAAATTTAATAATATATCGGAAGTATTTGAAAAATACGTGAAAGGTGTTCCATGTACTGTAGACTTGCAAATATTTTCCATAAACTTTAAAAGCATTTTATGTTACCTTACACACAAGGATATATTTAACTGCTTCTTGAAGATAATCAGGCACATTATCCTTTTTGTGTTGCACAATCATAAACATTGACAGTAAAAAAAAAGTGGGAATGTAATAAATTATTGTTTTTTAAAAATAATTGTTGACTAACATGATTTCTCTTTGATTACTGTGATTATTATCTTGTAAATTAAAGTGTTTTTAAAACATGCTCTGTCGTCTGATTCTTCTTTTAAAAAATTCAGCAAGGTTAAAAGTAACAATGAGGAAACTCTCTTGGAAAACATTAAATGCAAAGATATTCATGTACATAATTTTCTAAAACTAAACCAATAGAAAACAATTTTCTCCACTAAAAAAAACCTGCATTCAAGAATGGCACTTCCTAAACAAAACTTGAAAATATTTTAAATAATTACCTGAAAGATTTACTCCTCCTGCATACATATTGTAGAGTTCTACACAACTTTATATACTATTGTCTGAAAAATTATTATTATTTTCCTGCTTTACTTATATTTCAAAACATGGCAATGAAGCTTGTGACCTTTAAGCACTGCCTTCAGTACTTTCAGTACTTTATATTTCTAATCGACAGTACACCAAAATTTTCTAGATAAGGAAAAAAGGCCTGTCAAACTCTTGTCCCGAGGTAGTGGAGGAGGCCTGGCAAACTGCTTTTGAAGCCTCATACTGCGGATAATTTTCCTACAATTTCTTGAGGGACAGTGAGTGACTGTTCTGCAATTAAAATTGAATACAGGTTATATTTGAATTCAGCATGTTTATCAAAAAGCTTCGTTGTTTTGTTACCATTAACGTTTCATTCTGGAAAAATATCCAAATATGAAACAGATACATGTTTCAGTAAATACATGTTCCATTCTTATCGCTAAAGCAGCTGTTAATGATGTCATAAACAGGAATATATACATGTACGAGGGTTGTCCCAAATTTCCGTAGATGACTATTCATTTGTTTCAACGTCTGGCTCACTGTACTTTATATATATCTATTTTTCCTTGCCAAAAGTGAACATATATGTACATTATTTACTGAGCAATTCTAGGCTTCATTAATTAAAAAAATGATGTTACAAAACATATTTGTATTAACATTTACAAGGAAATTATGTTGCATTAATAATTCAAGTTATCATATGTAAGTTCATACTAAGCATAACATTATACAAATGAGATATAAACGCACATTTTTAACACAGCACTGACACCTTCATTTATTTTGTAAAATTAAATTGTGCAAACGTCGTGAATAAATGCAGAAGTTTTTTCCAAAGATGCATTATTTTACTTTTATAAATAAGATTTTTATCGTACCATTTATTAGTAATAATGATTAAAGTAATTTTAAATTTTACTGCATAAGTGAACAAATCATAATTTTGTTTTTAATATTATTCAAAAAAAAAAGTTCATTATTCGATAAGCCATTTTCCCTCTAGATGTACAAGCACTTTTCATTGGAATTTTGTTTACATTGTACATAAATGTGTGTATTTATGTTAATGACAAAAAAATCAACTGATCGATGTTAAATCTATACTTATAAATTAATAAATTTTCCAAATAAACTTCGAAACGGCTGCACCAGAGTTCTTTCTGACTCCTCTATGAATACACTAGGCATAAGATGATGTCCGTAAACTATATTCAGATTTCACTCGCATAGTAATTTTAGTAAATAGTAAGTAATGGTTATAAGCCGAAAACTGTCCATTATGTCAGATATTAGACGACCCGAGGCGCGTTAGCGCCGAGGAGAGTCTAATATCTGACATAATGGTCAGTTTGAGGCTTATAACTTACTTAAAACATTTCACCACTGTCGAACACTTCCATTGTTAACTTATTGGACAGCCACAGGTAAGGCTTCGTTCTGCTTGGATGACTATACCTGGCACTGTTCATCAAGTTAGGCCAAAGAAAACCAGTTTTGGTTTTTCTTCTGTCTTTATTAATAGTAGGAATCATCGAGAGGTTTTTAATATCGATAAATATGAACATTAACTTTGTTTAGTCTTATTTATCCGCATGCGACATTTTTTATATATACTACGCATGCGTAAAAGTCAGTTCTTCTAAATTCTTTACAATTTATTCATTTCACAACGTAACGACCACGGATGACGACGTACATTTTAATTTTGAAAAAAAAATTCAAAATAGGTGTTTTGATGATGCCATTTATTGATTACACCAAGATGTTCAAGTTTTTACTGTGAAATCCGGATATTTGTTCCTATGTTTCGGAATTTGCAAGAAACAGTTTCCCGTTAACAGGTAATTTTTGTAAAGCGATAGGATTTGAAGGATTTTACTCCAACAACTGTTCAAGCATTTTCTATGAAATTGGGAGTCTCAGATTATTTCTGATGTATTTTTTAAACACTTTCTCTTTTATGTGCAGGTTTCGAGAAGAAGAAGGTTTCGAACTCGGAAATATTTTACTCTAGTCACTCCTTAAAACAACGACAGATACTCGCTCAAACGACGCAGGACTAGGTGGACAAATGGTCATAAATCACGGGACGAAATTACAGATTCCGTTGGAATTTCGTGAGCTAAATTTTGTGCTAAATGCGGAAAAATGGATTTTTCAATAAACAAAAAAACCCAAGGTTGTGTGTAAGAAAACACATGCTTCTCATTCATCTTTTGTGTCCATTGGATTCTATATATGTACCGTGGATCAATCATTGTGAAATGAATCTATTATTTAGAAATGAACGGTGAATATAGGAAATTTATGATCGGAACCACGGATGCGTCTTCAATAATGAATCTGATATATTCAATTCACTGGATTATTTGTGTTATTTTCAATAGGATTTTTTGTGAAATTTTAACATTTAACGCTACTAATTTCCTACATTGTTCATATTAAATTGTTTGATTTGTCATTGCCTCTTAAGTGCTGTTTACTTATTTGCCTCGCCCTTTGTTCTCATTTTAACGTTACCTGTACCTGTCCAATAAGTTGAATCTTATTGGACACCTACAGGTAACTTATTGGACGGGGTGCAGGACAATAACAAATTTATTGAACCAGGTTTAACAAAAGATGACGTCACAGAAATGTTTTAAATTTAATTAAAGGTTCACTTTCACTTTCGGTAAACAGCCTCAAAATAGCACGAAAGGGTTACGGTTGGCGGATCTAAGATACATCGTTTAATAAAACTGACAATAAGCAAGTGTTTAATTATTTCATGAAACGTCAAAAGTGAATAAGTCAATCAAAACTTGATTAAAGTGATATAAACGAAATATGCCACGATTACTTATTAAAATGCAAATCCTTTCCGTTCATGTCCGATTTCACTCTCTATTGAAAGTTCTAGGACGTCAGACAATCGCAACTTCTCGGGCCTTATCGACTAGCGGTTGTTTTTCCGACATCTGAAGGAAAGACCCGAGATGTTGCGATTGGAACGTCAGATAGTATCGAACGAGATTTTAAAAAGAAAATCATAGAGATCATTAATATGATTAAGAGTGGGCTTTGAAATAAGTAACATAATGAGTTTATTAATATATCTATATATTGAAAGTAAATGGCAATAAAATTTACAAATAAATGTCGATTAATGGCCGTGATTTTTATTTGTTTTCAAAATAGATAAAGTAAGAGTGATGCAGTTAAAATTTTCATATTTTACTAAAGCTATTTAAAAGCATGTCTCCTTTGATCAATACATTTAAGAGATTTCTACAGTCTTTTGCAATTGTATACTTATTATAGTTCTGTATACATATTAAGTGAATGTTAGGCCAATATTTTTTTAGATACTGACAAATGAACATTATGTGCACGTTTGCTTCATCTCTTTGAACACCAGTAGTACATGATGTATAATATAGTACAACAGCTATTAAAATAAAGTTGAAATTCCATAAACTTAAATTTTCTTTTAATAAGGCTGTTTAGTTAACGATTCATAAAATACTGAAAGCAATATGAATCATGAATAGGGAAAAAAACCCTGAAACAGAAACATCAGAAGTGGAATAAGGTGTGCATCTATCCTTCTTGTTCACCAGTAATATCCTTTACAAGTGAGCATTCTGTATAGAGCAGATATTGGAGTATTTCGTTATGAAAATTTGTATCAAACATGTATGTCACCTAATTAATGACAACAATGATGCCAGTTAAAACCGTCGGAACAACAAGAGGCTGAATATAAAAGCAAGGTCATATAACGATCAAAGGCACTTAAATCAAGTTTGTTAATAGCCCAGTAATATCAACTTTTTCGCCAGGAATCCACCCAGATTTAGTCTTAAGAGTGATCCTTTAGTATTAAATTTTTCCCATATTGAAATAAGTCCTCCCGAACACACTGTTACAGATGATGGTAAAATAGTTAAAAATGCAACCATCTAAAAAAAAAAAATCAAAATTCAGAGAAATCACCAAAATGGCGGCCAAGTGAAATAACTTGTATATAAAATACGCCATACGAAAACTGTTTATTGCTAGATACAGTATTAATCCCTTCATTGCAAATTTGAATCCAACTGCGGAATGGAGAGTCGATTCTTCAGATAAAACCGATTAAATTAGTGTTCCGTTTCGCAGTAGGTGCTGGCACAAAAAAATATCTAACTGCTCAAAGGCTTTCCACTGGCAATGGATGGTGTCTCAACATAAGTGAAGAGACGTTAAGCAAGAAAGCAAAATAAGACCCTGTCCTCCATACCATAAAAATAAAGGTCAATCGATCGATCAATAAAATAATATCCAAATAATAATTGAGAATTATAGTATTTTTCATTTATTGCATTGTATTGCAGACACAGTTTTATTAGATTTATAAACCAGGCCAAAGTACGGGAAATTTAAAAAGATGCCTTTAATTAGTTGACCATAAATAAAAAAAAAATAATCTGATACATGAAATTACCCGGTTACGGTTTTGACTCTAGCATAAATCTTTCTGCCATTGTTAGACAAATTTTCCAAAAATAGCCAGACTTGAATTTATGTGGTCCCAGAGAACACGTATTTCGTAAGGAAATAGCTCGGTATAATTGTCCCTAATTGCAATTCTGTTGAATAAACAATCTTGTTTGCACATTTTTAGGTAGGAGTCAGACATTTGAAGGTCGTATTAGTTTAAAATATGGTGCAGAAGCGTGCCTTAATTTATGTAAAATGAAAGATGACACTTTCAGGAAACAACACTGAATGAAATCCAGTATTTTGTAAAATATCTGATCACAAAGCTGACATTTATCAAATGTCTTATCAGGACAGCGTATGGATAGTTCATTTGTACATTTTCTAAACACTGTCACCATAGACTTTCAAAAAATTCACCCACCAGGCCTTGAATGAATTTTCCCCCGAGAGTGCAATAATGGTCATAACATTCGAAATAAAAAGGCAAAACATTCGTGCTATGCTAAGGCAACGACCCTTCCAAATTCCTTAAAGGTAGTATCCCCTGAATAAATGAGTCCTGTGCCTTTGATATTTAACAGAGTAATCCGAGGTAAACATTAGTATAAACCAATGGCCTGCAGTAAGTATATAACATATCAGTCTAAATACGACTCAAAGATAGGACGTATACTGCAAAAAAGATCACTATCAAGAACAACTATAAATTTTGCGAAATGCTACCTTTCAAGATTATTAAAAGCCTTTAACTTATTTGTCAGTAGTTTGTCTTTGCTTTTAAAATATGATTTTGTTTGGACGCTAGAATGACTCATTTCTGTGCTTATTTTCCTGTAGAAAATAGTGTACAAAAGCTGTCGTCCACTTTAATTTTTGGATATATTGTGTAATTGTGCTTTTAAAAAAATCATATGTCTCAAAATCTTTGTGGGGGATGCATTTGCTGTGTGTTTTCTGAAAGAAAATTCCACTGAAAATTGAAAATTTTTAAAGAAAATACGGGAAAATGCACATGTTCATGATGTCACAATTAGCATATAGGAAGCCATATTGGGGAAACAATATGTTTGTTTTTTTCTGCATGGAATTTCAAAAGGGTGAATTTTAATTTCTTGCATCACTTCCATATTTTAAGGAAAAAATTGCAAGAGTTTTATTGATACCGTACCTTTTTCTTGTAAAACAATATATTAAGATGATTATAGAGTATTAGTACGATCAAAATATTTAATATGTTTTACGGTGCGACCGTTGTGGCGAGCGCAGTTGTACCATCAAAACACTTGAAAAATACTTTGAACATCAAGCCGCACGAGACAAATCGACTACGACGTCACACAGCTCGTCGGAGCTTTTGGAGACAGCCGAGCGTCTGTTTGAAACTATAGAACTGGTGCAATTTTTGTTGAAAAACATTGCATTTATTTTTTGTTTCTTTGAAAGATTTCTACAGACTGAAAGCCTGATATATATGCTTTACATTTTTATTTATTTATTTATTCGTGCAAAGGACATTGGGTAGTGCAGGAATTCTGGGAATGTTTCAAAACAAAATTTGCTTGACGTCTGTACAATTCCGAATTTCCTCTGTTCTTACACGTTAGTCTATTGAGCTCGCTTCGCGACGCTCGCTGCGCTCGCTATAAAGCATTAAAAGTAGGAAAAATTCTTTCTTGTATTTGCTGACAAGGTCATTATATCGACCATAGATTTTACTGAATGATGACTTTAAACAAGACTGTTGATATTCTTGTTTCATCAGCTTGTTGTCAATAATTTACCTCGCTTTAGAAATTGTACAAATGAAGAACATTTTCTTGCGTATCGAATTAATTGAGAGATGTTAACCCCGTATGAAGGTGATGGAGGTATATTTGTAAGGAAAGTTGACGATTTAAAAGTTTAAGTCACAACGTTTAACACAGAGCTAGGTTGTTAGACGACCATTAAGTCTTTTTCAAGTAAAATATCCAAATATGAAACAGATGTGTCAGATTCTGTGGAATCTTTTATTTCAAGCTCCCCAGGAAAAGAAACATATTTGTTTCTTGTTTTACATGTTTATTCAGTTTAGATTTGTTTCCCAACGTTGTGGTTGATTTCCAGAAATAAAAAATCTTACTTTTTTTCACCAAAGTACAAAGACCAGATATTTTAAACATATTTTTGGGGAAAAAAAAATTATCAGAATCGTTTTGTGTAGTGTGGTTTGCCCTTTTCAAAGCTGTCAAAACATTCAATGCACCTGGTTTTGTGTTAAGAAAACTATGCATGCAATTATACACTGTATTGTTCCCTCAATTTGCGGGAAATGTCCTCGAAATTGCTTTTAGGAATATATGTAAGTTCTGTGTTTTAAAGATTTTTTTAAAGCTGTGGCCACAAATTAAAAATACTTCAAACAAATAACCAAAACAAAATCTATCGTTGGTCGAATGATGATTACGTTTACATGTGTTTTACAAATAGTCCAGCATTTATTTTGCATTAAATTGTATTAATCAGGATTTATGTTACTCACTTTTTACATTTCATTCAATATTCTATGGTTATATTTTTATTTTATCCTATTTAGATTTAAATATCCAACAAAAAATGCTTCTGTCAAAATGAAATTTTAAAATTTCAACCCTGACAATGTAGCCTTATGTTAATTCCTGTTTTCAAATGTCTTAGTAGGTGGCATTACAAAAAACAAACAGTTTTTCTTAATTCGTATTTTAATAATTCCTAAAATAAATTTGAAACATCATCCGTTTATCAAAGTTGGACCTGCCGCTTGTCAAACCTTGAATGCAGAAATGATGACGGTAAAAACCTTTTCTGTTTTTTTTATGTATAACATAACATTGTTTTTAATTTGAAAAGTAGAATATGCACATTGAAAATGATTTTTGACACAATACTTTAATAATCACTAAGCATCAGGCAGCTCTTGACTCACTTTTCCATATTGAAAAAAAAACTTTTGCATGTTACCCGATGATCATCCGAACACGTTTGTCTTTTTATAAAAGAGTATAGAAAATGTCTATTAAAATAATGTTTTAAAAAAATCAGAAAGGGGAAAATATATTTATAATATGTCTAAATTAAAAATAAATGTTTTCATTTATGATAGCCTAAAAATACTTTAGACTTTCTTTGAATTGTAATATACGATTATATATTTAATTTATGTTAGAAGCTTAAACTCGTTAGTGAAAAGGAAGATTATTTTCGGAATTCGGGTTGTCGAAATGAATTTATTTCGTGAATTGCTAACTGTGGCTCTGCAACAATGGGACAAATTCGAAGATCATTTAGATTAACAGTACTTTAACAACCAAACTTATCAAAGTAGATCTTGTATTTAGTTAATTTCGGACACATGAGACCATAAAATTTCGCTCAGAAACTGCTTAAATTCTTGTTTCATCAACTTGTTTGTCAATAATTTACCTTGTTTTAGAAATTGTTCATACGTAGAGCATCCTCTTACCTATAAAATCAAATGAGATACTTGTATATTAACTCCGTATGCAGTTGATGAATGTAAATTGCTGCATAAGTAAGGGAAGTTGACGATAGAAAAATTAAAGTCATCACGTTTACATGTATCATAGAGCTTGGTTGTTAGATCATCATGAAACTATTTTCCTAGTAAAATATCCAAAAACGAACAGATGTGTCAGATTCTGTGGTAATTTTTTTATTCATGCTAACTGGGATACAGTTTGAGTCGAGATATGCATAAAATAAATCCTTGATTGATAATAAATCTTCGATATATCTAAATATCGAGTTGAAGACCAAAACAAGTGATATTCGTCTTCACTTGTAGAAACAGACCGAATCTACCGAACCGTAAAGAGTGATTTTTAAACAAATAAATGCGTAACTATGGATATTTTTAAGAACAGTTGACGATTTAAAATTTCAAGTCATCACGTTTGTTATTATGCTTTTTGTTAGATACCATTTTCGTCTGTTTCTAGTAAAATATCCCAATACGAAACAAAAGTGTCAGGAACTGGGCCAAAATAAAATTATAGTTTGTTTGGAATCGCTCCCGCCTCATTGAAATGCCCACTCCTGAAAAAAAATTATTCACCAAAAGTAGGAGATTTTTTTTATTTAATCAATTTTTTTGCCCATTACATGTATCACATGCACCATACAAAACACTGAAATATAATGTCAGATCTATGTAAAATTAGGTTTTTTTGTTGATGGTAGATTTTTTTTAAAAGCCAGAAAATGTGTTCACTGATTACTGAGATTTAATAAAAAATTCAAAAATTTTCTTCAATTCAGAAAAAAAAATTTCCCTCCCTCCCTCCTCTGTCTGAAACCCTTCAGGCGGCAATTCCAAACAAACAATTTTTTAAGGATGGCCCTGTAGTTTTTTTTTTGTTTTTGTTTAATAAGCCAACCGGGATATAACGTGCTAAAGACTAGCTAAAGACCACAGCAACTATTTTCTTCTTTTGACGTTTAAGATATTTACGAATTCTGCTCCCTATCAAAACAAAAATACATCCCTACTAACTGGGCGCACAAAAGTTCGTTGGAAGGCCTGGTTTCAAAAACAACGAAGATTTTGCCAATCAGAAACTCAATCAACTTTTCAAAATCAACTTCAGAGTACTTGTGTGCACATTCAAAATGTTTTAGATAAATAATTTTGCAAATAACCAATGATAAGATAAGTAAATTTACGAGTTCCATTTCTATTAAAAAAAATCAGCTGTCAATGATGTCAAAAAGTCTAGACTTTCATTTATTGTGGGGAATGGTTATATATAAAGTTACAAAGTAATAAGTTTTTGTGTTGATATCATTTTTTCCCCCAAAGTTCCTTTGAATCTTTCATCTCTGGTTTACAACACATCTCAAATATACCGGTAATTTGAAAGTTTCTTTTCCGTACTATTAATATTTTAGTGAGGAATAAAGAGAGAGGTTTTGTGTTTATCACTTATTGGAACCCGCCATGCATCTTTATAAAGAAGGACTTTTATGGAGTTTCGAAATCATATAGATATGGTATTTCAAATTCATTTTGTTTTTTTGGCAAGTTCACAGTTATAAAATAATTTGGAAAAATTGCTTCATTAGAAAGGGACTTTTGGTATAATTTTGATTACCACTTGTAGAATTAAATCCAAGTTCGTCTATAATACAATTTAGATAATGAACCTTACTTGCTTTGCTAGCAGGAACCAGAACATACTGATCATGTTATCTATCTATTTTTGCACTTCTGACTTATTGAGCAAAGAAGGATGGATGGTTTGTTTTCATAGGATCGCTAAATATAAGATATCCTGCAACGTTTAGAAATTCGACAGTATCATCACAACGGGATGACATGTATCAAACGTAATAAAAATGCACGTGTGTGTCAGTGTCAAAAACAATCAATATTCTTTTTTACCGTAACCCAATGTTGCAATTTTCTTTATGAAATATATAGAGATGATGAAAGTATTCAAACTCAAAAGTCCATTAAACAATACAAAATAGGAGCGAAGCAAACATGGACCTCCGAAACATCAGAGGTGGTATCAGGTGCCATGAAGCACCCCTGGCGACCGGTCACACCCGCAGTGTGCTTTTTGTCATGATTTGAAAAAAAAAAACGGAAAAAACTCCGTCGAGAATTCAGATATACATAATAGCAATACAATAATATATCCAATGAAAAGAACGTTGAAACGTTATTGGTATAAAGATGTATGAAATAGAAAAATAACACGTCATTGATCATGGTTTATTAAATACATGTACGGTATATAAAACTCTACTCAACCACAAAATGTAAATACACACAGTTTTTGTTTTTCTTTCTGATTAATTTCTTGAACTGCTTCTCTACCCTAGCTGTTATATTTTCCATCTCGCAGACCATCATGTGAAGTAAGCACGAGTTATCCCTCTTATCCCTCTTATAAGACGTCTTAGAGCAAGGAGCAGTTCAAGATCAATTATATATTAAAGACATATAAATGGTTGTCACAATAATTTTAAAACAACATTTTGTATCTTTTATTTACTTTTGTGAATTAACTTTTCCCCCTTTGATTTGCTTGGATTTTACAATATTCAGTATAACCGATGATATCTATACTGGATGCAAGAGTTATCCCTCGTTCAACTAGGCAATTAAAATCAAACTACAGGAAGTACACAAGCTAGTTTTTGATGAATTGATAGAAAATAACAGCAGTATTGAAAGTAAAAAAAATGTCATTTATTCAATTGAACGTCGCTAGGCAAAAATATATATAAAGGAGGTCAGAAGAGACCAGGAAAAAAACCCCTTTTTTTTTTTTTACACAAATATCTTTGATATCATATGTGATCTGGAATACTGTTCGTTATCTCAATATGATTCAATGCAAACTGAACCCATAAAGATAAAACATTCAATAAATTGAAGATATATTTTACAGTTACAGTATAACATTAAGGGAGTTAGCATGGTCCTGCAACGATATACTTTTTAAAGGTACTTGGACACAGATTTGAAGTTAATTTTTTCTGTATAATATCACGAATTTTATATTTTAATAGCATTTCACACAAAAATTAATTAAAAATCTTATTTCATTTAAAAGTTATTAAAACTTTTAATTTTTTGGCGGGTTTGATTGACACATCCTTTCACCTTCAGAATTTTTAACTTTATTCTTAATCCTTAGGAAAAGTGGCAATCTTGTTGTGTATTAATGAGAAACATTAAAACTTAAACATGTTAAATGCGGAAAATAATTTCATTTAGAGAGTAAAAATGTAAAAAAGCAAAACTCCTTCACAAGTATCGTCATTCCATTGTGTACAGTGTTTAGCAAATCGAGCACACGCGTGTTATGTACACAGTTTTTGTAAACAGCGCGAAAGCTTTGTTGTTTTGAACATATTTTATTGACAATATGTCAAAGGGATCGGACACAAGTTCTTACAACTTAGGTAGTCCTCTCCTTCAAGCTTTGTTATTGTTTGGTGTTTTGATTCACCGGGTGCGTTTAATCGCCAAAGTCTGCTCACAACAACTACAAGGACTGACAATATATTGTGTGTTTGTTTTGCTTTCGAACATGTCTACTCTGAATTTTCTGGATTACAGTATTAATATTTTTCATTAATAAACAAAAAGAATGTCAATTTTCCTAAGGATTAAGAATAAAGTTAAAATTTGTGAAAGTGCAAAGATGTGTCAATCAAACGCGCCAAAAAAATTAAATTTTAATAACTTTGAAACGAAATAAGATTTTTAATTAATTTCTGTGTGAAATGCTATTACAATATATAAGTCGTAATAATATAGGAAAAAAATTAACTCCAAATCTGTGTCCAAGTACCTTTAACTGTTTTATTATACATCTACTGATTTTTCCGTATATAACATTAGATTGCTAAATGTGACTTATTCCGTAGAAATCGTTATGCGTTAATCAAGTGAGCTAATCCCTGCTTCGAAAGCTAATTCCCAGTTATCTGTAATCCTCTAGATTTTACTTTTACATTGGTATAATATGCATATGAACTTATCCCCGTGTGTCAGTTCAATGAACTAATCCCTGCTTTGAAATCAGGCTATCTAAATCTTCTAAATTTTACGTTTGTTTCGGTAGAATAAAACATACAAATTAACTGTACATGTGTCTACAAAGAGCATGATCATAGTGTTTTTTTTTTATATTAGACACTTTCGGACGTTAATTGGTCTCCACGGATGGTATAAAGTATTAATTAACATAATTAACTTATTAATACTTAACAAAGAACTTTATTCGGTAATAACCAATATTTGCCCCCCAAATCAAACTTTGATGGAGATATATTTAATTAAGTTCTTAAACAGTGGAGTATATGCTGACTTCAAAGCACTGAATATTTTCATAAGGAATGACGCCATATGTACGTAATGACGTCACAAACATGACGTAAATTTAAGTTTTTTAATGAATCTTGCAGAAAAATGTACATATTTCGTCGATATTTTGAGTAAAAGTCACCGAGCGCATGTGTGTTCAGGATCAATATTTTGATATAATGTGTAGAATGATAATATCAATGAAATATGTCAATATTGTAAACAGTTCCTGAACAAACTTGCGCTCTATAAATTTTAAAGCTAAGATTGTTGAAATTTTGTCCATTTTGTCCTCTTTCTGAAAAAGGATATAAAATCGGACTAGTCTGTGACGTAATAAAAACAAAAATTGTCAATACACTGCTTTGACACTATAATATTTTCTGTTAATTTATATTTCTCATACAATTTATTGAATTCAGCACATTTCAGGAAGTTTTCAAAATTTGACTTTTGTGGGGGCAAATATATGCAATATACCGCATATAGTTCTTACCGTGGGTACGAACAGTTGTTATTTAAACCTAAGCATGTTACTAACAAATAAATTGACGTTACTGAACTTTCAACAATCTCATATAAAGTCACAATTTCCTAAATTCTATGGTCGTTAAAACGACCTTGTTAGCAAATGTAACCTAACATTTGTTCGTATTTTGGATGAATTGTTTGTCACTAACTAATAAGCCTTTGTTTTATATCATATTAGACTACGGAAAGGTTTGACTACCTTTTAAACACAAACGGATCTCGGCGGATGTGACCGGTCGCCATGAAATGCTTATTCTATCTACGCACTAACTGTCTTAATGTCACCTCTGGAATTTCCGGGTGTCCGTGTTTAATGTTTTGTTTAGAGATGTATTGTTTGTAGCTTTTCTAAATTTAATCACTGTATGGTTATCTTCTCCTTTTTATTGTAATGTCATGCAAGGCAATGAAGAGACACACGATGAAAAAAAGAAAGAAATTACTCAATAACTAAATTGGTCTGCGCTCTCCCCAATTCACGATTTGTTTTGTTTACTTAAAAAAATCATGAGATTGATAACTGCTCATTTTCTCCGCATATTAAACTATGATGCTTAAAATATTTTAAAGAATCAAGTGATGTAAAAATAATGAATAGATAATGCTCGAGTGCTCGAGTGACGGTGTGTGAAATGTAGAGAAGGATTTTTTGAACAATGAAGATGAAACTTTGCATTTTGACGTTATGTTATTGGATGCTCAGTATTGGCATAACGTAGTGATTCAAAATAAAAAATGGATTCAATTTTGACAATGAATTGAAACTGCAATCATCAGCATGTTGTTTTATTTGCATATTATAATGTATATTTCTTAAATTTCGTAGAAAAACTATTCAAAAAGGGACAATTTCTTATTTATGACCCTTGTACTCTAAAACACGTAATTTTGATTTTGATATACTAACAATGAACCCTCAAATATACAAAATAAAAACATCTCTTAAGAAAAATATTTTTTTTAATTACCAAAAACGTAAAGAAGAATAATCTGTTACTGTATATGACGTTTAATTTGCTTAAATGCATCCTCTTCAACGAAAATATGTTTTTGGTATGTTACTTTAGTAAATTGCATATAATATTTCTGAGAATAAATTTATGTTTCATAATAAATGACGATATATTTTTTCGGAATATTTCTAGGACTCTCTCACTTGAGAGTAAAACGTAAACACAAGTAATGATACTTGTTGCTTGAAATTCTATAAATAACTATGGTTTAATCATAATCCTTTAAGAACCCTGCACCCTACAAATAAATACCCTCCATTCCTATTTCTAAATCATTCTTCAAATACTTCGACTTTGGATCTCCCTATGACGAAAGTTTAGTGTCTAACAAGGTAGAAGTTGAGAGAATGACGTTAACAATATTGATTTTCGGTAACATTTTAGAACAAGGGAACGTAGAAACCTTTGGCTGGCTAGCAAAGATTCTCGTATAGTGAACTGTTTTAATTGTATATTATACAATACACAATTAAAATTCTTTTTTCCCTGTCTCTGGATATACCTTTCAAGCAGACACCCCCATAGTCATTATGAGAAATTGCAACTTTGTTCTAAAATTACAACATTATTACCCACTTGATCTGGCCTTCTGCTTATAGGGCGAGGTTCTGTTAATAAAAAGCGAAAGATTCTCTGAAAAATCTTCTTCCCAGGTCCAGATTATTAGGCAGACAAAATAACTACATCGATATGAAATGAAGAAGAATGTTACTTTCAAAATTGTAAAGTCCATGGCCCTTGTATTAGGAAATATGGTAGAACTCAATTGATGAATAGGGATATGTAAAATGGCCAGGTCATGGGTTTAGGAATAAGGGTTTATTCTATGATAAAAAAGATTTTATTCTTTCAAAATATTACAAGTAACGAATATCAGCCTTAGACAATTGCTGTAAAATAAAAATGCAACTTTTCACTTCCTCTATATGGGAAATGAATTTGCAAAAATTCTTTCTGAATCTACACACACATCTCTGAATGTTAAACATTTATATCCTATAGTTAGCTTGAAATAAGAGATACTGCTAAGTCTGTCCCCTCTGTTTCATGGTTGGATATTTTACTAGAAAAAGACGTTAAAAAGTACATGCATTCTAACAACCAATCTTTATGCTTAACGTGATGACTTTACTTTTTCAATCGTCAATTTTCCTTACATATTCAGCAATATGCCTGTATCAACTGCACATAGGGTTGCATTTCTCAACTGATTCGATAGGCAAGAACATGCTCTACGTATATACAATTTCTAAATCGAGGCCAGTTAATGACGACAAGTCAATGAAACAAGAATATCAGCAGCCTCGTTTAAATCATCCTTTTGTAGGTTCTAGGGCCAAATCAAAGACCTTGTCAACAAAATACAATCTTTCTTTTAAGTCATTTGCTGACAAACGTTTTTCATGTGAACTGTTTATCTATTATTTACATACTGATTTGTGGACGGATTTTTCCGTTTTTTCCCCCATCATGACAAAGAGCACAATGTTGATGTGACCAATCAGCAGGGGATGTTTACTCCTCTTTGGCACCCGATGTCGAACTTGGAGGTACGTGATTAATATGCTCCACATTTGCCATATTTAAAGATCTTTGAGCTTGAATACTGTTCAATATCTCTATAAGAGGCACTTTGGTCTTTATATGTAAAGAAAATGATATTTATGTCTTGTTTCCTTTTTATAGTGTATGAAACTTAGAGGTTTTATCAGAAGGAAAACGATAGATATATTCCAAGAGCACTTTTTTGTTTATAAAATGTCAAAATGTATGACGCAATTTTTCTATTATGCAGCATCAAATGGACATTAATACCTTGTTCTTCTTCGTGAAATTGAATGAATTAATTGTTTTTTGTCTCCACAAAACATTTAGAATTAAATACTATACCGATCTGTGGTCCAAATAATGACATTTCTGGGAAACTGTCTTTTGGCATGTCTCTTTAGGGTCACATGAAAAGTGAAGACCTTCCGTGTCGTCGGGAAATGTCTCTTTGTTGTTGAGATTGTCTGTTTGTTTGTGTAACTGATTTTTAGTTAACATTTGACATTTATTGTTTTTCATAATGTCTGCTTGCAATTAAATCATTTTAAATTAATGTTTTGTTCTACTATATTCCACCTGTTTCGTTACATGTTTTCGGATTTAATATTTAAAATTTTCCATGTTATATGTTGGACGTATTTTCGATTCAAAAAAGAAAGTTTATGCTTCTCATAAAAAACATGATTATTAACTGTTAACTTACCTTTTATAACAAAAGATATTATTTGAGAGTTAAAGATGTATCTATATACAAGAAACTGCAATTTTTTAAAAATCGTTGTTGTTTAAATTATACAACTAAACTTTAAAAAAAAAAGGCTTTCCTGATTTAAGAACAATCCTAATTTTGTAAACTGATATACTATTCTTCTATTTCTTTTTTAAATATACAATAAAATCCACTCTTAACTCAAAATTTTCAAATTTATTTGTAAAAGTATTGTTTTTCACGACAATCCAAAAACGGGTTTTGGGTAATTGCAAAAAAAATAATTAACTTTGATGCATTTTTAAAAGTTTAATTTTCGATCTTTCTCGTAAAAAATGCAGATTACAAGGAAATTATCTCATGGTGTTGTATAGCATTTTAACAAATGCATTA
This sequence comes from Saccostrea glomerata, assembly GCA_003671525.1. Classification (NCBI taxonomy): domain Eukaryota; kingdom Metazoa; phylum Mollusca; class Bivalvia; order Ostreida; family Ostreidae; genus Saccostrea; species Saccostrea glomerata. The sequence goes on along the minus strand of PRKT01000131.1, from coordinate 484,969 downwards.
AAATATTCACGTGATGCATTTTCTACCAACTACAAAGGAGAGAGCATGTACAGCCCGTACACTGTAAATGACTTTAGTTTTGTTTTTATTTTGTTTTCCAGGTTGGTGTTTCCTTTGGACGAATCAATATTATCAATAAAATTCCAGTTACGATTTTCAAAAGATGAATATTTAAACATTTTCTGGAATCCACATCCTATTATAATGGAGCTTCGTACGAAGAGCAACTAACTTTGATAGACTTAGTTTTCAGATGAAAGAATTCTTTCCATAAGCAACATGTATTGTCATTTCTCCGTAAATGCAGTCAAAACTGGAAGTGTTGATTACTATACTGCACTGTGTATAAATAAAATAATCGTATATTTATGATTTTTTCAATTTAAGGAAAGGAAATAAGTGCTTTTAAAAAAAAGGTTAATTATAGTCCTGAGAACATTTTTTATTCAATTTCAGTTATATTTATACAAAAAAACCTTTTTCCTTATAAAACATTTTCCACTAGGTGAAAAGAAGTCAAAACGATGAAGAAAAATATTTTGATTTGTTTAAACAACATGTTTTGCACTGTTGCAATTGTAATGAATAGTGGATTAAGTGTCGTCTAAAATAACTGCAGTAGATACAGTAGAATGTGCAGTAGTACTGTAATTATGAATGAAACCAACGGTAAGACTTAATAACTTGGAAAATATTTTGACATGAATAATGGTAAGTTCTATTTTATATCAAGAATTAATAACACTTGTGACAGAAAAGACACCTTGTGTATGAGACGAAGAACATCTGTTACCTGGTACCATAACTGCAGATGCTTTTAGTTGTATTGCTTTTTATTTGTTTGATTGCAATGATTTAAAGAGAAAAGACAATTCTGAGCAGAAAATTATGTGACGGTTTAAGTGCCTTTGTGGCGAGCTTCGAGAATTACGGCCCTTCACACGGACATTTTATGGCTCAAAGAATCAAGGTCTAGAATAAAAACCAGGTCGAAATATTACATTGTCAGTGTTTATAAGTCTTCTTGATAGGTGCTGATTTTAAATGATACTTTCCTAATGCATATTTTATTTTATAATGAATAAATTTTAGGCTAAAATGAAGTCTTTGTATTTTTTCTCTTCGTTTATATCTCTAAATGCTAGTTAAATGGTTGTTTTTATTCTTGTATCATAATAACATTCGTGTGTTAATGACAATTGAACTATTCATTAACTATTTTTTATCTTCACCTTTATGAAGCATTCCAGTTCCTCCTTTATATATTCTAATTATTCGTTAAGATTTAAAATATAAAAGAGAGGAGAAAATGAACGGACTTTGCATTGTAAGGACTTATTTAGCATGTGCAATAAGATGACCACGTGTCACAGACATAACTGTGGTCACCTGTAGTTATACTAACACTTGCTGGACTTTTTTACGAGTCTGTGATTAATTTGGAAAGCAATAGGTGTGTAAATGCAATAATTGAGCAAGAGTGGTCAAACACAGATTCCTCTCTGATAATGGATGACCATCATTACATTTAATATACAGGATATAACTAACTCATTAACTACGCTCGTTTGTTTATCCGCCATCACGCGGTGTCATGTGACGAGCTGTCAAACACCACGCGACTCTCTCATCCAACAAACAACTCTCATCCAAAACAGCTCGATCTGAGTATTAAATACTTTTTCATAAATATTGATTTCATTATAAAGATAAGAAATGATTTTTTTTCTACAAATACAAATTTGTATTTCTGTAGATTACCTGTAATTATTTTGTCTTTAACATATCTAGCGATATTATGTTGGTTAAGTTAATACAAATTTTGGTTTGTTCTTTGCAAAGCAACTTCCATCTGCTCCTTTTATAGATGTACCTTATAAAAGAAAAGACTACGCAACCAAACTGAAAGGAAATCATAAATATATTCTATTTCTTTAACTGCTTGCTTTCTTATTTTTAAGTTGTCTTCTTATAAGTGCTAAAAATAAGTATAAGAGAAACAGTTAATTAAATCATAGGACACTTTTTGATCATAAACATGTTATTCATTTTATATTATAGCAAAACATAGATCCCTGCTGACAGGACGGGGCAATGGAATTCTCAAAAAGACATCGACTTACTACCACTACGTACAAATATATTTAAGAGTCATTGCTTGGTAAGCAGTTACCTAGGAATATTTTTAAGAATGGGAACATATTTTTAGGTGTCATAAATAAGATTTTATATGGAGATTTTGACAGTGTTATATCAGACCTGTTAAAACCCAAACCTTGTAAGTAAGAACATTGACCCGGCATAGACTCCTTGTTTGTTTGTTTTTGAAGTTTTTGGAAATATTGAGCCATGTACAGTCATTCACTTCCCGCCAAAAGCACTATTGTCTGTGTGGTCAATAAGTTTTGATGGTTTAAGTGTGGATTTCTGCAATAAAAAGCTCACATGAGGGCGTATTGGTAATACATTGGTATATATCTGTCGTGTGACCGCACCTGCCACATGGCATCTACAACTGTTACACTAAATACAGATAGAGTCATTATTAATGCCGTGTATTTCTGCTGCACAAACATATATTTAGATATCTATAGGGTCAAATTATTATCAGTTGTTGACTTGAGGACGTTTAAGAAGTATTCTTTTTATGTTGCTTACAATATCAATGAAGTCATAATGATTATAGTCCTTTATTTCTGACCCAAGGAGGAGTAACAATATCTAATGTTAGGATGATTAAACTATTTAAATAAATTAACTACATGTATTTCTTCTCAAATTATCAATGCTTTAAAAAATATTTCCTTGAATATTTTAAATCAAGATTGCATGAAAGTATACTAAATTACGTTATGAATGAAGACTAAACAATCAAACTGTTTTCTATGAATATGTAAATGACCTCCTTATATTTATTATTTTAAAAAGGCGAGAACAAAATTTCAGTTAAGACTAACTAATTCCAAATTAGCTGTGCGAACACATTTTTAAATTCTTTAGCTACTAGTATATCCCATTTCACATATAACTTACGTCAAGGTGGTACAGTAATTAAGCATTCATCGAAATTCATTGAAATTATTTAATAATGTATAATGATTTGGTACGTTTCATTAAAAAGAAATATTTATATATATTTATAAAACAAAGACATGCTTAAAGTTACAACAGTTGTGCTTAAAGTTAAATTTCGCAAATTCTATGACCGATATGCCGAGCAAGTCAGCAAATTCAGTCTAGCATTAAGACGAATTCTGCCTTATGTGACAGATCGACAAGGGATGCTAACTTATCCATGGCACCTGATTCCATCTCTCTTGTTTATAGAGGTCTGTTTTTGCTCTGCGTCAATTTTCTGTTGCTTCAGAGGACATTTGAACTTGATTACTGTTCTTTCTTTTCATTAATTTTCATTTTTTATACAAAAGTGATTGATAGTAAATGAACAGTCAAACTAAGAAGTTCATTGGAACAAAGCCGATTGATGGCAGCGTTAACATGGACTAAAAAGAACATCAGAGGTAGGATCAGGTGCCATTGAGGATTAAGCACCCTAATAATGAGTCACATTCACCGTATGCTTGTCTTAATCGAGCAGACATTAACACCCGAAGACAATTCAGTGTAAGCATTACTGCCTTAGAATTTACATGAAGAATATCGGTCAACAATTTTTTTAATGACTTCATGATTTATTGTTTTTACTGACAAGGTCATAGTATCGACCATAGAATTTGCATAAAATTGACTTAGATATAGATATATCGTACATAATGCATTCTCTTGCGGATCAATTGGGAATCATGGACCCAAATGCAGGTGGAATGGAATATTGCTCCATAAGGAAATTTGATGATCAAAAAATTGTATCCATCAAGTTTATGATAATTTTTTTTTGTTAATTTGCTATTTTGTTAAATTGCCTTTTTCTACAAAAAAAATCTGCAATAGAAATAATTGTTTCAGGTTCTGTGGCGTCTTATTTTACTTCAAAATGATGCAGATTTTAAGAGAAACATTCCAATATAATTTCATGTGTAGAGGAGTTCGCAATTAGTTTAAAAGAATTCCTTATATTTGCTATACGAAAACTTTGTTTCGTATTTCTACATGCTAGTTGTCTTCATATGTTCAATAATGACTGTATTTCTTTGTGTCTGTTTTATACATGCTCCACGTATACATGTAAAATGTCACATAACTATCTTTTATAGATGCGACTAACAACGATGACTTTTGAATATTTTTGATTTTAATGACTCGGGCGCTTTTGTGCCATGACTCATGAAGATCAAAGGTAACATATAACTTCAATAACATAGTTGTTCATTGTTTATGAATTCCTGCGCATGATGATTTGCATAAAACAAAAGTAAAACCCGGGGTCGGCGAAATTTTTTCAGTCCTGATATGAGATTGTATGTTATCTCATAAAGGAATATAATAACGCATGATTAAAATTGTTTTATTCTCAATGTGCAAATATCAAATGAGAAAAGAACACATTGAATGCTCCTCAAAACATTGTAAAACATGAATAGACAAAGGCAATGTCAATGCAAAAATATACATTTTTTTTATAAAGTAATATTTTAAATATGATAAACAATCCCAATTCCTTGAAAAGAAATGGATCAAGCACTTGTCGAAATTTCTTACATATTCAGTTACTATTTTGTACATCTTTCATAGCAGTTGTACTAATTTCTTGACTCTCAACAATGAGCATTAATATTTATTTTATTTTTGCTCATGAAAGAATATTTTGTAAAATACATTAAATTCCTTTTACCTCTTTACGTTTTGAAAATATTTGTATTTTCTCTATTTATGATATATGTAAGACGTTCGTTTGACTATATGAACAAAAATATCTTATGCTAAAAATAACCATGCATATCACTGATATCATTTATCAATTCTGATTTTCTTTTTTTTTCATATTTGGATGTTTTACGGGCCATAGGGGCATAAATGGAATACTTTAACTATGTGCGGAAGGTAGTCTGATCATAAGGTTCGTAAATCTGCACTAAATAATTGAAAACATCAACAAAAACGTCTCAAAAAACATGTAATGTACATTTTTGTCCACTGTTATTTTTCAAACTTTATCATTAAAGTTAATCATATAATGAAATAAAAACTAGTAAAACGTTAGTAAATGTTAAGGAAATGTGACTAAAAATATCTACATTCTGATTGAAAAAACGTTTTTCTATAAGCATATTTTAGGATGAAATACTGTACACGTATTACATTTAGCGGTGTATTCTATTTAGCAATTTTGGCGGAAAGCAGAGTCCGCTAATTCAAGTACATTGCTAAATGTCTTGTATATTAACTTTTTAACTTGCAAATTCAGACAACGGAAAAACAAATCTACGCTAACTTGTTGAAAATTGAAATTCCGCCAAATATTGTATATGCCAAATGTATTACATTTACAGTATATGGAGATAACGGACAGTATTAAAGTTCAAAATCCATAAAACAATACAAAATAGCACGGCAAACACGGACCTCCAAAAAATCAAAGGTGGGGTCAGGTGCCATGGAGGAGTGAATATCCCCTGCCGACCGGTCACAACCGCTGTGTGCTTCTGAAATAACGGAAAAATTCGTCGTCAATTCAGTGTATAAATCATGGCCTGAAAATTAGTATGAAAACGTCAGTCAGCATATGACTCAATGATGAAATGTTTATGATATATCTAAATATCGAGTTGAAGTCCACAGCAAGTGTTTTCTTTTCAAACAAAAGATTTTGGACAAGTTCAGCTTCATATGAATACAAAACTAATAACGAGGCACAATTGGTAGTTTGGTACCCATGTGAATCCCAACAGATTATTGGAAGACCTGTTCTCCAAAAACAACATAGATATTGTGTATCAGATTTTAAGCATCTTTTCTGTGAACTTAAAGAAACTTTATAAAACTTCATTGATGTCAACTTCATAAAGAAGTATAGATTTCCAAACATTTTAAGGAAATTGCATTTTTTGGAAAATTGTTTGTTGCATTTTATTTTTCTATTTACTTACATATGTAAATTATTTTATAATGTATAGAGTTTGAAGCGTTTAGTCTCTCCTGTCTTCTGGTCTCACCCACTGTGGACTCCTTGTCATGATTGGGAAAACGCAAAAAGTGACAGTGTATTTCCCGCGTAATTTATTTTACTGAATTAATTATAAATCTCCATTAACTTACATTAGATATAAGCTAGCTAATAGTAACGGAATCATATTAATCTACTTTAAATTCTTTGAATATTTGCTATTTCAGATGACAAAAAAATCAAGTAACACCCACGACAGATTACTTAGAACATAGAACGATTCCACCAGGGACCGGTACATGCTAGCAACTGTCAAACATGTTATCGTGATTGTATATGCACGACGAACCTGGTAATGTCATGTATATTTTTGGAAAATGTAAGAATAACAATCCAATATATAGTGAAAGGATTTTGCCTTCAGTGTTTGTATAGTATGTATATCTTCAAAGCAACCTTGATTTTTTTCTTAATAACCTTACATGTAGTGAATACTATTCCATCGTGTTAAGTTAACCTTTACTCTTCGGCCTATTTATCCAACTGCTTTATTTAGTTAAACTATATTCAGTAAATTGCAAACACTAAAAAAATTAAAATCAATCAAAATAAACAACATAAAATATTATATTAACTAATGATCAGGTAAATTAATATATACTCACCGTCAATAGAAACGAAACACCCTAATTTCAGGGGTGAAAATTATATACGGGATATAACTATGTACCAAAAAAGTTAGGAAATCTTTTAATTTGCCAAATCAGTTATTTAACGGTTGAATGATTTTCATTCCATTACCGGAAGTTGATTTTTTAGCTCCCTGAACAGAAATCAAAAATTAGCATTTTTAATAAAATTATTGACAATATTTTGGGTTTTCAAGGTTTTGTACCTGTTAAT
>PRKT01000131.1:426792-476585 GCA_003671525.1 Saccostrea glomerata | reverse complement strand
ACAAGACTTATGATTAACAGATACAAACCTTGAAAACCCAAAATATTGACAATAATTTTATTAAAAATGCTAATTTTTTATTTCTGTTTAGGGGGCTAAAAATCAACTTCCGGTCATGGAATGAAAACCATTCAACCGTTAAATAACTGATTTGGCAAAGTAAAAGATGTCCTAACTTTTCTGGTACATAGTTATATCCCGTATATAATTTTCACCCCTAAAATTAGGGTGTTGCATTTCTACTGACGGTGAGTATATATACTGCATGAGGCGATCTTGAATTTATTCTGAAAGTATATTATTTTCTTTTATGCGTTGTATGAAATATGAAAAAACGAACAATACTCAAGCTCATAAGTCCATTCAAACATTACAGATCAGAAGCAGAGCAAACACAAACCTCCAAAACATCAATGGTTGGTTCAGGTGCCATGGAAGTGTAATCATCCTTGAAAAATTAAGTGTGTTACGAGATACATTTAAAGACAAAAAGATCGAAAAAATAAGAAGTTAAGATAAAATAAACTTTCTACAAGTGAGCAAACATCCTTTCACTTTATCAAAATGTTTAACGTTCATCCTCTTTTGTCAATTGTTTCTGTTGATATGATTTAATCATCTTATCATAATTTTAATAGGTATTTATAACGAATTCTGAAGATAGGAGGGGCTTAGTATGTTTTGAAAATAAACACCATAACCTCTAAGTATGATTACAATATTCCGTATGTGTTGATCTGACCAGCTTCATTTCAACCGCCTTGTAAGCTGTCATGATTATTTATCTCTTAGTTGATTCGAGAGCATGAGAGCATGATATGCTCTACGTATGAGCAATTTCTAAGACGTTGTTAGATATTAACAAACAAGTTGCTGAAAAAAGAATATCAGTAGTCACGTTTAAAGTAATAATATCGTAAGTTCTATAATCGATACAGTGACCCTGTCAGCAAATACAGTTTATCATTATGTCAAATGCCGACTGACAGTTTTCAAACCAATTGTAAGACAATTATACATACAATGAATTGTCGATGGAAAGTTCCGTTATTTCCCGATCATAAAAATTCAAAGATCGAGCACACAGCGAGTTTGCCGCCTAATTGGCACATAATTCCACCTCTGACGTTTTGGAGGCACGTGTTTGTTCTGGTCTTATTTTAGATGGTTTGATTAACTTTTCGACTTGAATACTGTTCGTTATCTCCATATATTTCATGAATCCTTAAAGGTAAATGTCTAAGTATTTACGTTTGCTTTTTTCCCCCTAAAAAGCCAACTGTGAAATTGAATACCATTTTCGTGAAAACACGCGTATAAATATACAAGAAATACAAGGGTTTAAGTGAAGTCACAATGAGGCTACAGAGACCCTTATAGGGCGGTGAGAAATTCAAATATATATTATATAGTTTATATTTGGTGCTTTTAAACATGTAAATTGTAAATACAGTGTAAAAGAAATGTTTTAAACATGTGTGAATTATTGGTGTGTTAAACACACAGACTTGCACGTAGGTATATTTTTCATGAAGCGCTCAACGTTAAAATCAAATATCCAACTAATCTCCAAATCAAAAACACTAATACATATATTTCATATTTCGATAATTTTCTATAAATTAAATTTAATTCTAGCAACATATCGATACGATGGACGGTCGAGTTACATCTTAACTCCTTATTTACGTATCAATATACCGATGCAATAGGCATATAGTGTTTATATCCATGATGATTTGGATACGAGGAAGACTGATGAAAAGTAAATTGATGTTGCAAGGGTATTTAAAAAAATGATTAAATAGATAACTACATGATCCATACATTAATGTTGCTATCAAATACAATATGTTTCTAAATCTAAATAAGTCGATTGTTAAATAGATAACTACATGATCGATACATTAATTTTGCTATCAAATACAATATGTTGCTAGATCTAAATAAGTCGATTGTTGTTTTAGTGAAACTCTGTTTACTAGATGAAACATATGGAAATAACGAACAGTAATCAAGATCAAAAGTCCATAACACAATACAAAATAGGAGTAGAGCAAACAAGGACCTCCAAAAGATCAGAGGTGGGATCAGTTGCCATGGAGGAGTGAGTATCCCCTACCGACCGGTCAAACCCACCTTGTGCTCATTGGAAATAACGGGAAATCTGTCGTCAATTCAGTATATAAATAACGGACTTAAAATTAGTATGAAACAGGGATGGGCACATCCTCTGCACAAAAAAAGAAATCAAATTTTATATAATGATTAGAAAGAAAATACATTATTATTATAAAAAAAATCTGTTTTCTGTATAATTGAAGGACTGGGGATATGTTTTGCAATAAAATATAGTATAATGGGGAGGTCGTGGTGACAATATATCAAGCATGTGTATTATATAAAGTAATTGAATGTAACTGGAAAAGTAATTGAAATTACATGGTATTTTTCAGTGTAATTAATTAAATTACAATTACAAGTAATTGAAAAAATGTTCAATTACAAATTACTTCCAATTACTTCAAAAAATGTAATTAATTACAGTCAATTACAATTACTTTTTTTCAATTACCCCATCCCTGGTATGAAAAACGTCATTCAGCATTTGACTCAACGATAAACTCCGTATTCAGGTATAAGTGAGGGAAGTTGACGATTGTAAAGTTAAAGACATTACGTTTATCGTAGAGCTTGGTTGTTAGATTACCATTAACGTCTCAAGTAGAATATCCAATATGAAACAGATGTGTCAGACCCTGTGGTATCTTTTATTTCAGATCACTAGGATATATCGTATCGACCTAAGAATGGAAGTTACCATTGTTAATTGACAATACGTCGTCGATATATCTATATGTCGGGTTGAAGGACACAGCAAATATTTTCTTCTTTTCACGTATAAGCTTTTGTATAACTTCTGCTTCATATGAATACATAATTAGGTCTGCTTATAACGGGGCGCAATTGGTACTCATGGGAATCCCAATAGATTGTTCGAAGACCTGGTCTCCAAAAATCACATAAGTATTGTCAGTCAAAAACTCAAGCATCTTTTTGATGTCAACGTAAGAGTAATTATGTGTACAATCAGAATGTTTTTAGCAAAACAATTTTGTAAATGACCCATGAGAAGGTAAGTAAATCTATGAGTAACATTTCTATTGAAAAAGCAGCTGTCATCGATCGAAACAACAAGATCACAGCTGGTTATTTCCCAATGCAATCTGCTCAAGCATCTGATGCATGTTATCATTATTTTTATAAAGTAAACATAGGTATTTGATTTTTTAACATGTCGAAATCAAATTATTATTTAGAATCTTAAAATAATATGAATATAATGAAAAAGATAATTTATGATAAAAATTGCATTTTGAATGTTAAATCATACATGTAATGAAAATTTAGGTTTTGTGCGCGGATTTCTGTTTGAAACCTATAAGAAAAATTACGATTTTATAAGGATCAAATACGTTTAATTTAAATTACACGTTATTATTGTATCATGTTTTGGAATTCTTTTTAACAATATTTTGAAATTATAAAATCTATTCTTTTCCAATAGATTTATTCTGTATTGATAGATGTGGTAAATTCTTTAACAGAGTGTATAATTTGTTATAATTAAATTAAAATAATGTTTTAACAAAAATTTGATAATTGATAATTTAGTATCAATTATACAATTTGTGAATTTGTTAAACCGCCACAATTGTTTCATACTGACTATAGACGATAAGAGGACAACTTACAACTAAAACGCACAATAAACGGAATGATTTTAGTTTTTCCATCGTCAAGTTTCCCTCTTCATAAAGAAATATTCCATTATCACTTGCATATGATATTCGCTACTCAAAACCATGTTTTGATTTCTATCTATTTTTAATCCAGATAGGCTTTTTTAGAAACATGTATCGTTTTTTTTTTTTAAAGAAAACAAGATGCAAGGTGCAAACTATGTGCGGTTCGATTTGAATATTTTATTTTAAAGGTAAATATTCGTTAATTAATTGTGTAACAGTGTGATGAGAACAACAGACTTTGTGTAAAATCGAAAACAAAATTATCTAGATCTTTTTGTTTTAAATTTTCTTATCGGACTGGAAATATAAATGACCTTATTCTTATAATTTGTTTTCTTTAATAATAACTTACTTTCACAAATTTAACCACCAGTTATGTTATTATAATAATAAGTTTTATTTCTCTTAATGTTTACTTTTGAAAATTTGAATTGTTTTATTGGTTCTGATGAGTTTGCGATATGAGACATGTTTTAAAAAAGGTTAAACCTGAATAAACCATAGAAAGAATTAAAAAGTTTCATATCGTATCACATATTGCATATAATGTTCAACAATTGTTATAAAATGAATGTTTCTTTTAAAAAAAAACAATGCAAAAGAGAAGTGATAAATTGTTTTGAAATAGCATTTCAAACAGTGTATGTTTTTTTTTACAATAGAAGTTCATGCCATTGTGAAAATAATGACTTGTCTAAAACTGCTTCATGATCTGTAGGCCAGAAAATGATGATTTAACTGAAAGTATTGAGAGTATAAGAAAAATGAGCATAGGAGATGTTCAAAGTCGTTCCTGTTTTAGGTAATTGTTAAGATTAAAGTTTGAAAGAAAATTCTGGTGTTTTCTCACCATTGATCATACTATCGAAGAAGTTATTTATAATACCCTTCACATTAGGTACACAGTTAAAGCATGTGTTTAAAATTTTTTTTTAATTCTACTGAAGTTTATCAAATTTATGGGATATGTGGATCTTGTTTAGAAGATATTATGTGACATTTACAAGTTAGGTGATTCAGCAGTGAGTAATGAGGAAAACTCTTAATTATTTGTGAGGGTTTTCTCCGTTGCAGTTCCATATTTTTGTCATTTGTAATAAACAAAATGACGCAAAACAGTAAAATACTCAGACGCAGAAATTGTTATACCATTTGTTTTAATGTTTACTATAATTACGATGCAAAAGAAACAGACACATGTTATTATTTTTTTTAAACTTTACTAAATGTTTGGTGCGGAAGGTACAAAGATACACCATTTGTTTTCGTCAGTTAACTATAATTTTGGTGCAAACGAACTTAGATATATTTTTAACTTTACTACATTTTGGGGGGTAAAAAGGAGATAGATAAATAATCTAAAAAAAGGAAAAAAACCAAAGGAAAAAAAAGAAAAAAAACAAAAGTGCTTAACTGGTTAGGATACCTCAAAAGAATAATAATCATGCTTTTGAGTTCGTTCGTGTGTTTAGTAAACCTGAAAAGGAAATCTAGCAGGGCCCCGCCAACGGACGGAGAGACGTTAGATTATCGAGCGTGTAATGGGTCCGCTGACCGCAGTGTTGTTTATGTCGATAGTCAGACTACTGGTGCTCGTGAAGGCCACAAATATTTCGCCTTACTGATTTGATGGGAGTCACTGTCTCAATGAAAGCTATTTGCTTTGAAGACTGTGCTAATTAGCATATCTAATCAATGATTCATCGAAAAATCAAAGAACACAAAAAATCAGTGATGTAGATTTCAGTGATTTATATTGCAATCTTTAAAAGAAAGATTTCTATTGATCAGGAATTGCTAGTTATCTTTGCTTTCTAGTAAATTTAATAAAACGCAGTGTTGATTAAAAGTTATGAAAGATTTACTTTTATATGCCTTCTTTATATTGAAACTTTTGGTGCTTCTCTGGTGAATTAAATTAACTGATTACAGTTCACAGTTGTTTAGTTTGTATTCTTAAAAACGACTGCATTATGTATCAAAAAACGGAAACCTGATGTAAAAATTGAGAAACTCCTGAATACATGAAAAAATACTCGAAACAATGTACCAAAAAAATATAAGCAAACATATTTTTGAACCTATTTAAACAAGGTTAATGAGACAAATGTAAAATTGAAATATGCAGATAACAAACAATAAGCAGGCTCCAGAGTCCAATGAAACAATACAATTTAGGAGTAGAGCAAACGCGGACTTCTAAATCATCAGAGATGGAATCAGGTGCTACGGAGCAGTGATCATCCCCTGCCGACCAATCACACACACCGCTCGCTCCTTGTCGTGGTCAGAAAATAACACAAAAATCAATAAACAATTCAGTGTTTAAATAATGACCTACCAATTAGTATGAAAAACGTCTATCAGCGTTTGACTTAGTGAGTTGTATCTGTTAAAGAGATCATTGTATAAACCATAGAACTTGCAAAATGTAGAAAGAGTGTGAAGACAGTCTTGTTTCGTAAACTTGTGTGTCAATAACTTACCAACTAGTGTTAGGTTATTTGACAAAAATAACTAAAATAGTAAATAACGTACTAAATGAATACGCGATTCTAACAAACTTTATTATAATAGTGTATATTTCGTACCACTTGAATGTGCATGTTTCTGATCTGAGCGTACAATTTCCATATTGTATTTTACCTAGCTATACGGAGCAGAAGTAAGTCCTTCCCATCGATTGCTTTGATACTTCATGTATTTACCAGATAAAGAATGCTGCAGAAACATCTGTGAAGATCAGGATCATAGAGCAGTTTTCCGTATTTGTTTTAAAGATATTGTTAGCAAATATAAAAATACCCATTGGGTCGTATTTTGGCTGATTGTTTCAAACTTACTGTTTATCCTTCGGATTTTAAAAGATTTTTTTTTAGTTCAATCATCGCTAGTTATCAAGAGCATGCTCTACGTATGACAAAATTTCTTAAACGGGGTAAATTATTTACAAACAAGTTGATGAAACAAGAATTTCAGCAATCTTGTTTAAAGTAATCATTTCGTAAGTTTAATAGTCGTTACAATGACCTTGTCAGTAAATACAATTCATCATTGAGTCAAATGCTGACTGACGTTTTTCATACTTATTGTTATTTTATTAATATACACTGAATTGACAACGGATTTTTGCTTTATTTCATGACAAGGAACACAAGGCGGGTGTGACCGGTCGGCAGGGGATGCTCGCTCCTCCATGGCACCTGATTCCACCTCCAATGTTTTGGAGGTCGGTGTTTGCTCTGCTCCTATTTTGTATTAGTTTATGGACTTTTGATCTTGAATACTGTTCGTTATCTGGATATGTTTCATCATTTTCTTTTCAATTTGCCTTTAGTCAGAATCTGTTCAGTTTTATAGGTTTATCATCCAATTCCCAAAAAAATAAAAAATTCAATATTTGTAAAAATAATAAAAGAAACTTATCTTTTTTATGTCCTTAGATTTGGATCTTTTTGTAATTAATATCTAATTTTAAGTTTATGGTATGTTGACTTTATTCTAAAACTGATTCATAATCTTGGGTAATCAGATTTCTTTTCTTTGACACAGATGACCATTGAATGGAAACACACTGTTCATAGTGATACGTATAAATCTCTGCAAGAAAAAGTGATTTCATTATTTACTATTTAACATATACAATAAATCCGCCAATTAAATATGATTTTATTGTTACTTTTTTTTAAAAAAGAAAAACAAGAATCAGACATGATGAATGTTTTTATCTCCACAGCTAGATTAATTAAATCACATAATTATAACAATAAACAAAAAAAATCCGATCTAATAAATGTATGTAGGGTAATTTTAATCTGTTTTAATTATACTGATCCGGTTACCAAGAGTGATTTTTTTTTCGTTTCTTTTGCAAATCGGCAAATTTTCCCGGGTACAAATTAAATAAAATTTATACTGTTAAAGCTTTTAGCTATGTTGGCAAAACGGTCTAAAGAGCCAATATAGTAAAACAAAAATTAAGTGCTACATGTAACATTTTTTATTATTTAGATTGTAGCAATCCTGTTTTGTTTTTTTAAGTCTTATTTTTTGCTGTAGCAATACACAATTCTAAATATACATAGAGCAGATGTCAGATAATTTAAACTAGATCAAATATATGTTTATTTTCGGAATTTCTATTTGAAAAAAAAAAGAAGAGAATTCTGGCAGATTTTTGTTTTAAATGGAAAATTTGTTCTTATTGGAGTTAATTTCTGTTATTCCAATTACTGTAACTGCACAGACGATATATGATTGAAAGTTTTCCTTTTGAAATGTATTTTAATTTTAAAAAAAGTAAATCATGACTTGCTATTTGTCAGCTTATTATTAATTTTCTCTCAAGGCTATATTATAATGAATCTGTTTTTAGAGGTATTGAGTTGAGATCTTCTACCAAAAGAAATCGATTCTTAATGATCTTTTTTTTCTAATACAATTTTTATCATCTCAATTTTATATATCCAATGAAAAATAAAAATAAATTAATCTAGGTTGTCAAGTTCAATTCTTCCGTTCAAAAGAATATATATAAATAAAACGGAATGTTTGCGACAAACGACTCTGTGCAAACTGTCTATCCTTTTACCTGGCTTAAATAAACAGGTACACAGTTAAGGTTAGAAGGTTATCTGGGTTTATATTAAATAACAACCGTGTAAATATCTAAATTCGCATACATTCCCCATGAACATCAAAGGCTTACTAATAATTAAGCAATTAATACTGACTAAGAGAAGAAAAGTTATATCTTATTATAAGACTTCATACCTTCATTATCAAATCACAGTAAAATGTCGACCTTTCGCCTCTGAATTTGACCTTGCATATCTGTCTCTTACTGTTCATGATTAACAGTTAATTATTAAAAACAAAACATAAATTAAATATTAATAAAAATACTGCTTGAACTTTTCTGACTTGAATAGAATTTTACAGCTTAAAATTGATTTTGAATTTATGTTCTTTAATTAAAAAAAATGTTTCTCTATATTTTTAAGGATTTATTTTTTTATTTGATAATTTTCAATTTTCCGCATTTGAAGATTATGAAAAATGTTTTGCTGATAAATAATTAACCAGGAATTTATATACATATTTTAAATATGACTGTCTAGAAATCTAAGTTCTGGTCTCTTCTCCTGGTAATCTGATATTTTTCTGTTAATATTTAACATAACAAATCTGACCAGCTGTGTCGATTCTAGATTTCCCACTTGAATTTGGACAGAAATTTTAACAATCGGAGCTAATTGATTCCCCTCTAAATATTTTCGTTGTTTTGTTTACAATGCACTTTTAAAATTATTTAAAGATTTTTTTTCTCCATAAGCGTCATAATATGTAATTCGAAATTTTTTTTCCCAATTGATAACCCTTGCGCTTTTCTCCCCGATTGCTAAGAAATTAATTAATATGTAAAACTAAATTAAAAATGATCTTTTTAAAGAAAAATGCTTATTGATAATCATATTTTAAAAATAAGTAGAAAAATGTGTAACATAGAGATTCATCAAATTATTTCATCGTTTTATATATTTAAAAAAAAGTCGAGCAAACTACATGTAATAATAACAAAGGGAAAATCAAAAGAACCTAAAAGGCAAATAAACAGTAAATAAAATCTTTTTCATGTTAACTCACCAAAGTAAACTATTAACTTTCGTCCCTTTGATCAGAAGAATTAATTTCCAATATTTAGACAGTTATAATCAAAAACACTACATATAAAAACCAATATTGTTTTTATCCCTTTATTACATGTCAAAACAAACAAGTTAGGACCTTGGGTTATTTTATCAACAGAGATACCAATAATAACCATTCCATACAATCGTGTACGGAGGTGTTAAGCTACAAATTAATATCATATTCCCTCCGTTCTCTCGGGGTACAGGGAGTCTATCGAGGTTAAATTCTAGCTAAGCTTCCGTAATCCTGTTCTCAATATGTTGACTTCTGGGAAGATAAAATCAAGAGCCATAAATGTCATCTAATTAAACAGTTTCCATAATAAATCTAAATTTACTGACATAATTATGACTATTATAAAGATTTCACAGTTTTGAAGTTCTTTTCTGGATTTTTATATTTTTGTCAGTTTTATTTATAATGTCACATATTTATGAATAATTTTTTTTCACGGAAGCTAGGAATAGGTAAAACTAGAAATATACAATTCAGAAAATTGTAGAAAAATTTCAAATAAGTAAAAGAATAAATCAAATGTTACAAAAATGAAATAAACTCTATTGGTTTCACTTTAAAATTTCAAATACATTATATTTTGTCTAGATTTGGAAGTACCATAATCTTTATAAGATCTTTACAGGACTGTTGGCAAAATCGATGAATGGCTTTCTTTTTGTTTTTCTTAAGACTTTCTCGACTGAATGGATTGACTTTACATCTAATTGTCAGTCAAAATTAAATAGAAAATGAAAAAAATCTTACATATTCTGTCTTATAGAATTGTAACCGATGAAATAAAGAAAAAAAAATACTGCTACATACAAATTTGTCTGAAGCACTTTAACTTTTCCGACCTAATTACAAAAAAGAACACCCAATACTCACAGACAATAGGATAAAAACCAAATGAGCGGTTCCCTCCCAGAGAGCGGGGGATAATCAGCCGATTCTGCCTCTCTGTCATTTTGTGAGAAAATGATGAGAAAAGTGTACATGACCTGGCTGGGTTTGTGTTTCCAATTATCCGCTCACATCACATTGCGTTCCTTCAGGAATCTCGGAGGTATCTCATCCTTCATAGCTCTACTGTCTACAGGAGGGTCTTAACAAACTAGAATTTATTTTTTCCTCGTTTGAAGCCTACATCCATAGTGTAACTGTTTTGCACAACAGAATGGGTGAAGATGAATGATAGCGATAATTATGCTGAATCTTTAATTCATCTGTTGTAATTTTTCTCAATTCATAAACAAAATGAACGGCCGTGCAAATTAAGATCAATCGATGAATTTGGTTTTACATGCCATGTTGTTGATTCACAGATCGCGATACAGTAGCAATGAACTTTAGTTTAAAAAAGCTAAAATACAATACAACAAATTAAAATCCCTCATTAAAATGATAGAGTAAAGGGACTATAAACTTGCAAAAAAAAATTATATGAAAACTAGATTCAATGTATCAATGCATCGTATTGTGAAGTTTTTTATCTGAAAATTGAAACTTTCTACCTAGCAATATGTTCGATTTTGTTTTGTGTTGCTTTATGAATTTATACAGCTTATTGCATTAATTCTTTCATTGTTTCCAAAGGCATTTAATAAATATTTTATTTTCCAGGAAGGAAATGATGACAGTTGCATCTGCCTTTATTGTTGTATCTCAAATGATAAAACAACGATTAAAGAGTAAAAAGGAATAATATCGGACCTTTTCTGTTTTGTTTTATTTTTTCGTTCACTGCAATGAATGCGCGCGTGTATTATTTTGTTCTTTTCTGCTAAGGTAAACATTGTGTATTCGATCAAGCATAACTGGAGGAGGAATACATCAGTGATCTTAAGAATACCTTTGATTCCTTTAAACTTTTGATCGTTTTTGACAGCTTTAAAGACAAATTACTATGGAAACGTGATAGAACGTATACTTTGAACGATTGGAAGGGCCTTTGTTTTAATTTGCATGTGACGCAACACTTGGATTTCCTCACACTCTCTGTTTACACCGATCATGTCTATATAATGTATGTTGGTTCGATCCACGCATCACTGACTTCGTTTTATCCACGGGCCATCTATCAAAGGACCTTTTTTTCTTTACGAGAAATGAATTGATTTTGATTGGATGGAAATTGTCACGTGGGTGCCACTGTCTTTCTAATCCTGTCATATTCAAGTCGTAATTTAGCTCCATTTATTTTAGATTTATCTCGGTATCGACAGCTGATTTAAGTGTTTCATTGACAAGACTATAGAGAAATAATGAATACAGACGCCGACTACACGATTTGTAACCTGGATGCACATCCCTATGTCAATGGCTACACCACCTCAGATATCCCCAACACAATCTACGGATATAACAATAATATCAACTCACGTGCGATTGACACTGGACAACAGAATTATTACGGGTCAGAGAATATGCTTCCTCCGGGAATGTCCGGGGTCGACCTCTCTCTCGGAAACCAGGGATTAACATACCCAGTGAACGCCCCAGTCGTACCGCGGACTACAAGACATCAGGGGTACGAACTAGGGGACACACAGGCCCATGTAGTGGACCACTATATTCCTCCTCACGCGGCTTTAGCCGGAGATCTAGGACCCGGACAAACTATAAACACTGGTCGCTCAAACTTTGGGACAACGTGTATTGATAATTTGACTTCGTGTTCCCTATCTAATGTGTACGGGGCGACTATCAATCAGCAGGTACCCTCCCCAGTTAAATCAGAGCCCAACACTGGCCAAAGTTTACAGAGTAAACCATTCCGATGGATGCAGATCAAGAGAAACGCGCCTAAGCCAGGTAGGTTCAAGTCTCACAGCAGAATGATAATTTTATTTTTGTTTGAATTTAGGAAAGGTGTAATTCGGATGTTTCTTGAGTTTTGGATAGAGGTTGTGAGGTTTCTGTTGATTCTAGAGGAAACTTCATGTTCATTTTTCATGTGATAATGAGGAATGAACCAGTAAAATTAATCATACAAGTAATATCTCATGACATCAACCTTAAAAAGTTTAAATTGACGAATTTTTGTAATTTTCCCACAAAGTTTAACTATTCTTTTATAACCAAAACTAATACTAATTCTCATAATGTGAAATTCTTTGGATAGAGGGGTGATTATGAGGAGAAAAATTCGGTAGGATAATGACTAAAAACGAGAGTACAGACAGAGTTTTTGACCCCAGGACACAAGCTCTAGTGACCCCCTGGGCAATGTTTTAACTCATGTGAATCATGCTAGTAATATTGTCGACAAAGTATTAAGCATTCACAAAATATGATTTTTTTTTACAATCTAAAAAACCAAAAACAATCGTTAACACTAATGATCATTGTTACAGAAAAAATAGATAATAAACACGGAAATCCTATGTTAAGTCAAGTCCAAGAATTCCCCATAATATCCAAACCAAACAACTCTTGGTTGTGATATATTTACTTTTGAGGAATTATATTCAAAAATCAAACACAGACTAAAGGGCTGGAAGCTTGTAGATTTAATACCTGGTGAAATCTGACCGTTGTTTTAACTTGACGCAGACTACCCCGAGTGTTTGTCCTCTTCAGAATCTAGACATTAATACGGTACCAGAGCAGTTGTGCAAACCAGGTAGGGACAGAGTACTGGTCTCCAAGCTCCAGCAGACGTGCACGCACGACCATCAGTCCCCCGTCAATGTCTATTTCTGCACAGACAGATATTTACTTAGTTTTTAGGCGCTCGTTTTGTAAACGTCCCGGCTAATTATGTACCCGTATACTGCTATCTCTTTGGATTGTCAATTTACAACAATCGTTTGTTTTAAAATTTGCTTTTCCATTATGTTTTAGTTGTTAAGAACCTTGTTAATCAGTAGAGTACACAGTTACACCGGTATGTTTCCAATACCCGGGTTCTGTGTTTCATTGCTATCCGATTCCGTCTCTCTCTTAATTAATCATTACATCCCGATCCAGGTGATAATGTTATGTAATTTGTTGGGTAAATATGACATTTGTAATTGGTTTGTATAGTTTTCGAAAAGTCCTTGTAATTACAAATAAAACAGAATGAATTATTTTAATCAGTTGTTCTCCTGTCCTTGTGGACAGATATTTTATATTCTTAAAGTCTCAAGGGGAAACACAGATCGAATTCATATTTTTAGTGAATAAAAGCCCCCTACAAAAATTCTCAATAATTGGGTTTGGCAGTTTACGTTGCACACAAGGTGATCAAGTATCGTGAACTACAATAACCATTGATGATATTATTTCTCAGTTAAAAAAAATAAATTTGAATTTTTTTATTAACTAAAACTAACGAACATGTTGAATTTTAATAATATATAAAATTGAAAAAAAGGAAAACAAATATAACGATTATATTTCTAAAATGAAATTCGGTCAATATACTGATCCTCTGGAAGTATTTTTGTTCATAAAAAATTGGAAATATATTACTTTAAAAATGAGTGAACATTTTAAAACATATTTTTCTCCGCTGATACATTTATTTTCACTGACCGAAAAGTATAATTATTTTAGATCTACGACGTTGGGGTTAAAAGAGTTTTTGAAAACATTTAGTATTTGTCATTGGTAAAAAAAATTAAAATCCCAAATTGAATAAAAATGTTTCATTTCCAAATGGCTAAATGACTGCCTGTCCTGAAACGATCCGCAGAGAACTAATTGCCGGAATCGATACCGAAAAGACAGACCTATAATCCGGAACTTTGAATGACAGGGTATCAATAGCTGATGGTTGCTATTACACGGGTAATCGGATCGCTCCGATTATCTGAAGTGTCCGATCACACCTAGAGAGGCCTGTAGGTTATCTTGAAAGAAATAACTCATCTTAATGATAATTTACAAATTGATGGGTAATAACTATCCATAAAGAAAATTTAGTTTAAAAGTGCGACAAAATAGATAAATATTTAGACATAGAATCACGTAAACAATCTTTTTTGTTCCTCTATATTTTTTTATTTTTTACTTTTTTGTGTTTCTTTATTTTTTTTTAGTAATTTTTTTTTTGCAATGTAGCAAGTTGACACAATTATTTTTATCAAATTTACAGAATCTGTATATATTTATGAAAGATGTAAGTGTATTCTTTTACTCGTTTAACATAAATGCTCTCATTCAGTAAATTCGCCATCAATTAGTGACTTGACAGGAAGTGAGCAGCATCCACACGTCGGGTGCGCACGTCACTGCACAGGATGTAAAAGCCCGGATGCTAAGCAGTTAGAGTTTCTGGCTTTCGGATGCATTTGTGTTTTGATTGCGTCTCCTTGCTTGACGGCCTGTCAATTTTTTGCTGCACTAATGGGGGGACACGCTACACGTTTAAATCTTTGCCTATCGTGTTTCAATTTCTCCTCAATCATATTTCATTTAGATAGTCAGTTTCGCAGTAGAAAGCGCTGATTAATATTTTCGATGTTCTCTTGAACACAATATGATTTTATCCGAAATATTTCTTTAGATTTTTTACAGTACGTTTAACCAATGTTTTTAGGGGAAAATGGTTTTTAATGTATTTTATAAAAATTAATCAAAATGATAACGACCCTAAACATTATCAGGAAATTCAATAAAAGGTATAAATGTGTGATTAATTCAAATACTTCCTAACAATAAGCTAAATCAGATAAAGCTGTGTAAATCAACATCCTTTTTGCCCGCAGTGTTCTTAACAGATCGTCCTTTTAATCAGCGTTGTCATCAGGCAAAATTGACCTGCAGCTCCGCTCAATACTGGTAATCTCAATGATTCAATGTTATTACGATCAATTTGTTAAAAGAAAATCATTGATGAATACAGAAATATAAATATGTCACAAAGGTGTTGCTGATTTATAGCATGGTATTAATGCGTCGGACTGATATAATGTTTTCTTTAAATTGAAAAAAAAATATTTTAGGGAACTTTTAAATGCTTACATTACATCTCAATTAATAATCAAATTAAAAAGATGAATTAGTATTCATTTCTAAATACACATAAAATTATTCTAATATATTTTTTCCATTTATTAGAAATGCAAAATATTCTTTTAAATAAAATGAAAACAAATATTACACATGTAATAAGAATATTTTCAATAATAAGCTTGCAAGTTGGAAAGAAACGCTATTAATTATCATAGAATTGAAATTTATTTAAAACTAAATACTTTTTTACTTTTTTCTATCATACAATTAAAGTAAGAATTTTTGAGATGTAATATATTTTAGATAATTTTTATTGGTCAGCGTGAAATTTTAATGTTTAATACGGTTTATCAGGTACATGTAAATGTTTGGATGACAAATCACTTGCCCCTCATCTGGTGTCAGTTTGTAAACAGAAAATATATAAGCCGCTACTGATGAACACATCAAGTTTTCCCAATGTTTCACATATCTTTCACGTGAGATTTTTTACATTCCTAATATATAAGTTGTCAGAACCAATGTAGATCAAACCCCGGAAAATGCTCCCGACTCCGCTTAGATTTTATATTGTTGGAAGTGGGGAAACATTTCAACTTTGCACAATACAACATTTAACATTCAGTTTGGCTGTGAATATATTTTATTTTATAGGCCAGTTTGATATTGGCTAGGAGTGTTTAAAAACAATAAAACTAGGTTACTAAGTTATTTCCCCTGTGTTTGGTGATTAGCACGTCTTGCGGTACAAGCCCCGGAACATCTACTGGAGACAAAATTCTAAGTTCAGTCACAGTTTCTGCTTTGTTTCCGTGTACTTATGAAAATTTAATCTTCTTTTCATATCTTGTTTTACGATTCTACTTTTACATAGTTATTGTGTAATTCAACATTTTTTTGTGAATGAACATAAAATGAACTTTTGTTGTTACAAAAATTATGAATGAGCAAAATTGAAAGGAGACAGAGAAAAAGACGGAAAATGAAATTTAAATTATTTGAGGTAAATTCAAGTGAATGAAATTAAATTTGATAATCACCAAAGAAATAAAATAATTGACTGTTTATTTTGAAATGCTTTTCAACGCGAAATACTTTTAAATAGGTTTTTATCAATCTCTACCAATGTTTCCTTTTTTCTTTTTCCCCGTGGTCATGCTTTTCAAAAAGGAATTTTTTGTCAGTGCCAGTTTGTTGAAAAAAAAAAAACAGCTTGTGTAAAAGAGGAGGGAGAATTTTGCATAAAGCTGGATAAAAATCCATAAATTGTTGGGAAAACTATGAAAAAGATCTGTTTTATTATGCACACGCATACATAGGTATTAAGGAAATAGGAAATAGTTTCGATAAAAAGACAAAACAAAATCTTTACGGTGTAATCAAGAAAAACAGAGACTAAGAGCCGTGTGATCGTCTCCACAGAACATTGATGAGCGCTGATTGTTGTTTTTATCTTGTACGATTGGCCTATTAAAAGCTGTGACATTATATATTTACAAGGTATTATTCCAACAACTCCATACCACCCACCGTTTCTCACTTGAACCCCCTTCAGGTAGACTGTCATTGCCCCCTTAAATTATCGGAACCATGACTCAGGTATTTCACACAAGTTTCCGTGTTTTTGACTGCTCCCCATTTTTGTGACTGGTTCGGTTGTGGATATATTAAAATATAGAATTAATAGTCCTCAGCAAAATTTTTGCTTGTCATATTCTGGTAGATCTATAGGGCGACAGACATTGAATGCGTCAGAAATCGACAGTATTTAGGGCTCGTCTGCTTCTTTTTTGCATTTTTATTATAATATTATTCTTTGAAAATAGTCCCTCGGTTCTTTTGATGGTTGAAATCAACGGAGATTTGTCACTTGTTCAAAACAGTGAAACGAAACCTAGTGCCAGGGCGTTAACAAAAGATCAAAGGAACTAAATGTTCAGTTTATGTATTTTATAACCTAAATATTAAATCTATACTGGGAAGGCGTACAGAGTATTCGATTAGGAACCCCAATACCTCTTTCAGCCACTTTTCTACCATTGCATGCAAGACAGAAAAGAGAAAAGAAAAAAGTAGTAGACAAGAAAAGTATAGGTTACAATGTTTATTTTATAGAGTTTGGTCTGTAGGACCGCGGGGTGTCTCTTGAAATGCTTTCTGGAAGTATTTTACGACCAGAAGTTAGTGACACATCCTCTAAAACAATACAGAGTGTTCCTTATATTAACGATAGTAATATTTGAACTTTCTCTGTAGCATAAATTGTTGCATTAAGTGTATGGTAATCATAACTACAGTGTTTTTCTTAACAGTAGTAAACTCTGTTTCCGCTTTGCAGTTATCCAACCCCAAGTAAACAAAGAAAAAAACTCGAACACAGAAACCACAAAATAATAGCATTGTTGAATGCTTCCGATTGCAAAACATTTAACATTCTTACGCAAGGGCCAAAAGAAAATGATTTAATGTCAAACCTAATCACTAGATGTTTCAGTGTTTGTATTTTAAGAAATTACTGCGCTCTAGCTATAATTTTTGTGATTGTATATTTGTTTAAAAATCAAAAAAGAAGCTGGTACCTATGGCATTAAGATTTGATTAGAGAGCTCTTTCAGATTGTTTGATTTTAATCGGTGATTGTTAATTTAAAAATTTGTCTGATTTTTATGTGACTTGTAAACAAGCATGAAGATGACAGGGTGTCTGCCGAACTGTCTGTCGCTCCACCATCCCACGACGAGATCGAGGTCCTGAAAATTCTTACCACGCCCCCGGAAGAGGTGACATGCAAAATTGACTGTTTCACCTCAGTTATTAGAATTTGACATTTTCATCAACAGGTTTACCACAGCCCTGGCATGTCGCGGTATTTTACAGCAGAATTTGATCTGTGATGTTCGGTTGTCATCTTATGTCGAACTCTTTTTGTTTTTAGTTTATTGACATAATGTTAAAGCGCAATTTAAACTATTGTACAACAATTAGCCCTTTATTTATAATTACGTTAATATATACTAATGCAAATATTTTTTTTCAAAAAGTATATAGTTGGGATGTAGAAAAAGGACCAATTAATTGTTATTGTTTCTTACACTCTTCTAGCTTAAAAAATATTCCAGATATTTCAAAGAAATATATAGGCATAGATCATAAAAAGTAAGTGTAAACATTTCAGCGATTTTTAAAATAATATACACTGTAGATTATGCCAGTATTGTTGGGACAAATTGTCTTTAGCATTGGAGTTGTATTCGTTTACATGATCCATTTCTTGTCTGTATTCGACTTTCCTGAAATTGATTACTGGCCTAAATTCACCTCTTTTAGCCAATGAATATTTTTTTATACATGTACGTATTATTATTTTTATGACAGTTGCATTGATTTTCTTTAATTTGTATAAATTTCATTTTAATTTCCACGATGAATGATGACTAAAAAATGAAGAATAAATAATGAAATATTTTATAAATACAAAATTAATATTTTAGATAGTTAATGAGATGTCATAAGGTAATTATTGAACATTTGGGATATTTGTCCCTATAGATATTTGTACTATTGATTTGATTAACTTTTCATTGCTTTTTATGATTACGTTACAACATGGAATTATAACCTCTGGCAAAAAATCTGGAAATATTTCAGAAAATGAGAAAAATGTCGTATAACGTCAAAAGGAATCACACAATCTGAGAACGCGCAGACTTTCCTCGCATGTGTCCAAGTCATAAAATACAGCAGGCAATTTGTTCTCCCATCTTTAAAAAAAAATATTGACGTATCGTCGTTTTAAACAACTAATTATCTAGTAATACGGTTAAAAATGTGCTGATTTCACTACAAAATAACAATGAGATGTTTATGGAATTAATACAATTCTAGTTTTTAACATAGGATTTAAATGTATGCTAAATTAAATGTCTACTAATTAATGATAAATATGCAAAACTTTTTTTTCAAATTAAGAGAAAAATTGTTTGAACAGGATGAGGATATCGGTATTCTAAGTCATTCCCGTGTTTTACGGGAAATGAGTCCTTACTTCAGCGTTGATGGATAGGGTATCTGTGTAGAATCGAGGCTGTCAATTCAAAAACAGTAATTCCACGGGTTTACCCCTGACTACCGATGATGTTGTCAGATTCCCAAACTCACATGACGCAGCGACTGTTTGCATGTCTGAGATATGTGAAGTAATTCTAGTATGGAACATAAATAACGGAAAATAGATATGCATATAAGTAAATTAAACAAAAGAAACCCACCTGTATATTTTGTTTATGAAATAAATAATTATATGTGTATACGTGTATATAAGCATTTAAAAAGTTCTTTACTAAGCAATTTACCGAATTTAACTGCCCAGAAGTCACATATGCCTTTCAAATTAAGGGAATAAATAAAATTGTACTACTTATTTCTTCTGCTGTTGATTTTCATAATGAAGAAGATTTTTTTCACTATCAATTTCCAAAACATTAGTTTTTCTACTCTATTTTTTATAAACGTTTTAAATTTGCCAGACGTATTAAGTTTGAATATCAAAATGGAGAGTGCAAGATTAAAAGACTTTGTCATATTTTCCAGTAGGTAATTTTATCGTAAATATTATTTTAACAAAACGAACATAAGGTAACAGACAGAATGCTGGAACCAGAGGTTATCTAATATTCTCAATCATCACTTTTTGTATTGAAATATCTGAATGGATCATCCTTTTTCTAATATTGTACAAAACTAGCTATTTCATTTACCATATTTCATTTATAAAATTGGGACGTTAAATATTTGTCAAGTGGTATGGTGTTGTTTTTTGTTTGTTTATATGTTAGTTTTTTTGGTAATTGTATATAGTATATGTATGTAAAATTTCATACTATACATTGCAGTAATAACATAAATTTCCCAAAACCACATTTAGTTTGGCCTACATAATAAGGGTCTCATTCGTATCAAATTTTAAGGAGGTGGATTGATTTAAGTTTATACACTTGTTTTTTTATGCTTACATGTATTTGGATTTTGTTTCAAATCAGTGTTAGTTGTGGTTTAAACTAAACATTCGATCTAAACAGCACTGGCATGCATTAACACTAAATGCAAACGCATGTTTCAACTGCTTTTAACAAAACCAAAAGTATAATGTGCTTTTTCTCTTCCCTAAATTTACTTTCTATACATATAGGAAACAAAAATAAATTGCAAGTTTAGAATAAAGGAGAATATGATTGTAATTATTTCAAACGAAATTGAAATATAAAAATTATTCGAGTAATTTGATACCCTAAATATGTCTGAAATTTTACTGTAATTATTACACCATACCATGAAACATATTAATGCATATGTTTTCTTTGGTAATTCAATAAACTTATTAAAAGTTCAGAAAAGTAACTTCTGTTATGAATCAAAATATCTAAACAGACACGTAAAAATCCGTTTATGTCTCGAGAGCTTTACAGAATTGAATTATATCCGATCTTAAACGGTTTGGTCACACTTTTTGTTCATCTGCTATTTAACACGTCAGGAATTTTGGCTCTCGAGGGAGAGAACTTCCTACAGAAAAACAGAATTTCAGGCATGTTCTGTCACAGCTGTTTAAAATACTCCTACATTCATGTTCCTGTAAACTTTTCATCAGATTGATTGAAATATATGATCTAAGCAAACTTTGTTTTGTGTATTTTAAGTTTTTGTAGATTTGAATTCTCAAAATGATTTAAGTAGCCCTTAAGAGAGTTTTTAAAATTTTGACAAAAATTACCAAAAAAGTAAGCACATCATGTATTTTTCTTTTCGTTTGTATAAAAAGCTACCCATGTACTTCCAGTGAAGCTATAGATTTTTTTAGGCTCGGAATCGTGATTCAGTATCTAGCACGTAAGGCGGTTGGGTTCGAGTTAATTTTCACACCGAAATTAAACTTAATGTGATTATTTCACTGTCAGATGATGATGAATGGACTCGACAAAGGTTGATCGTGAAAACATGCGCCCTGTTCTCCCGGCAAAAGCTTTAATCAAGGGACCAGACAATGAACCGAAGAGGACATTTCACGAACTATCAAAAGAAAATAACACTTTCAGCTTCGATGCATTTAATTTTTCTTTCAATGCAAATTATTTTTCATTTTTGCCCTTCTCTTCTTTGTGCAAAACAAAAGAAGGAATAAACCAATGCACACCTGAAAAATGATAACTTTAAATTCATTATGGTGAACTAAGATCAACTTCAATAAGGTAGAATCCATGCTAATTATCAGATATCGAAACTTTTAAATTTTCTGTCAAGACTATGTACAATTAACTTTATTTAGCATCAATCTGATTAAAATGATAAAATCAGATCTTTGTTCGATCCGAAATTCTGATGGTCGCTATTCAGCGAACATCAGAATTTCGGAGCGTAAAAATGATCTGATTTAAATCAGGTTGATTTAGCATTTTCAGGAATTGAAACATATGCATAATATGACATATTCTTCAGTTAGAATATGCACTTAAATTTTACAGATATATAGTAACTAGACAATTCTCATAGTTTAACAGCTCGTTTTGTAACTTATACCCGTTCTCCATAAATCTATTTATTCAGTAGGTTTTTAACATTTTTGAGTTTTTCTGTAGCTTTTTTTCCCTTGTCTGTTTCCTCCTGACCATTATAGCCCGGGCTCGTTAATCACTCGCTGACACATTCTAATAATCTGACGATAATTCTACACACACTGCCTCATCAAGGCCATAATTAACCCATCCTCCATTTCATTCGCTCAAGCTGAGAAGATACCATTTTCTACAAAAAATAATTTTGATCACAAAGATTGTTTTTTCTTAAATAAAAGAACCGTTTTTTTGCCCAGATTCAACTAAATAGGGGGTTGATTCATAGTCTCACCCCGGCTGTCCTTTGTGCCTGGGGTCAACTTAATATTTTGAGAAGGAAAACTGATTTGCTAATAAAGGCTTTAGAAGGTTGAATTTAATTCCATAGGATATTTGATTATATAATACCGTGGTGACAGTAATAAATAATAGAGAAAAAAAAATTGGAATTTGAAGAATTTTTTTTAAGTCAATGAAATTATTGATTCACATTATTTCGTGAATTTATTTTTAAATATTTCTTATTTGTGATATATTGAAGAGTTTTGGGAGATGAAAATGTCTCCATTATTGTTGAATAATATCTTCAATTTTCAAGAAGTCTATATTTTTTAATGACATAATGACATTTTGATAACCTGAACGCCTATTTTTAATATCACTTTTATTTACTTAAATGTCACTTATCGTAGAAAACAATTCAAAACAAAACGCTTCTTTTTTGTCTCTTTTGGCAGAGAACACAAATCATGATTATGCAGTTTTCGGGAGATATTTTCATGCATGTAGGAGTTAATTAGTTCTGCTCTCAAGTCACAAGATTTGGTTTTCAATGCTAACAAGACGATTTTGACACTGTCTTGTCATAAAGTATTCTTTATGACATCGAAATTCCTTTGATATTTTTAAGGGCGAGATAATCTGCATACGATATAAATATTTAAGCATCCAGGAATTGTTTATTACGTTGGGATTATAATAGCTGACAGTCCTGGGTTTCTTGTCATTGGCATATGTAGATGTGCATCGATGTCTCGACCTGAATAATAATTCAATTATTACGAGACAAAAAATTCAGGGAATCTTTTTAGGTTATTTATGAGCCCAGTTTTCTAACGACTACCGATTTTCTGTTGTAACACGATGTTCGGGCTTAGTTTTGTGGGGGTAATATATGGTTGTCGGTCGGTACAATACCGCGGTTATAGTGGATTCTATAATATCCCTCGGTTGTGTTGACGGAACGAAGCATAACAGCGTTATCTGCCGAGGGGCACAGTATGGTCACAGTGATGTACAAATTGTATATCATCTCAGTTCAATACTTCCACAATGCACAAATGATCTATGTGGGTTTATTATAAATATGTTATCTCTGAACAGAATTAAGGATTGTTATTTATAGATCAAAAAACTTCAAAAAGACCAAAATTGGATTGGAGATAAATGGAATATATTATGCTTCAAATATTAGAGTTCAGGCTTGTCTTTGTACTTGACTTGATTTGAATAATTTACACACAAAAAAGGGTGGAGGGAAATATTGATTTAATCGAAACGTTGATTAGGTGTTAGTTAACTCCAAAAGTTTTGCATAAATTAATAAACCTGTGATTGTTTCATACCAGGAAACCAAAGGGTGTTTTAATTATATTTCCACAATTAAGTCTCTTTCATATTTGTTTTGTTTTTCAATAACATTTGATATAACTCCTAATCTTTAGAAGAAGAAAAATACGAAGACCATAAAGTTCATTCATATTGCACAAGTAGGAAGTGGAGGATATCCTACAGTATTAAAATTCCCCCGTTTCCTTCCATATTGTTGTGTAAACAAAATAAAAATTCTTTATAGTGGCTAGAGTTGTAGAAGGTAATGGCCGTTTGGTCGGACAGTCTTCCTGTCCAGTACAAGGTACTGAAGGCCGTCTGTAAAAGTCGTCTCCCACTCTGTTTTTTACATTAATCACTCGGTCTGACAAGAAAACCGTACGTTGCGGTTGAGGGTGATTATAGTCGGTAGTGAGCGGTTGTTGGTGATTATAGTTGAACGTAAGGCGTCAGGCCATCAGTACACTATCAGTTTGTCATAAAAATTAGGAGACCCAAGGACGATAACTCTAAGTTAAAAAAAGATATGAAAAAGTCTATTGCTCCGATTTTCTTTTGTTTTTAGTTCTGAAGATATTCAAAAAAATATATTACTAGCAAGACAAATAATCAAAATATATAATTATTATCTTATAATATTATCCAATATCAAAAAGTTTAATTAACCAAAACTATATTTTGTGTAAATAACATTGACAATAATTGAAACAAAAATATATTTTGCATTTCACGTGAATAATTTTTTTCTGTATTTTAATTTTATTTTTATTTTTCAGTTTCAAAGCCAGCCAATGATTATGGTTACCCTCCCAATCCTGGAACCCCTCAACCAAACATGGGGCGGACAAACTTCACCAACAAACAACTGACAGAACTCGAAAAAGAGTTCCACTTTAATAAGTACCTGACACGTGCACGAAGAATCGAGATCGCTGCGGCGCTTGGACTGAACGAAACTCAAGTGAAAATCTGGTTTCAAAATAGGCGAATGAAGCAGAAAAAGCGCCTACGTGAAGCGCAGTTTGATCAGAACAGGGGCGATAACTGTTCGCTAAGTGGACTTGATGGACTCACAATGACTGCCATGACGTTATGTCAGGAGGGGAGATAATCGATTTTTAAATATGTAGAACTCCTACAAATTGGTATCATTTAGTCAGTGGAATGGAATTATGAGTGCTATATATTTAACATTGGTGCAATATGTATATGATGTTCGTTACTGTTGTACGATATGACAAGTGGAGCATGTGTTATGATATTTTTGAAATGTCTCACGCCATTGTTCCAGTTTCGGGAGTTATTGATAAGTCTAGAGTCCCTAATATGGTCCCTTTATGTGAAAAATACTTTTGTTTTATTCTTAGATATCTCTGTTGAAAGCAATCATTGTAAAACTGTCCACCATTGCTCAAACCATATACAGAATAACAGGGTTTTCATCACAATGCAACTTCTTGCACGTGCGATATTTTTGTACCTCGCTTATTGGCTTATTGATTGAAGTTCAATCCAGAGAGGAAGCTGGACAGTTCTAACACATATAACGAATCTGTGAATGAAGTCACCCTTAGATTTTATATAACTTTATTATTTGTATCTATTTTTAGATATTCTTATTTCCTTGTGTTGTACAATAATACTTTCCATTTTCAGTTGTACTAGTCATATTATAAAGAGGAGGAACTAATGTGGCATTTACAGTGTTTCCTACAAATATATTTATCTGGGTATCAGTTATACCGACTGGTAATTAGTTTACTCACGAATGAAGCATAATGTAATATATGTTATACAGAGCAATGAGTCGATACTAATTTCTTATGATGCTCTTTTGTTCGATTATTTTTATATCCATATGTGTTCAATGAATGTGTGGTAACATTCCGGATTTGTTGTCTCTAAGCACGTATTTTTTTTCGATATCACTATGATTTGATTTTTCATTTAAAAAGTTCCCTTTCAAAAAATTCTATTAAATACATGGAATAATTGCAACACATCAGTAAAACGATAGAAGATAAAGGAATTATTTTAAAAAGAATAGACTACTAAGCATTTAGTAACATCAATATTTTTTCCTTCTTTTATAACCTTTTTTTGTCCAAATCAATCCAACGTATTTCGTTAAAATGAGATCAGTTGATTCAGGAAAGAATGTCACAGATTTAATTTGGTATATTTAGATACATATTTTAAACTAAATATTTGAAAATTCTAAGTAAATCTGAAATGAAATTTAAAAAAAACCCTATGAAATCATTACAATAAACTTACACATTTTTTTTTTTATTTGAAAATATTAGTAATACGTACATTGCTGTTATAATTCTGTGAATTGAAGCGTGCTATGAGTGCACCAAAATTATAATTATATATTACAAAGTAAATGTCCTTGTTATTTCTGTTTTTAAGTGTGTGAAGATTGTCAACTTTATGTGAAAATGACGCTCAAGGAAAATATTTTTATTGAATTTTATGAAGAAAACACGACTATTTATATAAGTTTTTGTTTTTCTATGTTAACGAGCGAGCAATAAAATGACTTTGGTGCAATATTCCTCTGTGTGATGTCTCGGTTTTTGGCGGGCAAATAGTGATGTTGACCTTTACATTAACTTCGCCCAAAAGGTCAGCCGTTCAGAAAAGGTCAATGGTCTCTGAAGTAATGCTTTGAAAATATTTTCACGGACTAGCCGTAAAGTATATATTTCTTTGAGAATATGAATAAGATAGGGAACAAAATACATAGGCAATATTTGAAGTTTCCTTATTTCATTCAAAAAAGAATCATAACCAAGGCAGAAATATGTTAATGAATATAATTTTCAGAATTGACATTACTCTGCAATGTATTGAAAATAAAAAGAGGATAAAAAGTTCTCATATCAAAAACTGTTACTTTGTTCCACACACATTTAAGAAATAATGTTTGCGTTTCTGTGTACGTCACAAGATTGAACCGGATGTTATTGTGAAAGCGAGACTGTCCCAGAATCAATCTCTCACCAGAGGGCGTTTTCACGCTCCGCTCCAACACGTAAGCGGAGCGCGCACTCTGGTGAGAGATTGTCCCAGAATACTACATTGTTCGCTCCTAGGACAACCTGGCCCTAGGAAGATATTCATAAGTTAATAATAACTCGCCAATAATTTTGTACATTGAATTATCTGGCATATCCAAAATAAGAAATATGCACATACTATTTATACACATGTATGTCTTATACACATGTAATTTAAATCAAAAACACACTTCAAACTAGTATAGTTCGTGTAAAAAATGGTAAAATAATAATTATCCGTTTCCGAGTAGTTTTGAATTTTCCTGGTACAAGCTAAGTGTATTACAAATTCAGAGATGTCTTTTTTTCTCTCTCTCTCTCTTTTTTTTATTTTACAGAAATGCCTTCCTTGTAAAAAAAAAACCAATGCTTTAAACTGAATAATATTTTTAACTCGAGCCTAAGCATAACATTTCAAATATTTTTGAGTTTTTTTGTTATTTTCTTCTTTACACAATAACCATTATGTTTTAATTTCGTTTTCTATTGCGTGTCATTTTATTCCTGACTGTATGCACGTATAGTGTTCGCAGAAAGAAATATACGGAGATAACGAACAACATTCAAGCTCAATAGTCCATGGAATAGTACAAAATAAGAGCGGAGCAAACATGGACTCCACACTATTAGCGATGGGATCAGATGCCATGGAGGAGTAAGCATCCCTTGCCGATCGGTCACACCCGTCGTGTGCTCCTTGTCTTGGTCGGGAAATAAAGAAAAAAAACGTCGACAATTCAGTGTGTAAATAATGGCATTACAATTAGTGTGGAAAATTTAGTCATTATTTGACTCAATGATAAATAGTATTTGCTGACAAGGTCATTGTATTGACCATAGTATTACGAAATGACTTTGAACGAGATTGCTGATATACTTGTTTCATCAACTTGTTTGTCAATAATTTGCCTCGTTTTAGAAATTGTACATACGTAGAGCATGCTCTTGCGTATCGAATCACGTTAGAGTATGGTATATAACTTTAGAATGTAAAACTTATTTAGTTTATAAATATGTTGATATGTCATCTTCTGGTATGTAAAATTTATGTATTTAAATTCACAGCTGGCAAATGCTGAAGAGGTGGTCCACCGATAAATCAATTCTGTATACTTGTAGTTATAAAAATAACTTGTCTTGTAAAAAACATCTTTATCCTCAATGAAAATATTTGGCGATGACGAACGGTATTCAAGCTCAAAAGTCCTTTAAACAAAACAAAATCGGAGCAGAGCAAGCACAGACCTCCAAAACATCAGAGATACATTCGTTTACCTGTACAAGTTTGGTATCTGTTTCTGATCTTATAATTTGTTGATGACGTTTGTGATTTATTGGAGAAGACTGTCAGCGACATTTCTTTGATCTCGGCAAAAATTTTAGTAGAATATTGAATATTATATGAATACGTATTGGATACAAGGAAAGGTAGAAATTTTAAAAAGAAAGCGATATATCTACCTTGCAAATATATATGAACATATGACTTTCAATTCTGGTATCTTTGTTTAAGAGGTAATGTACTAGGCGGATATATTTCCTTAAAAAGAGATTCATTTTTAGTTTGACCACAATTACTCTAACTAGGAAACACAAAAAAGTAAAAAATAAAAAAACATAGAGGAACAAAAAAGATTGTTTACGTGATTCTATGTCTAAATATTTATCTATTTTGTCGCACTTTTAAAATCAATTTTCTTTATGGATAGTTATTACCCATCAATTTGTAAATTATCATTAAGATGAGTTATTTCTTTCAAGATAACCTACAGGCCTCTCTAGGTGTGATCGGACACTTCAGATAATCGGAGCGATCCGATTACCCGTGTAATAGCAACCATCAGCTATTGATACCCTGTCATTCAAAGTTCCGGATTATAGGTCTGTCTTTTCGGTATCGATTCCGGCAATTAGTTCTCTGCGGATCGTTTCAGGACAGGCAGTCATTTAGCCATTTGGAAATGAAACATTTTTATTCAATTTGGGATTTTAATTTTTTTTACCAATGACAAATACTAAATGTTTTCAAAAACTCTTTTAACCCCAACGTCGTAGATCTAAAATAATTATACTTTTCGGTCAGTGAAAATAAATGTATCAGCGGAGAAAAATATGTTTTAAAATGTTCACTCATTTTTAAAGTAATATATTTCCAATTTTTTATGAACAAAAATACTTCCAGAGGATCAGTATATTGACCGAATTTCATTTTAGAAATATAATCGTTATATTTGTTTTCCTTTTTTTCAATTTTATATATTATTAAAATTCAACATGTTCGTTAGTTTTAGTTAATAAAAAAATTCAAATTTATTTTTTTTAACTGAGAAATAATATCATCAATGGTTATTGTAGTTCACGATACTTGATCACCTTGTGTGCAACGTAAACTGCCAAACCCAATTATTGAGAATTTTTGTAGGGGGCTTTTATTCACTAAAAATATGAATTCGATCTGTGTTTCCCCTTGAGACTTTAAGAATATAAAATATCTGTCCACAAGGACAGGAGAACAACTGATTAAAATAATTCATTCTGTTTTATTTGTAATTACAAGGACTTTTCGAAAACTATACAAACCAATTACAAATGTCATATTTACCCAACAAATTACATAACATTATCACCTGGATCGGGATGTAATGATTAATTAAGAGAGAGACGGAATCGGATAGCAATGAAACACAGAACCCGGGTATTGGAAACATACCGGTGTAACTGTGTACTCTACTGATTAACAAGGTTCTTAACAACTAAAACATAATGGAAAAGCAAATTTTAAAACAAACGATTGTTGTAAATTGACAATCCAAAGAGATAGCAGTATACGGGTACATAATTAGCCGGGACGTTTACAAAACGAGCGCCTAAAAACTAAGTAAATATCTGTCTGTGCAGAAATAGACATTGACGGGGGACTGATGGTCGTGCGTGCACGTCTGCTGGAGCTTGGAGACCAGTACTCTGTCCCTACCTGGTTTGCACAACTGCTCTGGTACCGTATTAATGTCTAGATTCTGAAGAGGACAAACACTCGGGGTAGTCTGCGTCAAGTTAAAACAACGGTCAGATTTCACCAGGTATTAAATCTACAAGCTTCCAGCCCTTTAGTCTGTGTTTGATTTTTGAATATAATTCCTCAAAAGTAAATATATCACAACCAAGAGTTGTTTGGTTTGGATATTATGGGGAATTCTTGGACTTGACTTAACATAGGATTTCCGTGTTTATTATCTATTTTTTTCTGTAACAATGATCATTAGTGTTAACGATTGTTTTTGGTTTTTTAGATTGTAAAAAAAAAAATCATCATATTTTGTGAATGCTTAATACTTTGTCGACAATATTACTAGCATGATTCACATGAGTTAAAACATTGCCCAGGGGGTCACTAGAGCTTGTGTCCTGGGGTCAAAAACTCTGTCTGTACTCTCGTTTTTAGTCATTATCCTACCGAATTTTTCTCCTCCTAATCACCCCTCTATCCAAAGAATTTCACATTATGAGAATTAGTATTAGTTTTGGTTATAAAAGAATAGTTAAACTTTGTGGGAAAATTACAAAAATTCGTCAATTTAAACTTATTAAGGTTGATGTCATGAGATATTATTTGTATGATTAATTTTACTGGTTCATTCCTCATTATCACATGAAAAATGAACATATTTAAAAAGAAAGCGATATATCTACCTTGCAAATATATATGAACATATGACTTTCAATTCTGGTATCTTTGTTTAAGAGGTAATGTACTAGGCGGATATATTTCCTTAAAAAGAGATTCATTTTTAGTTTGACCACAATTACTCTAACTAGGAAGATAAAAGTATCTATGATATACTTATAGTAACATAAACTAGATAATTATTGCACATTGACTTCATGTAACCAATGCAACTTTTTCAAAGATCACCGTTTTGAAAAGAACATTTTGGGTGATATCCTGAAAGATGCATGAATAAGAGAGAGAGAGGAGCCGAAAACATTTTAAATAGGTTCTCACCAGGCATGATCTTGATCAATAAGTCGCCAATTCAAGATAAACATTAAAATAATAGAGACAAATCCATAGAAACACCCGCATATAGAAACCATAACCAGAGATGAAGTTAGAATACCATCAGAAGCATGAAAGAGGCAAAAGGACTAATCTAGAGTTGACAACAAAAAACAACAAAATATTCAAAAGTAGGCATTAAAAAAAAACTGCATATACATGTATAAAACAAGGAAGAAAGTGCCTCTGAAAATCAATGAGTAATATAAAAATATAAAATAAAAAAGGAATATACAAATGGAAAATAAATAAACTACATTTAGATCGAAGGATAAAACCACCATCAAAGTTATTCAAAGACCAGAATAGATCAGACTTTCTACATGAAGTTTTGAGATAGGAAAGTGTTCGAGCTCAAGGTGTATTGATACA
The DNA here is from genome assembly GCA_003671525.1 of Saccostrea glomerata. NCBI lineage: Eukaryota > Metazoa > Mollusca > Bivalvia > Ostreida > Ostreidae > Saccostrea > Saccostrea glomerata. The sequence goes on along the minus strand of PRKT01000131.1, from coordinate 445,429 downwards.
ATACTAATTGGGAGCAGAACAGCTATAAACCTCTAGAAACCCCAGGGGTGGGATTAGGTACTGTTGAAGAGTAAACAGCCCCTATTGACCTCACCCGCCTTGTGCTTCTTGTCATGATTAAACAAACGAAAAAAATCAAAGACAGATTAGTGTGTAAATTATGGCCTAATAGTTAATGTTAAAAACGTCAGTCAGCATTTGATTTAAAGATAAATTGTTTTTGCTGACAAGGTCATTATGTAGCGACCTACAATGAGAAATGTTCACTTGAAACGAGTCGATACTTGTATTCTTTTTGTCATCAGCTTGCCTTGTTTTCCAAATTGTTCGTACGTAGAAAATGCTCTTGCCTATATTACCAAATGGAAGACATTAAAACTAGATACAACTGGAAATGAAGCGCTACTTTGTCTGCAAATAACTTCCAGGTAAATGTATTACATGTATTTGATTTTCCTACATCATAAGATGAATTATTAAAAAATCCAAATGAATATAAATTTAAATTAAATATGTGTTCGACTAGGACTTTCATACGGAAGCCCGTTGAGGCCAGTTCAGAGAGAGAAATATTTTTTATTGCGTTTAATCGCAATAATTATTGCGTTTAAACGCAAAAATTATTGCGTTTAATCGCAATATTATTGCAATAAATGCAATAAAAAATATTTCTTTCTCTGAACTGGCCTCAACGGGCTTCCGTACTTTCACAAATACACAATCTTGAAAAAATTTCGCTAAACAAGTTTGAATTACATGATTTTTTTTTAACTGAAAAAATTCACATTTTTCTTCAATATTATGATTTAACCTCTTTAGGAGTCTTTTAAGTTCAGGCTCGGGGAGCATTGTACTCATACGGGGGCGAAATACTAAACAACTCTCAATTTATATTTGCATATCATTGATTATCATGTATGCTTTCAACATACAGAGTTTGGTAGGGATATAGCCATCAGTCTTTGAGAAATTGAACTTGAATGATTAAATGACTATTCAGAAATGATTTACAAACAAGTTGATGAAACAAAATGTCAGCAGTCTCGTTTAAAGTCATAATTTCGTAAGTTCTATGGTCGATTCAATGACCTTGTCAGCAAATACAATTTATCATTGATTCAAATTCTGACTGACTTTTTCCATACTAATTGTTAGTCCATTATTTATTATACACTGAATTGACGAAAGGTTTTTCCGTTATTTCCCGATCATGACAAGGAGCATACGGTTTGTGCTGGGTGTGACCGGTCGGCAGGGAATGCTCACTCCTCCATTGCAATTGATCCCCCTCTGATGTTTTGGAGGTCCATGTTTGCTATGCTCCTGTTTTGTGTTGTTTTATGGACTTTGAAATTAAAAAAAATATTGATGGCAATAATCAAAATTTTGCTGTGTTGTAACAAATGGGATTGATTTTGTGTTCGTATGAAGCAGGATTTGTCAAAAATCTTATAGGTGAAAAGAAGAAAACACTTGTTGTGGCCTTCAATTCGACATTTAGATAAATCGACGACGTACATGTGTATTGTCAGTTAACAAGGGGTATTTCCTTTCTTATGTATTCATATCCCGTTGAGCTTGGGATAAAGATACCACAGGGTCTGACACATTTGTTTCATTTTTGGAAATTTTACTTGAAAAATACCTTAATGGTAATCTACCAACCAATCTCTAGTGTACAAACAAGATCACTTTAAGTTTACAATCGTCAACTTCCCTTACTCCTCCATCACCTGCATACGGAGTTTATATCTCTCAGTTGATTCGATAGGCAAGAGCATGTTCTACGTATGAACAATTTCTAAAACAAAGTAAGTTACTATCAAACCAGTTGATGAACCAAGAATATCAGCCATCTCAATTAAAGTCATAATTTCGTAAGTTCTTTGGTCGATAAATGACCTTGCCAGCAAATACAATTTATTATCGAGTCAAAAAATGACTGACGTTTCTCATACTAATTGAATTGGAAATAAAAGAAAAAAATCAATTCAAAAAAGTGAAAATTGTCAAAACTGATTTAAAAAGTATCACAAATGAATGAAAAATATCTCCATTTGGGAAATGTTGCCGACAGTTTTATATGATAAAGAGGTATTGATATGCTAAAACCACCAGTCGTTTAATCTACATTTAGTTTATGAAATACTTAAGAGACATGTTATCCCTTTTAAAAAATGTGATATTGAAAATAAATTTGTTTTGAAATACATGTATTATAAATATATTTCTTAAAAAGTTAAAATATGGTTTTATGGCAGATGCTGGTAATCGTATAATAGTTTTATGGGTTTAACACTGTTTAAAGTGCAGTTGATCTTAAACTGTACGAGCATAAATAGTACATTGAAATCATGAATAAATACATGTAAGATTTAGAAATCTCTGGAGCTTGAATGATTCTTGATTTCCTAGGTTAACATACTGGAATTTTGAACGTATTGCCATGTTAAAATGTTCATCCATCAACACCTTTGGAGTTGTCTACCGTGACGAAACATTTGAAATAAAAGATTTCAATATGTGATCATTTATCCCATGGTTTTTAAGTTCTTACAACAACAAAAACAAAAATAACTTTGAAAATATATCAAAAGATTTGAACATTTATATTCGTCCTCTCAAATAAAGATACAGACGATGATACGATTTATACAAAAAGACAGATTAATTTGTCGTTTCTTATTTTTATTTACTTATAGTTTATGTCTTAAAAATAAGATTTATATGGCTGAAAACTTCTGTGAATCACATAGATCTTGTATTAGTACTGTAATATAAGCACTATATTAATATTTCATTGATTAGCAATTGTATGCTAAAATATCTCTATCGATAAGTGTTGAACTATGCTGGATTAATGCATTTATGATTCATAAACAGTTGTCAATAATGGACTTTGGTAAAATCATCATAAACGGATGCTGAAATAATTATTATTCTATCATTCATTTACAGGTAGTTGATAAACTATGCTGAAATAATAATGTAATCATTCATATAATCTTGATGCAATGTCTTTGCTGGATCATTCATGCGCGGGTTGTGTTGAAACTACATTTTCGATTCTTACTTTTAGGTGAAAATGTGTGATTTGATATATGTACATGTATGCTGGTATTATGATTTTATCAATTATAAATCCGATATTTGAAGGGATATGATAAGATTATGATTTACTCAAATGCAGTGTTATGTAATTATGTTTCCAGTTCGCGAACGTGATGTTTTTGCTACAAATCTGTTTATGTACAGGAATGTAAAAGTCTTTCTTAATTTGGATATTATCAAATAAAAACCGTATGTGATGGTCTATGTTAAATCTATCATATATATATTTATAACGCTGTTTGATGACCTATTCTAATAATATTCTCTTAAAAATTATTTACAGATACGTGTGATAAACTGTTGATTATCATTTATATACAGATATGTGATAACAATACTAATTCATATACAGATGTGTGTTAACTATACTGATTACTATAATTAACATTTATATACAGGTTTGTGATGTATATACAATGTCTATGCTGATTAACATTTATATGCAGGTTTGTGAAGACTATATATACTAATAAACATTGATATACTGGTATGTGATCATTATATTATGCTGATTAACATTATATACAGACATTTGAGAACAATACTAATTAAAACATTCATATACAGATTTGTGTTAACTATACTGATTAACATAATTAAAATATACAGGTTTGTGATAACATATAATGCTCATTAGCATTTATATACAGTTGTGATTGCAATTATAATGCTTATTAACATCCATTTACAAGTATGTTAATTAACTAAACTGATAAGTATACTGTCTTCAATGTTGATAAACATTTTTATACAAGTTACTATATGAAATTCAGATCAAAAGGTATCACTCTTCTTCAGTAATACATTATTTCTCACGATAAATTGCAAAAACTAGAAACTAAAAACAAAAGTAGAAAATTTTCATATTTTGTAATTGGTCATCAACAAGATTACTTTTTCAATTATAACGCTGAGTCTACAAACAAGTACAATGTACTTGAAATCAAGAAGTTGATATGAAAAGGATGCTGGAGTTACTCATTGAAAATATGTTGTCTTTGGATACCAAGTCTTCCAATAAACTGTTTGAATTCCGATGGGGATATATGTTTCTGAGTGAAATACCCAACAATGAATTATCCCGGCATAATGTCAGCATAGCCCATTATATATAGCATAACACGAATGATTATATGATAGTTTAAGCATAGCTCATCAATAAATAGGGTGAAGATGATGGATATAAATCGTTAAAAAAAATAAATACAGACAATACAAATCTCTGAATAAGAAGAAAACATTTACCCGATGAAAATCCAGAGATGAGATCTGGTATCTTAGACGAAGAAAGCATCCGATGCTGACCGATCACACCCAAATTGACTTCTTTGTTTAGACCAAACAAACAGAACATTCCGTGTCAAAGGATGAGGTTTACATAAGGCCTTATTACATTTCACAAAACCTACTTCGTCTACTTTATATTGATGGTTGAAATAGGACATTTGGACTTGGTTATTGTATTGGAATATGGGCAGGGATATTTTAGGGATAAAATGAACCTTGCTTTTCCAATTGAGAACAAATGTCTATCAATCTGCATGTGACAGGTCAACCAGTCAAGCCCTGTGTGAAGGTTACATTTGCCAACATGTCCATTAAAACAACCGTATACATGTAATTTACGAAATCTGACTTTTATCGAGGTTGCTGAAAATTTTGTAACATTAACTTATCTGTCAATAGTTTGGTGCCCATTTTACAAAATATCATAAGAGTAAGACACAAAACTTAGATTGCTTTTTTACAATAAAGGATTCTGTTAAATATTACTAGGATAATTTTTTTTTACTTTACTCCTTTCTAATAGATTTAAACCATTTTTCAATATAATGTAAGTTTAAAAGTTATAAGCAGGATTACAATTGGTCATAGTAGTAGTTGTTCTGTAAAACATCCCTCCGTTTAAAAATTGCTCGTTCTTGGATTCTGCCTTGAGAACCGAGCAAGTTGGAAGATGTAATGAACACTTTTTGGAGTTTATCTTGGGATATTGAATCCTGATTATAAATAGGAAAAGTTGACAATAAAAAAGATGAAGTCATTTCATTTATCATACAGTTTAATCGTTAGTTGGTCCTTGTCTATAGTCAGAGAAAATTCTAATTTTGAAACTAATATTGCAGACTCTGTGGTGTCTTTTTTTTTATATTTACTGGAATCCCCATCGGAATTCAAACAGTTTATTGGAAGAATTAATAAATGACAATACTCACATATAGATATACATATCAGAAACGTTTTATAATTGGCTACGCAATTCTTTTTTCTTTTTTTTTTTTTTTGGAAATTGAAAGGTGAAAGTTATCTCGCTTAGAAAGTATGTTCCGTAAACTTAAGGTGATTGAAAAGTAAAATGGAAAAAATATTACCCAATTTATAAAAAAGATGATGGAGAGATATACAGTATCGTCCCATAAAGAGTAATGTAATTTTAGAGAAACTAAAATTCTAATTTTAAAGAAATAAACAGTTAGTTCATTTAGTAATGGTAATTATGACTTTTTTCTTTCTCTTTTATTATATTTTAGATCAATGATTTAAAGAAAATAGGCGAACAAGGCGCGGGATATGCTTATGAGTTCGTGTTTTAATTTAAAATTCAATTTGTGAACAAAGTTTCTATGCTTGTTAGGTATGGGTTTATGACAATCAGAACCTTTTCTATAGAAAGATTTTCAAAGCAAAAATTATATTCTATGAAAAGAAATGTTGCATGACCCGTGAAAAACTTGATATCAAATACTTCTCAGATATTAATCATTTTTTAACTTTTCAGAGATACAGTGGGTCTTTGCATCATGTTTTTGTTAAACAAGAAATGTACATTTATAATCATGCTGACTTTGAAAATAAACTTAGAAAAAAATAAACCAATACAATGTTTTTAAGATGGTTTAAATTGTGTTTCTTTTTATTGTTCTCCAATATGAATGTAACTTTTAATAAATAATAATCGATAAATTGTATTAACAATCATTTGAATTACATGCATGAAAACTAACAGTAATGTTTGATTTGTTTATAATTAAATTTATGATTTAAACGATCTAACGTGACAATCGTGTGAAATTAGTTTTAATATATTAAAAATCAATACTGATTGCTATCGGGTAATGAAGGATAAAATTAGCAGGAGTTAGCATTGCGCTCTTGATGTGGACAACTTGATGCATTAGTTCACCTGTTGCCCCTATTCATTATTATCAAACGCACAGATTTCAAATCAAATATTAATGGATGAGGCGTGGTTTATGTGCAAATATAAAGTTTTTTCCCTACAGGATTAAGTCTTTTTTGTTAATCTAAGAAGTACCACTAGTACATGTAAATCTTCATCTTTTAGAATCAGATAATCAGCATAAGACGGCAACAGTTTATTTAAAATTTTAAAAATCTACAATCATGAACAGATACCTTTAATGTAAGATATACTGGTAATCTGATTTCGTAAAGGATGAATTTATCATCAAAATTTCTGTGTTTTATTTTTAGTTAATTTTTATAACAAGAAATGGTCAAATCTCGGCAACAGAATGGGTGGATAAGAATAACCTTTCCAAAAATGAGCATGGCGACCATCAAAACCCAAATCTTCTGTCTCGGGAGAGACGTTTATTCAAGGTGAATGGAGAATGGGTGCCTCCTTTTAACATATCTAATATGTTTAAAATTTAAAGTAAACGACATCTTAGGCATTTAATAATTATGTTATTGTAAGATACCGGGTATTCAACTATATTTCAAATCGCAAATTGGAGATCTTTGATAACAAATTGCTTAACCATCTGCCTTCCTTCAGTAACACGATCAATCAAATCATTTATTGAATTGATAGGAAGTCTTTTGTATTAATAAACTGTGTCCAAATTATTAAACGCAAAGGAATTTCCAAGGAATACCATAAACTTAAGAGTTTTTCGTTGAACGAGTACGACTGAGTCAAACGTTTTTTGTCACAAGTGATCTACATATTGACGTCATTTTCACATTGTGACATCACAAACAAGGAGCAAAACTTTATTTAGCATATGTGTGTACCAAATTTTTTTCTAATCTAATTTGTGGTTTTTTAAATAAAGAGATAGTTCGCGAACTTTTTGATCACCCCTAGTAATTATGCACTTTCTGTTTGTAAGTTAAAGTTATTAACTAGGGAATGTCATTTTAATTTTCTTTGTACAAATATTGCAATACATATCGCAATACGCAATACAGTTCAAAGTATCGGAATATATCGCAATACGAAATCCTGGCCAATATCCAGCCCTGTTCGGGGATATCCAGGCAATATTGACAGTACAAGTTGCTATGTGTATTATTTATATCCATGTATATGACAAAGTGATCTCCCCAGTTATACAACTTTACAAAACCTTGATAAAATAAAATTCGACATAAAGATTTTTTTTCCTCTAAGAAAACAAGAACGTCATGACTATATATGTGCTTGAACAAAAGAAAACCATTTTTTTGAATCTTTGCCACATGGATAGTGATATCCTTTGAAAACAAGTATTTACCATACGAATGTTCGAATACCTCAACAACAACATACAATGAAATTCATCCTCGCGTTAGACATCTCGTCTTTATTAATATTGAAAACACTTCCTTGAAAGATTCCTCCAGACATCAGGGACCATTCCATTGTCTGCCCCAAAATACTTGGAAGAACAAAATAAAAGGAGTAATTAATTAAGTGTAACACTTACGAATTTAAGTAATAATGTCTATGTCAGCTGTATCTTACTTTCTTCTCAATGACCGTGAAGTTTTGGCCTGGAAATGCATTGAGAATTCCAAACAGGTATTGACATTTTGGAGGGACATAGATACCCATTGGTCTAGCGCCCTGTACCTCCTTTGGTAGGAGTCAGAGTTAACCCGAGACTGTGTCGGCCGTGGGAGTAACATGTATATAGGGTTAAGGGAACCAAGTTTGAAAAGTACACACAAGTACTCTGAACTTGACATAGAAAAGATGCTTGAGTTTCTGATTGACAATATATCTATGTGGTTTTGGAGACAAGAAGATCTTCCAACAATCTGTTGGAATTTCCATAGGTACCAATTGCGCCCAGTTATAAGCAGACTTATTTTTGTATTCATATGAAGCAAAATTTTTCCAAAAAACGTGAAAAGAAGAAAACACTTGCTGTGACCTTCAACTCCACGTTCAGATACATATCGACGATGTACTGTCAATAATCAGTGGTTATTTCCATTCTTATGTCGAAACGATATATACCGGTGAGCTAAAGATACCGCATCATATTTGGATATTTTACTTCAAAAAAAGACGTTAATAGTAATCTAACAACCAAGCTCTATGATAAACGAGATGACTTTAACCTTTCAATCGTCAATTTCCCTTACTTATGCAGCAATATATTGTATACCTTCATCACCTGCATACTGAGTTTATAACTCTCAATTGATTCGATACGCAAAAGTATGCTCTACGTATGTACAATTTCTAAAACGAGGTAAATTACAAATTGATGATCCAAGAATATCAGCAGTCTCATTTCGTTAGTTCTATAGTCGATACAATGACCAAATACAATTAAATTTATCATTGAGTCAAATGCTGACTGACGTTTTTCATACTGATTATTAGCAAGTTATAAGCTAGTTATACTTAGCCTGAAAATTAAGATACCGTGTCACGGTAGGCGCTAGCAAGATATAGCTATCTAAAATTCACTGCTCAACTGTCCAAAATGTCCGAGAAATGGTTAGTTAGAAATTTTTTAACATTGTTTTTTTTTTAATTTTGTATGATTGAAAAATTATCCAATGATCCCTAAAACATACAGACAATCAATAAAAAAAAATCTTTGAAACAATTTACCATGAATCGGCTCTAACAAAATGTAGTTAATTGATAACTGTGTGCTAACCAAAATCAGTTTTCATAATAATGAGGGTGATAATATTTTGTCAATGTAAATATGAAATTGGTACAATTTCCATAAACCTTTAATTTTATTCTCTTTAATATTTCTCTTTATCCGACGCCAGTCCTCCGTTTCTGATGAAACGGATTTAATTGACTTCAAATGTTTTGGTTTATATTAAATAGCTACATGTAGATAATGTAAATCCTGGTTTAGACTTTATTTTCTTTATCGGACATATGCATGATCAAGCATTCAAAGTAGAGAAGAAAATGTACCATCATTATACGTGAACCCTAATATACTGATGGGGTTGATCCGAAAGTTATATCATTAAACTACAGTAATGTTATGCATGCACCCGTGTCACCTATATTCTACTCACCTGCTCTGCTATAAATTCGACTAACTATAATTGCATAAGATGAATTGAATATAAACTAAGGAAATGACATACTTTTTTACGCAGGACCTTAAATTTAACAAAAATATTGATTTTAATTTTCTGGTTTCCTATTGTTCTGATTCCATTGCCTCAGATTAACATTGATGGAAAAGGTCAGCGCGAGCGATTGATCTAAAAAAATCAACTAGAAATACAAAAATCTGAACAAGGCTTAAACATGGACCGCTGGAAATTCCAGAGGCGGGATCATGTTCTTTGGAGAAGTAATCATCCCCTGTTGACCGTCACACCCGCTGTGAGTCCTATGTACTTACCAAATAGACGAAACATTCTGTAATTAAATTTAGAAGAAAGGCCTGTGTACAAACAATGGGTATGAAACAGTTGAGTCAAAATACAATTCAATGATCGGTTATACTTGCTGACAAAATCAGTATAAAAACCATAGAAATATACGAAATACTGATTTTGAACGAAGTTATGAAATCCCTGTCACTTTTCTGTGGGAGTAGCCTTCCTTGATTTTAAAATTTACGGTATTTACCGTAATAAGTTTTTTTCAAAAGCGAATAAATTTGAATACAAAACTTTAAGCAAGTGATATGCCTTTGGCATAGAACGTAGAGAACTGATACTATTATATAAAGGGTGACGTGAATCAAAAGGGATTAACTCTGTATTTTCTTAAGAAAGCTATACACAATATTTTTCTACAAGTTCTTTAAACCAAATTATTGTCCTTACTTTGAAAGGATTCTCACAGAAAAAAGTCCATGACTTTGAATATTTTAAAAATTATTTTATGTAAAAAGATATGCTTGATTACACTAATTATGTGTAAGCAGATGTGAATAAACATAAAAGAGGTCGACAAATATAGAATACTGTGTTGATGAGATAATAATTGAACCGAACTCTGTCAAAGGCTTTTAGACTTTGAACAGCAAAATGGGGGAATCTTCATCGTGTAAAGTAGATCTGATGTTCTCAGAGACGTCTAAACAAGAAAGGTAACTCTAATCCATTTTGTAAAACTTGTTTTTCTCTCTTTTCTAAAAATTTTGAATCGTAATCTTCCTTTATATTAACCCTTTCACAATCAACATTTGATGACTGAGGAAAAAGTCTTCACATTTACCACACCATTAATATCTTCTAAAAATACACGCAAATCAATAATTCCTGTAAATTGTGCCCATTTTAATCTTGTCGGTGAAATATGCAATTGATAGCCAATTTAAAAAAAATTAGTGAATACTGATTTAATTTTTTTTTTTTTTCAAATAATAAGGTTTTCGTTTTCCCGCTAACCGTTCATTTTTATCATTTTCTGATGTTGAATTCCATCTTCCCCAGCTTACATTTTGTTTGTAAGACATGTATGTTGTTTAACGGCCCTTTTGAGAATTTTTCACTCATATGGAGACACCACCACAGCCGGTGAAAAGTTTGGCCTATACTCGGCATTATTACGGCCATTAGGCTGTGAGGAATCTTTTCCGTGCCAACACCTACTGCAACACGAAACCTCGATTTATAGGTCTCCACGTCCCACAGTATGATTCGAACCCGCGACAAAAGCTGATACAGAGGATTTATACTCAAAATTCGGAAGGTAAAATTGTGAGATCTTCACAATTCTATGTTTAAAATAAGAGCTTAAATTGCATAATTTTGCTTTTAATTTATTAGCCTATATTTTATATGCCTTTTAAAGAACTTCACTTTATCCTAACGTCACAAACACATTTATACGACACCAATTGACCTAACTGAAAAATCAGTTATATAACATTGTAATAAGTTTTTTTAAAATTGTTATTTCTAAATTTTGTAAAATTTGATTAATTTTGTGAAAAAAAGGTTGCTTTGAAGGAATAAATACGCTTTTTTTTTACTATGATGCGATAAGTATTGCGCAATGGAAACCCTAGTCGGTCCCCGTAAATTACTGTAAAAAAAGTACTTCGAATTCCATATGATCCCGTCGCCCGCGTGGCGCAGTGGTAGAGCGTCTGCTCTAGAATTGCGAAGTAAGGAGTCGATCCTTACGTCGCGGGTTCGAATCCCACTGTCAGACTTGGAGACCGGTCCTTCGGATGAGACCATATAAAACGTGGTCACGTGTTACAGTAGGTGCTGGAATGAAAAATATCTCTCACTGCTTAATTGCCCTGATCATAAGTGCTGAGTATTGGACAAAATTTGCAGCTCTCCACCGGCACCGCGTGATCGGGAGGCCCGGGTTCGATTCTCGTTCGCTGCGCCGCGTCCAACCTAAGACGTGAATGTATGTAGTGACTATTCCTTCGCCAAGCGCTCGGCACTAAATGTATGTAGTGACTGTTCCTTCGCCAAGCGCTCGCCACTAGAAGTGAAAGTCATGGGTCTATCGAATATGAACTTAAAAACGTAGGTCCCGTGTTCTGTGGCACGATAAAAACCCTAAATGCTCAATGGCCCTGAGCGCCGAATATAGGTCTAAATTTCAATCCCATCATCGACAAACTGTGACGTCTCCATATGAGTAAAAAATTCTCAAGTGGGGTGTAAAACAATATACAATCAATCAATCTCCACAAGCGTGTGGTTGCGTTTCCATATATAATGTTTAAGCCTTGTTCAGATTTTTGTATTTCTAGTTGATTTTTTTAGATCAATCGCTCGCGCTGACCTTTTCCATCAATGTTAATCTGAGGCAATGGAATCAGAACAATAGGAAACCAGAAAATTAAAATCAATATAAATAGTATACGTGAAAATTTTTGTCTAGCTAATTAAGAGTAAATTACTATCGCGAAAATAAGGTGTCACAAAATTAAGTAATCAACAGTATTTGTATACCTTATACTGTTATTTTCGTCATCAAGCTGAGTACACAATGTACACAACCTTTATTAGGCCACAGTTAGAATACGCTTCCTTGGTGTGGGGTGGATGTAATGAAGGTGACAGCGAACAATTAGAAAAATTACAACTATGTGCTGCTAGGATTGTCACAGGCTTAACACTTTTAGCTTCTAAAGATGCACTTTACTTTGAAACTGGATGGGAACCATTACATGAAAAAAGTAAAAAGACTAGACTAACTACAATGTATAAAATTGATTAAAAAACAAGTTCCGGAATATCTAACTGATATAATCCCAAACTTACGATATAATTCATCAAGTTACAGTACGAGAAACTCGCAGAATTATAATATACCCAAATGTAGATTGCAAGCTTACATGTCAACAATATTTCTCATTAACACACAACAAGATGCCACTTTTCCTAAGGATTAAGAATCAAATTAATTTGTGAAAGTGCAAGGATGTGTCAATCAAACCCGCCAAAAAATTTGAGATTTTAATATCTTTTATATGAAATAAGATTTTTAATTAATTTTTGTGTGAAATGCTATTAAAATATATAAATCGTAATATTATAGAGAAAATAATAACTTCAAATCTGTGTCCAAGTACCTTTAATATGTAATAATGTATATTACTTATTTTTTGCGACTACTTTTTATTGCGAAATCGCTCTTTATCGTCAAATTGAGTGAATGATGTATAGCGAATGGCAATTATTAAGAGAATTTAAATGGATTTAGTTAACCTCAAAAAATAAAAGCGAGTGATTTTATTCGGCGAGTGATGCTGTTCGTGAAATTATTGTGAGATGGTAAATTCGTCATGTATAATTAGGAATCTACAGTACGCATGCGATAGCATAGAAATATAACTATTGATTTCTAAACAACTTTCAAATCATAAAGTTTTCTTTTTGATCCGAATAAAAATATGTTTCACTGTGAACCGTAAACCAATAAACTTCCTGTTGCTTAATTTAACAAGTCCATTATCAACAAACACCGTCAAATTATCGAGGATATATTCCAGTTACTATATTAAACGAACAAATCTTTTAAAACCTTTTATTCTTGCATATCTTGATCTTGAATATGTAAAGCAGCTTTCGCAGAACTCCAACGATCTAGATCTATTATAAGATTTGCCCGACTGGAACTCCAGAATATACCTTATATTTTCCTCCACAGTTCCTCATCTGATAATGTGCCATGATAAATCACACCTTTTTTAAATTTAAATTTATAAGAATGTTGTTCCTTTTGTTTCATAATCAAAATATTTCTAATCATGATCTGAACCTCTCTAAATTTACCTTTGTGAAAAAAATTTGAATTTCTAACTGCTCATTGCGACTTTTTTGCTCACTAGTAAGGTCATAAATAAAAGGGACTTTCGGTTAGATAAAGATCATAATGTCACCGTTGGAGACATACTGTAAGAATGGAATAGAAACTAAAACCCATGTTTATCATATGAATATCAGCACTTAAGTAATCACGAGGAAATACTTTAACTACCTATATATAAGTGTAAGTCCCTGGCTGTAAAGTCCTATTCATGAAATAAATAGGGATCCCCTATTCTACCTGACTTCTGAAGTCGAATTAAAGCGAATAGATTACTTTTTGGCTTAATAGATAAAATGTATAATTCGATTCCGTCAACGGCTTTTAGTCTGCAATAAAGATGCGGGAATCTACATCGTGTAAAGTAGATCTGATGTTCTCAGAGACGTCTAGACAGGAAAGCTTAAGGTAACTCCCATTCAAAACTATTTTAAACTTGCCCTCTTTTAAAACTTTTTTCATCATCATCGTATTTAACCTTAAAGGTATTAAAATCATCAATTGATTACTGAGGGGAAAAAATACTCGGCTTTATAACACTATTTGTATCGTTCGAAATTGCACACAGAAAACATTTCGTCTCAAAACCCATCACCATAATCTTGTATATCTTTAGTTAAATATGTAATAATGTATATTACTCATTTTTCGCGACTACTTTTTATTGCAAAATCGCTCTTTATCGTCAAATCGAGTGAATGATGGATAGCGAATGGCAATTATTAAGAGAATTTAAATGGATTTTATTAAGCTCATAATAATAAAGCGAGTGATTTTATTCGGCGAGTGATGCTTTTCGTTATTGTGAGATGGTAGATTCTTCGTGTATAATTAGGAATCTACAGTATCATGCGATAGCATAGAAATATAACTATTGATTTCTGAACAACTTTCAAATCATAAAGTTTTTTTTTGATCCGTTTAAAAATATTTTTCACTGTGAACCATAAACCAAAATACTTCCTGTTGCTTAATATTCTTTACAAGTCCATTATCAGCAAACACCGTCAAATTATCGAGGATATATTCCAGTTACTTTATTAAACAAACAAATCTTTTAAAACCTTTTTTTCATGTAGATCTTGATCTTGAATATGTAAATCAGCTTTCGCAGAACTCCAACGATCTATATCTTTTATAAGATTTGCCCGACTGGAACTCCAGAATATTCTTTATATTTTCCTCCACAGTTCCTCACCTGATGTGCCATGATAAATGGCACACTTTTTTAATTTAAGATTTAAAAGAATGTTGTTTATTTTGTTTCATAATCAAATTATTTCAAATCATGATCTGAACATCTCCAAATTTACCTTTGTGAAAAAAATTTGATTTCAGACTGCTCATTACTATGATCATGGAAAGGATTGAAATGACAAGTGCTAGTTTTTTGTTCACTAATAAGGTCATAAATTAAAGGGATTTTCGGTTAGATAAACAGCATTCTGTCACCGTTGGAGACATACTCTAACTATGGAATAGAAACTGAAACCCATGTTAATCATATGAATATCAGCACTTAAGTAATCACGAGGAAACATTTTAACTACCTATATATAAGTGTAAGTCCCTGGCTGTAAAGTCCTATTCATGAAATAAAGAGGGATCCGCTATTCCACCTGACTTCTGAAGTCGAATTAAAGTGAATAGATTACTTTTTGGCTCAATAGATTAAATGTATAATACGACTCCGTCAAAGGCTTTTTATCTGCAATGATTATAAGGGATGGGGGAATCTACATCGTGTAAAGTTGATCTGATGTTCTCAGAGACGTCTAGACAGGAAAGCTTGAGGTAACTCCCATTCTAGACTATTTTAAACTTATCCTCTTTTAAATTTTTTTTTTCATTATCATCGTTTTTAACCTTTAAGTTATAATAATCATCAAATGATTACTGAGGAAAATATACCCGGCTTTATCACACTATTAGTATCTTTAAAAACGCACACAGAAAACAGTTTCAAAACCCACCATCATAATCTTATAATCTTTAGTTAAATATGCAATATTGTATATTACTCATTTTTCGGATCGAGTGAATGACGGATAGTGAATGGCAATTATTTAGACAATTCAAATGGATTTAATTCAGCTCATAAAAATAAAAGCGAGTGATTTTATTCGGCGAGTGATGCTTCTCGTGAAATTATTGTGAGATGGTAGATTCTTCGTGTATAATTAGGAATCTACAGTAGGCATGCGATAGCATAAAAATATGACTTGATTTCTAAACAACTTTCAAATCATAAAGTTTTCTTTTTGATCCGTATAAAAATATTTTTCACTTTGAACCATAAACCAAAATACTTCCTGTTGCTTAATAGTATTTCCAAGTCCATTATCAGCAAACACCGTCAAATTATCGAGGATATATTCAAGTTACTTTATTAAACAAACAAGTCTTTTAAAACCTTTTTTCATGTAGATCTTGATCTTGAATATGTAAATCAGCTTTCGCAGAACTCCAACGATCTAGATCTTTTATAAGATTTGCCCGACTGGAACTCCAGAATATTCTTTATGGCTTCTTATGCTTATAGGCAATATCAACGCAGCTTGTTTTAGCTAATTTTGTAAAAATCAAATAAAACACTTTCATGTAGATGAATAATGTCATTTATTAAAATGACGGTATAAATGTGAACAATTTAACAAACAAGAAGGGGATCAGATTCATAAGCTTTGCTTATCAGTTACGTAAAATATGATAATGTCTGATCCCCCAAAAATTACTAGAAAAAAGTATCTGTAAGACAAGACAATCAAACATCATATGAAAAAGTTAGCAAAAAGATGGCACATCAAAACAAAATAGTCAAACAACATAAGAAAAAGTGGGAAAAAGGATGGAATAATCAAAAGACAATCAAAACCTTAGAAGAAAAAGCTTGCAAAAAGATAGTAATTAAAACAAAATACATAGATGCAGTAAAGCAATTGAGTAAAAACTATAATAAAATATAAATTTACAAGGCACATTAATTATCATATTAAGGGATAGGAATGCTGGGGTGGAGGTGGGTCTTCAAAATAGAAGTGCTTCATGTTAACGAAGGAGAGCGCGCGAGTATGAATGACTCGCTGAGCTGATCACGTGACGTTACACCATCCATCAGGCAAGGCGTGGATCTGAGATTTTTAACAATTTACCAACCTAAATGTTTTCGGAAACCTCCTAACAAATTATCGCAATAAATACATAAATACAATTATTATTCTAATAATTGTTGTTTTATGTCTTCTTATGCTTATAGGCAAGATCACCGCAGCTTGTTTTTGCTAATTTTGTAAAAATCAAATAAAATACTTTCATGTAGATGAATAATGTCATTTATTAAAATGACGGTATAAATGCTAACAATTTAACAAACAAGAAGGGGATCAGATTCACAAGCTTTGCTTATCAGTTACGTAAAATATGATAATGTCTGATCCCCCAAAAATTACTAGAAAAAAGTATCTGTAAGACAAGACAATCAAACATCATATGAAAAAGTTCGCAAAAAGATGGCACATCAAAACAAAATAGGCATAAAGTTTTCTTTTTGATCCGTATAAAAATATTTTTCACTTTGAACCATAAACCAAAATACTTCCTGTTGCTTAATAGTATTTCCAAGTCCATTATCAGCAAACACCGTCAAATTATCGAGGATATATTCCAGTTACTTTATTAAACAAACAAATCTTTTAAAACCTTTTTTTCATGTAGATCTTGATCTTGAATATGTAAATCAGCTTTCGCAGAACTCCAACGATCTAGATCTTTTATAAGATTTGCCCGACTGGAACTCCAGAATATTCTTTATATTTTCCTCCACAGTTCCTCACCTGATGTGCCATGATAAATGGCACACTTTTTTAATTTAAGAATTAAAAGAATGTTGTTTATTTTGTTTCATAATCAAATTATTTCAAATCATGATCTGAACATCTCCAAATTTACCTTTGTGAAAAAAATTTGATTTCAGACTGCTCATTACTATGATCATGGAAAGGATTGAAATGACAAGTGCTAGTTTTTTGTTCACTAATAAGGTCATAAATTAAAGGGATTTTCGGTTAGATAAACAGCATTCTGTCACCGTTGGAGACATACTCTAACTATGGAATAGAAACTGAAACCCATGTTAATCATATGAATATCAGCACTTAAGTAATCACGAGGAAACATTTTAACTACCTATATATAAGTGTAAGTCCCTGGCTGTAAAGTCCTATTCATGAAATAAAGAGGGATCCGCTATTCCACCTGACTTCTGAAGTCGAATTAAAGTGAATAGATTACTTTTTGGCTCAATAGATTAAATGTATAATACGACTCCGTCAAAGGCTTTTTATCTGCAATGATTATAAGGGATGGGGGAATCTACATCGTGTAAAGTTGATCTGATGTTCTCAGAGACGTCTAGACAGGAAAGCTTGAGGTAACTCCCATTCTAGACTATTTTAAACTTATCCTCTTTTAAATTTTTTTTTTCATTATCATCGTTTTTAACCTTTAAGTTATAATAATCATCAAATGATTACTGAGGAAAATATACCCGGCTTTATCACACTATTAGTATCTTTAAAAACGCACACAGAAAACAGTTTCAAAACCCACCATCATAATCTTATAATCTTTAGTTAAATATGCAATATTGTATATTACTCATTTTTCGGATCGAGTGAATGACGGATAGTGAATGGCAATTATTTAGACAATTCAAATGGATTTAATTCAGCTCATAAAAATAAAAGCGAGTGATTTTATTCGGCGAGTGATGCTTCTCGTGAAATTATTGTGAGATGGTAGATTCTTCGTGTATAATTAGGAATCTACAGTAGGCATGCGATAGCATAAAAATATGACTTGATTTCTAAACAACTTTCAAATCATAAAGTTTTCTTTTTGATCCGTATAAAAATATTTTTCACTTTGAACCATAAACCAAAATACTTCCTGTTGCTTAATAGTATTTCCAAGTCCATTATCAGCAAACACCGTCAAATTATCGAGGATATATTC
>PRKT01000131.1:391433-425130 GCA_003671525.1 Saccostrea glomerata | reverse complement strand
TCAAGCCAAGGGGTTAGGACGGGCCTGCTTGAAGACAAACCTGGGAAACCCGTCTGTAGGATCGTCTGACAACGAGTCAGCAACAACATGCGATTCTACTGCAGGTGTGTGTTTTTCTCGGACTGCTATCAAATCTAGTCCGATGAGTGTTGCTGTTGCGGAGACGCAAAGGAAGAGCATACTTTGTCCGCAGACTAAGTCCGTAAGCAACCGGCGCAGGGATTCGAGAAGAATAAAGGAATATATGATAGATAACAGAACGAAGACCAATCAACTCAACCAAACGTGTTACCAAACAACATCAGTTCCTACCGCTTTCTACGCCAACCATTCTTTTTACTGAATCCAACAACGCAGTGCTTCGCATTTCAGTTCCCGGTGATTCCTGAGACGAGGACGTCTCATTTTCGAAGCGAGAGGGAATTATCACAGTGTGATATTTGATAAAACAATTTTAGTAACATGTTTAAGCTGACTTTGAAATATACTTTTAATTACTAGTAAATATAATTACTTTTAACATCTTGAAAACTGTAATTATGATAACCATGCAACTCAATGTGTCAATTTAAGCAAATTTACTCAACGTGACATGAGTTTTTCTATCTAAACCATCTGTCACTCATGCTCAGAATTGTACTAATTACCATTGTTATATTTCATTATTTATATGTTACATGTACCATTGTTAATGAGTTAACTCCTAGGCTTCGGATTGTTCGGGTGCAATTTTTGGACTTCCAGAATTCACCCTACCGACCTATGTTTATAATAAAGTGCTATTCCATCGTTAGCATTTTTATGTTTTATTGTTGCCGGAAAGTTTGACACATATTTTCCCCGGTGATAGATATCCCAGCCAATTAACCAAGATAAACACAGTCAGTGACACTTAACACCCCCTCTCTATAAAAATACAGACAATCATTGACAAAACAACTAAATTCTGAATGAAAACGTGGAAATGATTTTGCAAATTCAAAACACAAGCAGATATGACCAGTATTTTCCTCTTATTTTTCTATTAGATCCTAGCTTTAACAATCCATGTACGTTATATATTTCAGATGATTATTATCATACGCTAACGCGCTTCATGAAATATGCCGGCGTGAAGCGTCGTAGATCATAACCTCATGAATCTTCAAAAATTAAATTCATTTCTTAAATATTTACATTTGCAAATTTATTAGGGGGTCAAAGGACATGACGCTACCTAAGCACATGATGAAACGATATTTTGTCCATCGAAAAAGTTCTAAATTTTAAGCGATGAAAAATATATAATAATGCAGCAAATGTATGAATTCTTCTCAATCAATAAATGTGCAATAAATCTTCTTTCGGTGTAAAGAATGCTTTAAATTCATTATTACTCTAAAATCGCGCTTGCCTTTGTTAACCCGAAAATCTTTAGAAGGTATATAAGCGGAAACAGATGAATCAACAAATTCATGAATTGGTCTGTTTTGCTTACTTGAAACAAACTCAGTTGCTGTGCAAAATGTGTACTGCTTTCAACAAATTTCATGCACAGTGCTTTG
Organism: Saccostrea glomerata; assembly: GCA_003671525.1. Taxonomy (NCBI): domain Eukaryota; kingdom Metazoa; phylum Mollusca; class Bivalvia; order Ostreida; family Ostreidae; genus Saccostrea; species Saccostrea glomerata. Next base: position 423,586 of record PRKT01000131.1, on the reverse strand, counting down.
CTTGCTAAAATATCCTTTGTAACGTTCGCGGTTTGATAACCCGGAACGATTACTTCAACATACATGTAAACTTGTAAAGTTCATTTAAAATACATGTACATAAAATTAAATTGTAAGGTTAATTACCGTTCGCGGTATACCCGGAACGGCCATTATTATGCCTATTATGCTTATTATATGTACATGTGATATTATGCTTTCATGTTGCTTGCTGATGCTGCTGCTGCTGCTTGTTGTTATTTGGGGTCGCCCTTTTACGCTTGGCGACCCCCTGCTGCTTTAAATATGCCACGACCAACAAACGCCAATATCAAAATAAACGTGTATAAAATCATGTTTGTTTTATTTTCCTCTATATAAATAATGAAATATATGGAGACAACGAACAATATCAAAGCTCAAAAGTCCATAAAGTAATACAAAATAGGAGCAGAGTAAACACGGACATCCAAAACATCAGAGGTGGGATCAGATGCCATTTCAGAAATATGCATGAAGTTTGATCTATAGGTTTGGTAAGTTTTATTCTGAGACTTAATGTGGAGTGTTCTGTCTGTCTGTTAAGCATGCAAGGTTCGCGGAAGGTGTGCCAGTTGAGGAATCCACCTAAGCATCTGACACCACCTTCAAGCTTTACTGGGGTCCTCGTGTCATGCCCAGATTTGTGTTGGTCTTGGATCTTATTGGCTGGCCAGCTGTTTTTATCCTATTAAGTAGCATTTATTCAAACACATCTCAAAGAGAAGAGTAAACCACTATGGCATTTAATTTCATGTTTTATATGTATCGACGATGCAATATCAATTAACAATAGGTATTTTCATTTATATATCGATTCGATATATGCTTCTCTAGAAAATATATATTGTGAAAAAAAGAATACTCACAGAGTGAATCACATTAATTTTGTTTTATATTTGGATGTTTTACACATCATAGACGAGCTTACTAACAACTTTTAAATTTAAATTGTATGACTTCATTTTATTCATCGTTAACTTCTATAGTCGTAATAGTTACCATGTTGGCAAGTACAACCTACCATTGGGTCGTATTTTGGTGTACTAGATTCATACCGATTGTCGATTGTAAGAACTTTGTGTACTGAATCTGATTATAGAATTATTGTTCTACTTCATACCTGTACTGTACATAGAGCTCCTGACTGGTGTGACGGACAACAGGGGATGCTTTCTCTTCCTATACACCGGATCCCATTTATAGAATTCTTATGGGTCCGTATTTATGATATTGTCATATATTTGGTATGTTCACTTTTTTATTTGACCGACGTCTATTCAAGTTTGCGATGAGATTATCTACTGTAAGTTGTCATAACCCTTCTTGTTGTTCTTTTTTCTCAATTAATGGATTTTTCGAAATAATTCAAGGAATGAATCAAAGACGTAGCTATTTTGTCCTGCTAATATTTACATAGATTACAAAGGAGTGTTTGTCTGTTTTACGAGATAATTTCGGGCCGTCTACTTCTAATTCTGGGTCAACCGTGAGCACAGCAGGGACCAGTACGTACTGATCATGTAATCTATATAATTTTTTATTGAATACAGACGGATAGATGGTTTTCATATTGCCCCTCAATCTTTTAATAAGCGACTTTAACATGGACCAGATACATTCAATCCATTCTGACAAAGTATCAACGTCTTCTTTTTCATATCTGGCCAGTCGTCGGGCGTAATCTTCAACAGAATCCATAATATTTATGAAATGTCGAGGCCTGTATTTAGGACATTTTAAAAAAATAAGTGATCTAAGGACCTCATTATTAACTATATTTACGTCACCTGTAATAACGTGTCCAGCAGTGTCATGATGTTAATGACTTGAAAAAATTCGCAATTTTTATTTTGAAATGTGAACTCAAGTCTGATGTAAAGTTTCATTATAACAGCAGTTGATATTTTTGTAAGATATAAGCATACAGGCTTATTTAAGAAGTTTGATTATTATCAATTTAGCTCATTTTGATAGTTTGTATAATTATTTTGGAAAATTGTTTTTGGAATACATAATTGCATTATGGGCGGATATTTCTTAGGTTAAGAAATGGGTTTAGTATGAGAACACTAGTTGAATCACCAGCTACTTAGTTTTTCAAATATGAAATCAAATCGTTAGATGTATTGAATTTCCTCGAATTCGAACACGTTCTAAAACGAGGTATGTTATAACAAGTTGGTGAAACATGAATATCAGCAGTCTCGTTTAAGGTCATATCATTTCATTGGTTGTATATGCCTATATAAAGACTTTTTTTTTTTACAGCAAACACAATCTATCATTAAGTCAAATGCTGAATGACGTTTGTTCATAATAATCGTTAGGCCATTATTTCTCTATTGTATTGCCGGTGGATTTTTCCGTTATACCCAGATGAAGACAAGGAGCACACAGCGGGTGTGACCAGTCGGCATAGGAGCTCAATCCTCCATGGCACCTGATCCCATCTCTCATGTTAAGAGGTCTTTGTTTGCTCTGCTCCTGCTCGGTATTGTTTGATGGGCTTCTGATATTGAATATTGTTCGTTATCTCCGTATATTTCATAAGCCAAATAACCTTATCCCAGACTTACTTCGAAAGCTAATTCTCAATTATCCGTAAACCTTAAAAGGAGTTTTATATGATCTTTTAGTTGTATTAAGTCAAGTAAGCTTACCCTTATTTCGAGAGCTAATTCACGATTATCAGTTATTCTCTAGATTTCACTTTTACATCGATGGATGTAATAAATCATTTCAAAGCTATATCACTCAGAAAATTAGCAAGATTTCATTTTCCATCACCAGGACTGGCCCAAGTCCATAAACTGAGAACAAACTTAATATGTCGAAATTTCAAACCAATATAACTTTTAAACAATTGTAATAATGAAAAAAATCATATGTTTGAATGTAAATGCCCTGTACATTGCAATATTTTAGGTAAATTCTTAAATGAAATTCAAAATGATAAAAATCTAAATTTTGATTGTTTCTTAGTTCACCAGATCTCGGGAAATGGAATCTTGCTAACTTTCTAATAAACAATGAAAATCTTTGAAATATTGAAACTAAAAACCAGACTAGTTGTTCAAAGATTTTGCACGATCTTAAGATAGAAAATTGGACACTTACTTGGGTTCGTTACACCATATCCTAACTAAACACATCAGTCGTTGCAGAGGCAGGAGGGTTTCTACTGGATCTTAGTAAAAAAAAAACACTGACTCTATATTAAAGATTTTTTTACAGAGGAGGTCCCTGTCTACATTATCTTAGATTTATTTGATAAATGTTTTACATTTAGTTTTATTTGATATCGAATATTAGAGCTCGATTGTGCAATTTCTATTTTCTACATAAGTTTTGAAAAGTGCATCAAGTTTACAATCGGACGATTATAAAATTGTTTTTCACTTATAGCGTGGGATGAGTGATATAATCTCTTTTTGTTACTTTTCTTTGACAAATGTATCTTTAAAAAAAAAACAGATAAAGTATAACATTACTAAACAGTCAACAGTAGACAATAGTGCAGTTTGCACTGTTATTTTTTCCAACTACGAGATAAATTATTTCCTATTTTATCTACACTGCAAGACAATATTGTCTTACATATGAAATTTTGTGAAATAAAGGTTCGTTATGAATGGACTTATCGGCAAATTTTTTGTAAATCAGTAAAAAGAATGAAAAAGATGAGGATGAAACATGTGGAGATAACAGTATTCGAGGTCAAAAGTTCATTAAACACAGACAACCAAAGCATGAGAGGTGGGATCATCATCATGATCAGGATCCATGCATGAAAAAGTGAGCATCCCCTGCCGACCGGTCACACCCAGTGTGCTCCTCCTCATGATCGGGAAAAAAGAACAAAATCCGTGTACAACTCTGTGTGTAAATCATTATGGCCTAGTAATCAGTATGAACAAAGTTAGTCAGCATTTATATTTGCTGACAAATTCATTGTATTGACCATAGAACTTACGAAATATTCCACATTTATCAAATTGTTACAATTTTAAAAAAGATATCTAATTATCAATTTTTAGTTTTGTTATTTATTCTAATTAGTGAGGATAAAGCATAAAAAATAATAAGATACTTATGGTATATTAACCATGTGTATAGTTTCAACTGCCATTACTTATGTAGCAATAAAAATATACAATCATTTCCCGTGATAAATCCAACGCCAGATTTTTCAACAAAAATGGAGTTCGTAAATTTAATTACCTTAGCATTGGTCAAAAGCAAAATTATTTGTTTAAATACTCTCTACAAGTACTCTGAAATCGGTATCAAAAAGAAGATGTTTGAGTTTGTGATTGACAACATCTATGTGGTTTTTGGAGACCAGGTCTTCCGACAATTTATTGGAATTCCCATGGGTAGCAATGCACCCCATGATAAGCAGACCTAGGAATCTCATTGGCAATTTGATGATCATTTATTCTTGAATCATAAAGGCATCAAACGTTAAAATATGTTGTTGGGTTTTTTTTTAGATTCACAATCTACAAAAAATTAGAATGAATTTAGATTTTATCTTATCTTTAATGGCGAAGCGTTTACGGTATCACAATTCGACACTTCTGATATTTCTAATGGATCATCGAGCTTATATGATGAGATTTCAATGGTACTTTACAAAATTTATCAGAATGAAATGAAATATAAATCACAAAAACACAAAATATTTGGATTCGAAGTAAGAAATTTTCAAAATCCTTTGTTCTTTGATCTAAATCTTCCAAATTTTTATTTATTTGGGTTATACGTTTATTGTTTACTTGCAAGTATTAATAGATATGAATTGTTAATTTGAGAAAAGAAATTGAACAATTTTGTCAATCACTCTGGCAAAAATATTTTCTTTTCATTCTAAGCAAATCAAATTTAAATGGATGTTATCCCTCTATCACCTGCATATGCATTCCTAACTTGTTCGATGCTAAAGAGCATGCTCAGAGTGAGATCGATTTTTAAGCAGGAACTGACAGATAAGTTGATGTTACAGGGATTTCATCAACAATGTTTAAAGTCAGCATTTGTTTATACTTTATTTGTACCATTCCAATTGTTAACCTTTCGTTTCATTCTGGATTCGACCACTGAATACTAGTATTTCATTAACCTGATCAAAACATGGCTCATGGCGGGTGTGACCAGCGAACTGGGGATTGCTGAATCATCTGTAGCACCTGATCTCACCTTTTGAATTTCCAGGGTTTTATCACCTCTTCACAATTTTTTTTTTAGATTTTTATAAATCGATTACTGATCAGCTGGTCACCTATATAAAATGACTTCTATTGATTTCATCAAATCACGATAAAATTTTAGAAAGAAATTCCACGAACTTTTGGATCAACCCTCGTATATTGTATGGTTTTTACCACAAATGTAAAAAAAAGACCCAATAGTGATCCCTAACAAATTATCCTGAAACATTATTGAACGATTGCAGACAATTTTTGACACTCAGATGCGTAAATAAGAAGCATTTAAAAAGACATTAAAGACTTTAAAAAATATTTTAAATATCCAATGAAGCTCAATGAACCGCTGACACTGTGTACACAGCAAACAGGAAGAGGAATATTTGATGATTATTCGTACATTTTTTCACTTTTGCCTGGAATTGTAACATAGGTAAGTAACAAGTCAAAGAAAATATGCATCAGTAGCATAAACTTTCTATACATGTAATTATAAAGTTATATTTTATATGTGTGCAGTGTCAAAACTGTTTTATAACGGGTTTGGTTTCAAGATTATAGAAAAAGGTGTAATATATGTCAGTAATTTTACGCGAAGTATCCAGCTCTGCTCAGGTCTCCCTTCTATGAAGTGTAGAGCTATAATTAAAAGTGAAATATGTTAAAAATGAATTTCGTTAAAAAAATAAAATATTCATAAGCGTGTATTTTTCAAGAGAATTTCAACGAAATAATTTTAATGGCGTCGGTCATTTATATGTCAAGCACATTTATTTTATAATAAAAAATCTGGATGTACTTTACCTTAGTGCTAATATCAACTACTTGCTTAACTTAATTGCCATCTTAATTTACATGTTTCGGTTTCAAAAAACTTAATGTATCATTTGACACCACGTATATTAAAAATTTAAACATATATTTCGGTTCCTCAGATTGCAGTTAAAAACAATTTAATTGACAAATTATAGAAATAATTGACTCTTTTATAGGATGGATCTTGTGTTTTGCTTAATTGTGTGATTGCAACAAATTCACTGAAAGAAATGCATAGTGAATTTAACTAATGTGATTAGTATTATTTATTTGTCCAGTTTTTCACGATTTAAAGGTACTTTGACACAGATTTGAAGTCAATATTTTCTCTATGATATTACAACATATATATTTTAATAGCATTTCAGACAAAAATTAATTAAAAATCTTATTTCATTTAAAAGTTGTTAAAACTTCATAAAATATATTAAAATTGAAATTTTCATATATTTTATATGAAATAAAATTTTTAATTAATTTTTGTGTGAAATGCTATTAAAATATATAAGTCGTAATATTATAGAGAAAATAATAACTTCAAATCTGTGTCCAAGTACCTTTAAGAGACAAGTTCATCAAACACATTACTAATCCCGAAGACCAAGTGTCTTCAAAGTAATACAACTATTCTGTAGTACAAATACCAAAGATGTAAATCAGTTAGGGAAATATATATATCATGCTAATAAATTACGATTGGAATGTTTAAATCAATTAGCTAAATAATAAAATGTATGTATCACTAGTTGGTAAGTGTATAACATGTTATTGTACTATGTATGTTATTGATAAAATTTAATACAATGTTGTACTTATGATGCTTATGGGATGTACGTCCCACGGAATAAAGAAACAAGATTTTGAATATACATCACAAGATTTCGAACATACATCACAAGATTTTGAATATACATCACAAGATTATCAAATATTGCAACGTTTGACATGCCATACACCATCACTTTGGCATCACATAATTTATATAAAAATACACGATCTCAGTAGCTCTCGTTGTTCTTTAATGATATTTATGATATTAATGAGTATTCTTAGGCTTTACTGCTGAACATAAATTTTAAGGCCAGAAGATTCGTTCCCGAAATTTCTGTTTTGTATATCTTCACAATGCATGGAATATAAACAAAATTTTAATAACTTTCTGATATTTAAACCGGTTCTTATTGTGAAACACTAAAATGTGATTTGGGCATGCAATTTATTTTATTTCTAAAAGAGTTATATAAGAAATACGATCCTTTGGTATCTTGCACAAATGCCTGAGAAGGTACCTCAATTTTTGTGATTAAATATGTTAAAGTAGCAATACTTCAATGACAAAATCTTCGGAAAATTATATATTACTGATGAACGTCTCGTCTGTCCTTAATGTCCTTAATATTCAAATGCTGGAGCGAGGCGAACTCTCAAGACAAAACAACTTTAAGGTCATAGCACGTTACAACATAGCAATACAGCGGGTCGTTCGTGTAATATATTTACGGTTCTGTTTAGTATATTTGACTCTAATGTAAATATAAGTAATAAACAACAAGATTAAAACGTTCGCTGGGAAACTTTATTGTTATGTGATGAAATCCACTGTGAAGTCCTTTTAATTTCTTAAATAGATATTTGTGAAACACCATACATAATTACATGCATTCTTACAGATCCTCACCCGAGACAGTTTCAGCTCTAGATGCCAGTCTTCTCATTGTTCTTGGGTTTGGCGGATTTTCAATTGTCGTGGCTCTCCTACATAACGCAATTCATCGCTATGTCTACCGGGACCAACACAGCCTGGATACTGTGTTTGATGCCGGGGGAAAAGTGACCACCAGTCTGACCGCGGTCACGGTTGCTTCCCAAGTTCTGTGGCCGGTGGATCTCATCCAAACGTCCGTCATAGCTTTAAAGGTTCAGGAATTTTGCTATAAATTGGATTGTAAATGTAATCTGAATCAAGACCACAGAACAATAACAGTTACATTTTGTTTGAATGCAATTTTCTACGTTGTTACGCTTTCTTATCATTTTAAATACACGTTTATATACTTGGACACTCTTTTCTCTAATTACTTTACCATGCTATTTAAAAATAATTAAAGACGCTGTTGAAAGCTGAATAAGTGATTTTCTGAAAGTAGATCTAATGATTTTTTTTATCGATGAAAAATATTTGCGTTCATTAATTTTCATTTTGTTTCACTGACTATATATCTGACAAAAAAACACAAGACACTCGGCGGATGTGACCTGTCAAGAGCCTTCGGCGTTTATGCAGACTATCACGCATGCAACTCGATTGATCACATCATGAAAAAAACAGTTTTTTTTTTAATTAAGTGCAACTCCCCATTGCCTCTACTCCATTTACCTGATCAATCGTAAGGTTTGCGGCGTACATGGCTGGACAACATGAGATATTTACTCCTTCTAGCCGCCTGATCCAATATAAGGTGCTTCTAAAGGTCGCATATTTGCTTTTTTGCGTTTCATGCCTCTCACAGATTTAAGATATTGAACACCTTTCGTTATCCACACTTTTGTATCCACCATGTACTCAGAGTTGTATTGTAAGATTTCTTCGCATGTACTCAGAGTTGTATAGTGAGAAGATTAATTTTCAAAAAAAGAATCGATAACTTGTTATTATCTTAACCCGTTTTCATATTTGGATATTCTAAAAGTACAGGAAATTATTATGTTGTGGCCTTTTCACTTTTTTTCAGTCTGGGATCGGATCTATTATGTTCTACGTTATTGGCATGTCTTTGGTGATGGTCGTATTCCCAATAATAACAATTCACTTCAAAACTAAAGCTCCTGGAGCGAAGACCTACCCTCAGGTACGCAATCAAAAATCTTCAAATTCAGTGATATAAAATGCCTTTAATGATTAAATCAAAACACGATGTACAAAAAAAAGTTAAAAAGAGTTGTCATTTTCAACAGATTGTGTACGCGCGGTACGGTAAATCGGCTCACATTGTCTACTGCTGCATCGCTCTTTTGACAAATGCAGTAACGCTGACTGCCATGATTTTGACTGGGACTTATACGCTAGAGGGTATAGTTCCAGAAATGTCATCAGAATTGACCGTACTTCTGTTGGTTTTCCTCTTTGGCTCTTACTGTTTCATTGGTGGACTTGGAGCTGCATTCTACATCTCATATTTTAACACCTGCATTATGTTTGTAGCTCTTGTGATATTTACATCCATGTTCATTTTTCCAAACAGCAACGCTGACCATCGTAATTCAACTGACATAAGTGTTATGTATGAATTTGTGAAATGTGTCAAGGGACCTTCTAGTAATGCAAAAGAGTCCTTCTTGACATTTCGATCGTTTTCTGGGGCAGTGTATGGTATTGTCGTATTTTTCATGGTGTTGGCGTTAAATTGTTGCGATCAAGCCATGTGGCAAAGTAGAATAGCCACAAAACCCCAGCAAGGTGTGACTGGATTTTTTATAGCATGTTTTCTGTATTTGGGGATACCCGTCTCCCTATCGCTTCCAGCTTTTCTATCGTATGTTTCCATGAGTTACCAGAATGGATCCTACCTGCTCTCCCCTCTGGATACGAACAATGGTATTTACTTGCATGTCTAATTTATGCGATGAGAATACATTTTAAAGAAAATTGTTTGAGGGGGGGGTTCTATTTCAATTACAAATGTTTATATAACATTTAAAGGTACATTGCGCTTGTTGAAAAACACACCATTTACGGTTTGATTTCTGGTATGAAATATGTTTCAGGATTTCTGACACCACTTGTAATGGGGGATACTCTAGGACGTCCAGGAGAATATCTACTGATTATGATTGTGTTCATGGCTCTAATGGCGACAGGATCAGGTGAAATCATGGCAATCTCATCCATCCTAGTGTATGACTTATATAAAGTTTACGTTTGCCCATTCAGGTATATATTTATAATTTATAAGATAAATTATAGCATGATTTGCGTAAATAGCGATGAAAAATTTCATGCATATTTTCTCATTATCAGAAAGACATATAGTCCATTTTCCTGTCCTCTTTGTGGAAATCTGAAGTATGCCAGAGAGGGTGGGACTTGTAGCTGCATACCTGCTACTGAGTGTCCGAGTTGCCAAGATGATGTCAACCTAAGTAGGTCAAATGCTCCACTATATAAACTTAAATATAAGTGCCCTCTCCATGGAGAATACAGACATTATGAAGATATGCTGAAAGACTACAAAAGCTGGTGTATTATTTGGATTTCACTTTTTCTTGTACCTTTTGGAATTCTAATGACGTCGTTAGAATTAAACGTGAATTGGGTTACCTTCGTAATGGAAACGCTTCTGACTCCATTTATATCCCCTTTGATATTGACTTTTACATGGAGTAAATGTACCTCTAAGGGAGTAATATCAGGTAGGTATTAATTACTTTAAATTAAATTGGCAGACATCAATCGACATACTTTGTAGACGGTGGTTTATTTAAAGAAAGAGACACAAGTCAACAACTTTTACACATATTTTTTTTCGAATTCAATTGACAGTTTTATTTTACAGTTTCTGAAACGACATATTTATAAGTCCCTTTTACCTAGAGCAAAATACATAATTTCAAAAACAAGATAACGAAACCATATGTTTAGACCAAAGATTTAAGTCCAGTATTATACTCAAGATCTCGAAAAAGAATTGCAATTTATATGATTCTTTTCTGGTAACTATTTTAGGAGTGATATCTGGGTCGCTTGCTTCTGTAGCGGCGCTACTCCTTGTAGCAGAGACATCATACGACAAGGGCCTGGGCGACTTCTTCACTAATACATCGGCGGACTACAGTCTTTTTGCCTCCTGTATTTCTGGACTTCTGATAAGCACTCTAATAGCTGTAGGTGTTTCCATGGTTACACATTCCATTAAATGTGGTGCTGATGTAGATGAAGAATGGGCAAAACTGTTTTACATAGATAATCCCCTCAACCCATGGAGAAATCTATACGAAGATGAGCTGAGAAATATCCAGCAAGATAGGAATCTCTGCATATCTGACATGGAATTCATATTCCGGAAGTCCAGAAAAATAGCCTATATAGTTGGAGTCGTGATAACGATTTCGTTAGTGGTTGTGATGCCCGCTTCATTGCTCCAGTACGAGGAACTGAATGCTGATCAGCTTTATAATTACATGGTAGTATTCTTCGTCATACTTGTGCTTGGAACTATTTATTCTGTATTTGTTCCACCAATAGAAGAAATGATAAAGATCCGGAGATACAGAAAGAAAGAAGGAAGAGACACTAAAGAAGAGGAAGTAGCTCTAAATTCGTATTAAGTCCGGCAGTAACTTCAATTCTCTAGCAAAAGATAAAATTATGTGTCTCCGATATCTTTAAATTAAACTCTATCAACCAATACCCCCTTTTCATTAAGAACGTGATAAAAATATAGGGGATCAAACATTTCATTATGATACGATTGATAGCATGCTTTTTGCTTGGTATTTCCAGTGACTATTTTTTAGCTCCAGTGGCTGTCTCAGTCTATCAACTTCAATGTGTGTTGTATAAGCTGTAATTCTAACAAAGATGAAAGTATAAAAGTGTTTGTAGATTTTTAATCTTTAATGTTGAACATTATTTTATTTTCTTTACTTTAATTGTTCCTCTTTAATGCAACATGAAAGAGAGTGGTGCAGTTGTTAGAGCGTCTGTTCTCACGTTGCGAAGTGAGGAGTTGACCCTTACCTCACGGGTTCGAATCCTATTCTGGGACGTGGAGACCTGTCCTCCGAATGAGACCATATAAGCCAAGGTCACGTGTCGCAGTATAGGTGAATTGTCCTCATTGTCGAGTATAGGACAAAATTTGCAGCTCTTCCGGCAAGTTCAAATTCAAATATGAAACAGATGTGTCAGATTTTTTGCATCATTTTCTCAACCTCACCAGGATATATCGCATCGACATCGACAAATGAATGGAAACAGCCATTGTCCGTTGACAATGCGTCGTCGATATATCTTAATGTTGAGTTGAAAGCCACAGCAAGTGTTTTCTTCCTTTTCGACAAATTCTGCTTCATGTAAATACAAAATTAGGTCTGCTAATAACGGAGCTCAATTAATTTATGGGAATTCCAATATATTGTTGGAAGATCTGGTTTCCAAAAACCACACCCATGTAGATATTGTCAATCAGAAACTAGCGCATCTTATAATTTTCACGTTCAGGGTACTTGCGTGTATAACGTGTACAAGTAAAATGTTTTAACAAACAAATTTTGCATTTGACAAATAACAAGGTAAGTTAATATACGAGTTCAATTTATTGGAATAGCAGATGTCAATGGTATCAAAAAGCCTGCACTTTAATATATTGTGGGGAATGATTGTGTATAAGGTAGAAAACTCAAGTTTTTAAGTTGTTGATTTTGGAAGAATCTTGTGATTTCAAATTTTCAAAAGGATCCTTTGAGTTTTTAAGTATCTGCATCTGATTTACCACTTCTCCAATACATTGTTGCAGAGTACTCTTGGAGATTCTCCTTCATTACCCTTTATGAAAGTTGTAAAGAAAGAGACTTGGTTGAACATTCACTGGAACCCGCTTTGTATCTTTGCTTATAAAGGTTTTTATGAAGTTTTTGGAGTCCAATTAGATAAAATAATTCAAGAATTTTTGTTTTTTGGAATATTAAAACTATTCAACACTGAAATATGATTTTGAAGAATTTCTTCCTTAGAAAGGGAACTACATGTATATGTATTAGTATAAATTGGCTTTCCACATGTAGAATTAAATTCAAGTTTTAAACAGGGACCAGTATGTACTGATTATATAATCTAATTCGTTTTTCTTTACTTCTGGATTATTGAATACAGAAGGATAGATGGTTTTCATATTGCCCCTCAATTTATACTGTATTCAAATAATGAAGAAGAGAGAAAAAAAGGTGCAAGTCAAACAAAGTAAGCGACGAGGGTTTCAAAATAGTTTTTTTTTACATTAACCATTTTTACGTTTCATATGTTGTATATAATTAAAAAGAGATAGAGAAAATTTAAAATACAATTACACACAGAAATGTATATTGTATGGAGAGAAGGAGAAAGATTTTGAGTTTATTTCAATAAAACAGTAGCCCATATGAAATGCGGAAAAAGCTGCTACAGGAAATTGTAAGCAAGACACAATTTATCCTACAATGGTGGAGACAGGGAATTATACGAATAGACATCCTGGCTTTAATAACAAGGAAATGCTGCAGATACCTATATATATAATGTAAATTCCTGGCTGTAGCGTCCTTTTTCAGGGAATTATTGGGGTCTTCTATCCTCTCTGACTTCTTACTTCAGAGAGTCAAATTGAATTCTAAAGAAAGGAGGAGAAGTGTGATAAATATTGCTTACTTTGTCCCTTGATAGATAAAAATTATTTTGACCCCCCCCCCCCAAATGTTTAATTAATTGAAATATTGTTACATTTAAAACCGGTCATGATTCTTTTTTTGATTTTCTCCTACCTTGTTATAATGGATACAAGCTTGCAGTGGGCTACATCTAATGATATCCAACAGATCAACTCAACCTTACTGGCAGAGGAACTACAGAGACTCGTGGAGATCGCGGGCTGGAAATTCTTACAAGTAAGTGAAGAATCTAATGTTTTGTTTCATTATCATGTTATTAAATGTCGAATTCCCTAATATGTACTTGGCTTATTTTATGTTATGTTTCAATTATAGAAACTTTTTTAATACACTGCACTAATAAATGAAACAATCTATAAATGAATCAATAAATGAATTAATTTAAAATGTTGCTTTAAAAAGACATCTTTAATTGATTAAATCATTTGATATCGAGTGTTTTGTTTATATGTTTTTTAATTAACATGTATATTTGTACATGTATTTTATTAAACGATCAAAAGTTTTTTTTCCCCCAAAACATACGAAATCATGACCGCAGATCCAGTGCTGTTACTTAAATGTCAATATGTTTTGGAAAATTGATGAAGAATTTTACTGAAACATGTGATTAACGGTTTGCTGTTTTATTCTTTCCTTTAAAAAAACCCTGTAACACAAAGTAGGAAATTGGAAATGCGAATCTGAGAAAATGTACTTATATGTTTTAAAATTATGTTTAGGAGAAATATAATAAGCTGAATTACGTGGAGGCTAATGCGGACGGCCAGACACTGACTAATAGGGTAAGGAAGCATGAACAAAAGATATCCTGGAAATTTATTTTTAAAAATCAATATTTTTTTCTTTCTGTTTCAGTAAAAGAGAGTAAGGAAGTAACTTGAAAATGAAAAAAAATACAATATTTAAAACAACTTCATTATTTAATTTTCTCCTTTTGTTTCTAGTGAAAGCGATTGATCTTACATGTATCTTAACGATAGAATAGATGGAAACAGTTTTTAACGTCATTGATATTATTTAAAAAAAGGCTCTATTATAAATCTACTTACGTACATATTAATAGTATAATATTGTTCAATCCTTAACCCAGTTTATTCGCAGTATTTATACAAACATGTGCATGTTTACTGTCAATGAATTGATTCGAATTATTATAAGGTCTATAATAAGCACACATTGCTTTTATAAAGAGAATTTTTGCTATTGTGTAACAGTTATCTTTGTATTATACTTCACATTTTATTTAGATTTTTTCCCTAAGTAACTTTGGTGTACATCCTCATCTATAGATACATGTCTACACTGAACCAAACTTCTAAGTGTTCACCTAAAATGTTTTAAGTTTAAAAAAAAAGCATACAATTAATAATTTCTTTAATTTATGGTTAATGATGCACATTTCAGTTCGATGTTGCGTAAATTTCATGTTAGTATCCCGTCAGAATTTTAAGTAAAGTGTCAAGGAAATGATGTACCCCAAAAGTAAAAATTCACACAAAATAATATCTATGGAGTAAGACCACCACTCGCTCTAATGACAGTTATTACTACAAGACATCCTTTACTGATGTACCCCTGAATAGGAGACTGACCCATCTGCGGCCAATTCTACTGCATGGATCTAAAGGGGGGGGGGGGGTTGACATTTCTTATAAAAATCTCAAATATGTTTAATGGGATTCGGATCCGCGAATTTGACAATGCATTATCACACAGATGCCTTTTGGTCAATATTCTTGGGCGTTTAGCACGTAAGTGCACCGCTTTAAGGATGATTCAGACTGCTTGATCTAAAATAAGACTGTCACGAGCACCGATTTCTTATTATTTTCATACGATTGAAATTGTTTGTTTTTATATTTCTAAGATTGTTTCAAGGCAATTTAATACTCTTTTAACCTGGTGTGCGAAATTTTGGCTTCAGACGAAGATTAAGATCACTTCCGGTTTGGTTAAATTTTATCCAAAACTTTGAAATTGTGATAAATTGGCGATTGTTTTGAACATATTTTATTGTATAAACAAAAGGATTGGAAACAAGTTCTTTCAACTTACGAGTTCCTCTCCTTAAATATAACTATATGTCATGCAATTAAAATACATGTAGTACATAGAGATATAAATACAAAAGAGATACAAGTGGAATATTTGTTCAGAGATATAACAATTTAAAATCTACAAGATTCGTCAATAAATTTATGCACAGCAGCAAAAATATATGTGTTTGTTTCAACAGGCAAATTTACATCACCACATAATAACAAATTTGTGTCAATATTGACCAATTCGTCAAGTAAAAATAGGCGATTAAAAAGATTATTCCTAGCGTTTGGATAATTTCTGCAGGCAAAAAAGAAATGGTAAACATCTTCATACTTTCCACATGAACATAAAGGGCTATTAATAATATTTCTTTTGTGTAAATCATAGTTAAGTATACAGTTGTGTCTAAGTTTTGTATGGATTATATTTGTATAACGTTTGCCAAATGAAAAATAGATTGGGGGATTTTTTACTTCTGTAGTAAAGTTTTTTCGAAATGCATTGAGTGAGATGGCTTCCCTTGTTTCTGTCTTTAATAAATTCCAGTGTTTCACAGCGTCAGGAATAAAAGACCTTTTATATAATTCTAATCTGCATCTTGGGGCAGCGTATTGTTCTTTATTACGAGTATTATATTTTGAAATGTTTTCACGCTTGTTTGGAACAATGTCATTCAAATATTCAGGTACACTACCATTATGAATTTTGTACATTGTGGTCATTTTTGCATTATAGCGCCTAACTTTCAATGTTTCCCAGCCAGTTTCAGAGTAAAGTATTTCTCTTGACACAAAAATTGGAATTTTGCGATTAAAAATGACGCACAGCCTATAAAAATGTTTTTAAATGGGTTTTGATCCTGGTTTTTAATTTTAAAAAGTAATATCAAGGACAATTAAACACTATAATAAAAGTGAGTAAAACGTGGTGCAAGTATTGTCAAGATATCAACATTCCAACGCGTACGACTCTCCTTTCTTTCTCAATGGTCATTTAAACAATAAAATACTTTCTTTGTTTGTTATTACTGGAATTAACGGAAGCAGCTGTTGTAGAAAAAATACATAACCCGCGTAAGCGGGTTATGTAAATTTTTTCTACAACAGCTGCGACCGTTAATTCCAGTAATAACAAACAAAGAAAGACATTTTATTGTTTATATTTATATCTGATTAAATAATCATTTAAAGTAGGATTAAAAGATTAATTAGTGCATTAATGATGCGAATGTCTTTATACGTTTCATTGATGGAACAGCCACTGATCAAGAAATCTGTGCAGGCGACTTGCCTTATGTAGTTCATGCAGTGATTAACGCAGTGGGTTTTCTTAAGAAATAAAGGAGAAAATATTCAGTGGATGTAAATATATTGCCAATGTTTTGTGTTTTTTAGTGAAACCAGTTTTTAAAATTTGATAATGCTCACAAAAAGATGCTAATTACACAAAACATGTGCCGCAAAGTACAGATTTATTGTTTTTAAACTTCGTCACGGAACATTGGTTTTCATCGTTGATATTTTATTTTCTTTCTACAATTGTTGAGAAGACTCATTTGTTGTTATAATTTGAAAATATCATGTCATCAGATAAAGTAGTTTTTGAATAAATACATTTATTAAAGTGAACACTTAGAAATTTTGTTAAGTGTATAGTAATAACTGTGTTAAAATTTGAACTCTGGAATTGGTAATGGTATGGATACAGTGCCAATAACTTTTCAAAGTTTTTTTTACACTCGAATTCTTATCTTGCATACAAGACTGTTTTTCCTGGACATTTTCCAGTCGAATGAACGAAGTACATGTATGAAGGTACATGTATATGATAAGATTGTAATAAATTGTCCATAAAATTCCATGTGAATCTTTGCATTAAGTACAAGGTATTTAATCTTTTCATTCTGCTTCTGAAAAAAAGATAGCGGAATTAATTGGTAACCGCATGGAAAACATGAACAGTGCTCTCCGGGACTTAAAACGAAGTGTTGATGAGAACTTCGCCGAAATGACGTCATCTAACCCTTACGTGAAGTGCTGTACAGCTGACAAGACCTATACATTCGACCCACTTTTCAGAGCAAAGGTAAGTTACAAGTAACTTTATCATTTTACTTAGCATAAGAGGCCAAAAAAATAATTATGGATTAAAAATTTTGATATTTTATTTTAATTTTAAAAGACAATTGCAGATCTCAAGTAATTTTCTGGAGGTTAATCTTATGAAAATCAATATGTCAGTCTCTTTTGCAAAAAAAGTGAAGAGTTTGCAAAACTTACTTATGAGGGAGTTGTCCAGATCCCTCACCCAATTCTGCACATGAAAGACATGATAAAAATACTGTATATATGCTAATTTATTAAAAATATACCCCAGATATGACTTTAACAGGTATCAAAGAATGAAGCATGCGCAAGCCACCCCAGCTATGTGAACCCGATTGATTTGAAATACCCCAATAAGGATGTGTTGAAAACAATGATTAAAAATCACGAATCTAACAGAATAATACAAAACCAGTATCTTGGACTAAAATCTGGATTGATTCTTTTTTATCCAGCGACCAAACTTGTAGGTTGTGATAGCTATGATCCAAGATTCAGGTTAGTCTATCGACATACATACGCGTGTAATACAGAAAATTGAGTATAATACATACGCGTGTATGGTAATGCAAAAAATTATTCTATAAATCGCTTTCCCTCAAATTTGATTTGCTGTCTTTTATTATTTATAATTTTTATAATTTTTATTATTTTGAAGACCGTATTACGTATCGAGCACCTCTTACAAGCCGAGAGATGTGGTAGTGGTACTGGATATATCCTCGTCTATGATGGGAGAAAAACTGTATGAGGCCAGACAAGCCGTAATCACCGTCATGGAAACACTGGGTCATGAGGATAGGGTAGATAATCTCTAGTTTGAACGAGAGACACGTTTTCTTAATATCAATCTTTGAACAATATCTGAAATAATTATACATTTAATTAGAAAAAAAAATAAAATACTGACGTTATAGGATCCGTAAGAAAAGTGAAGCTGTCTGTTTAAGATCTAGAGTTCTCTCAAATCATATGCTTTTCGCAAGGTCACTTTTACATAATACACTGTAAAATCAATTTATTTGTCATACGCCTGATTGTGATCGGAGCATGCTCTCGGATATCAAAGAAAATGGGAGATGTACATACTATATGCAAGTGAGAGCAGGATATTTTATGAGGACATTTGACAATGGAAAAACTCATTCCTCCATGGGTACCTGATCCCACTTATGCTTGCGCTGCTCCTATTTTTATTCTTTGATGGAATTTTGAGCTTGAATACAGTTTGTTATCTCCAATTATTACAATCACCTCTCTCGTCCTATGGCAGCTCAAAGTAGAAGTTCACTGGAAAATATCGAATCTCAAAAAATATTTGCTTCATAGGAGTATAAAACAGCTTAGACAGGTCACCAAATTAAGGAGCACAAGAAGTGTCTATCAAAATATTAATTTCAACGTAAGACTATACATGTAAATGTTTTCAAATAATAAATTATTTCAACTTCAGCGTACTCGTGTTTTTAATTAGAGTGATATTTAACAAAGAAATTTTGTTGACGACCAACCACTAGATTTCTAAAATACAGGTACAAGCATAATAAGCATTCTTGCAAACAAGGACGATATTGTAACAAGTCTTTCGACTGAAATGAAATCATTTATAGATACAAGTTTCAATAACTTTTAGATGAAATAAGATTTTTAATTAATTTTCGTGTGAAATGCTTTTACAATATCTGAGTCGTGATATAATACAGAAAATATTTGCTTCAAATCTGTGTCCATGCACCTTTAATTTTAAAGATTACAAGACTTGCTTAACAAAAGGCATACATGTACTAAGCATTTTAAAGGAGAGTATTTAATTAGTAAAAAATGAATTTTCCTAGAATCTACCTTTACAATAATAATATTTTTTAAATTTATTTCATTCTTTTTTTTATAGATTGGCATTGTGGTATTTAACAAAGATGTTTCCACACCAAAATCATGCTACGGGGAGATGCTGGTACCTGCTACTAGAACTACGAAACAAGAACTTGAAAAATTCATTAGCGCAGTTGGCACCGGTGAAGGATCCAACTATTCAGCAGGACTACGTAGAGCCTTTGAGTACTTCACAAACAATTCAATTGAAGATATCAAAGAAAGAGGTACACGACCATTTAAAAAAAAAATGTTTTAAGTTAAAAATGATTTAAGTAGGAAAAATTTGAAAGATTTATTTTGTAGACCAGGTGATTTTATTTGTTACTGACGGAGAAAACACAGGGAAGGACAACCCGCTAAAAGTCATCAGTGAGAATAACCATCAACTTCAAAATCGAGTGGCCATCCATACATATGGTATAGGGACAGGTAAATGTACAATTAAGGACCGGATAAACAAACATGTTTAGGACTCGTACATATCGTTATCAATTTGTAGGATATAAGGACATATAAAAATGTGAATCTAATGGTTTCCATACAAAAGGCCTGTTCATATGGCTTTCTAAATTTTTCCATACAAAATACGAGGGTTGTTCGAAAAGTTCGTGGACTAGCGCCATAAAACCGCTTAAGATACATCAATGAATTTTTCAACGTTTAATTAGCATCATCTTTTTTATTTATATAATAAACTACACATCTTTAATTATCTTTTTTATATATATATAAATTTGGCGCAACCTCGAAAACAACGTTTTTTCCTACCTTAGTGCAACTGAGAAAAACTTTTTTATATGAATATTTGTATTCCAAAAATGCCGTTAATTCACTCATGCGGTAATGCAATATCATACCGTAAAATTTGCAATTTTAGCCCCATTCTGTAGGTTTTATGACATTTCATAGTAAATTTTATATGAAATGTCTAAACAATTTATGAGTTGTAATGACGTCAGAAAGGGGGTGGGTTTCTTTTTCTAAAATGCTATTATAAGTTTCACCCCCTGGAAAAACTGGCATAGACCTAGGAAATATTTAAATGGGCCATTGAAAAATAAATGCATTCAAAGTACTTGTTTTTAAATACCGAAAAAGATTGGAGAGACGAGAAATTTAAAAGTTAATGTTGATTTGTAGTAAGGGTTAGTCAAAGTTTGTCACGTAGAAAAGTGACGTTGATCATGTGTGATAGATGTAGAACGCCGACAAGCAAATATGCTGTTATTATTAATTCAGAATATTTCACAATGTATAGATTTATTTCCAATATCATATGCATTGAAATCAGCTTTTCATGACATTTTAAAGTTATATAAACAAGACGAGTATGAAATGAATCTTTACTTAACTCCAAGGAATCTCATCGAGATAAAACTCCTCTATCAAGCTGAAAATGAAGTGAATCCCAAATATATTAGGGGACGACCATTTGATTCTGAGGGGGGGCCTGGCAGATTTTGGAAATAAATAATCTGTCCCTGAAAATGTTGAAAATAAATAATCTGTCCTCCACAACAGAGAAAATAAATAATCTGACCTTGACTTCTGATGATTAAACATTGTAAAAATACCTTTTTTATTTACGTGCAATTTAATCTCAAAAGTATTCAATTCAATTTTTTTTGTCTCGCTTCGCTCGCCATTTTAGAACCAAATAGTATTTAAAATCAGATTACCAGACTGGATACTTAAGTCAGTTTATCAACATGACAATGTGCACTTAATAAGTAGATGTGATGAATACCTTTATATACAAACCAATTCTTATACACCACAATAGATAAATTTTCTTGTCGAATAATTATACTTTCTAGATAAATTTATACAAAATATACACTGGCGGATTTAAGGGGGACGTACATGTGTACGACCCCAGGCCCTCCCTTCAAATTTCAAAGTAGGATACGTATAATAATAATAATGCCATACTTTGGGACAATACCAATATTTTTGTGCCTATATAGTTTTACTCTTAAAATACACAAAAACCCAAGAGCTGCAGGGGGCTTCGCCCCCTGGGCCCTTTTCATTCAAAGTATGATATGACTTAATAATGTCAAACTTTGGTACACATCTAACCAATTCCTACAAAAGTTTTACTCTTATTCATGTATACTTGTGTTGAAAAATCCAAGAGCTCCAGGTGGCTTTGCTCCCTGAACTTACTTCATTCAAAGTACAGTATGACCAGTATTAATTATGTCATACTTTGGTTCATACTAACCAATACCACTATAATAGTGCCTTGTTTTACTCTTAAAATACACGAAACCCCAAGAGCTTCGGGGGAATACTCCCTTGGCCTCCACCAGGGCTTCGCCCAGGACCCACTGGGGCCCTTACAGCGGCCCCAGACCTCTTGCCTAAACAAAGTGTTACCTGTCACCTCCCCAAATCCTGTATCCGAATATGGTATATAAATGATTAGTCTTTCAGAATCAATTGATCAAGGTATACGGTAAGACATAGAAGAAAATAAATAATCTGTCCTTGATAATCTTGAGAATAAATTATCTGTCCTCGACAGGCATGAAAATAAATAATCCGTCTCAAAAAACCCCCCCCCCCCCCCCACTCAGGATCAAATGGTCGTCCCCTAAGTGTGAGGTAGAGAATTCGGACATTGAGAAACAATGACGTTATGTAACTAAATGGCGACTACACCGGGTAAACAAATAATGTCTTTTTATTTAATGATCATTTGGAAAATATTAAAGGTATCAAACTAAGATTTTCAACAATTTTCTGAATTTTGTTGTTTTATGTTCCTGAAAAAATTGGTAAGCATAAACGTCATAGTATTAATTTTATTGCATCTGTCTTCGAACTTTTCGAACAACCCTCGTAGTCACAGATGCGGTATTAAAGAAAGAAAGAGTGGCCTTTTACACATACACAGTGTAAGGTCAAATCATTGAGGCTTTCCAGACTGATTCAGGTTTGATATAGAGACAACTGGCATACATGTATGTGTGTTTGATCAAACAAATCAGCATGTACGTTATTGGAACATACGTACAGATATGGCAATCGGAGTAGATTTTCAAGCAAAACTATGAGTTAAAATGAAAATTTACATTACGAATGAATGTCCCCTTCGATTCTCCACAAAATTTTAAAAAGTTTTTTCCCCATTAAAACATGAAAACAATGAAAAACAATAAATATAGCTCATTCACAGCGGCATATTTAAACGTTAATATGCCGGCAGGTTCATGTCCTCATGAATCTTCAAGAATTCAATTCATTTGATAAATCTTAGGGGAGATTTATTGGAAATGTAAATATCAGTTCTGATCGACAAATAAAAGCAAAGAACTCTGGTTTTGCTTGTGAACCCCTTTAATTTGCCATATCTGTATGTTATGCAAATAGATAGCCATATAGATCGATGTATAGTGTAGTAATCTAAAATTGATTTTAATTAATTAGAGGTTTTCATTAAGCCATTACTTACAAAATGTAATTCTTTTCCAGTCTCTTGATAAACAATTTACTGATTTCACGTTTTAGGATTAAGCAGTCACGTAACAGAATTGTTGAAAAATATGTCCACTCAAGTTTTGAATGATGAACAATTCGGACCCATTAAGGTAATTCTTTTTTTTTTTAAATGACAATTAGAGAGTTTCATGGAAAAGGTGAAGGAAGTAAACAATAATCGATATCACAAAAACTACAATCAATTCAAATCTGTGAAAAGGAAATACTAGTAAAAGATGAACCTGGACATTCTAGAGGTGAGATCAGATGCCGCCTAAAAGGTGGAAGCGTCCCCTGTTGATCCGCCACACCCACTTTGAGCCCTATATTCTGACCAAGTAGACGGGGCATTCCGTAGTTTAACGAGACCGATTCTAATTATTTCCACCCTAGGGATTTTGATTATTTTTCGTTGCTTAATTTTTACTGTTATATTTACCGGGTATTGTTTTAAGATTAAAAAATCGAATGTTTACCACTCCAATTTCTTAGGGGGTAATCTTAAATTTTACTATTGTAACCTATTGGACTCTGTTGGAAAAGCGCCAAATTATCAAAATTTTCCCCACATTTTTTTGTATTTCTGCCCTAGAGATTTCTTCTTCAGTCAAGTAGATGAAAGTTGTAAAATGTCACCAAATTGTGAAATTTCAAAAACGTTGACCATCTAGTTTGGTCTAGGTCTTAATTAATTACAAATTACAGACCTATTTTTTATTCATATGAGGCGGAACTTGTACAAAATTTTATGCCTGAAAAGAAGAGGCTGTGGCCTTCCACTCAACATTTTTATGTATCGACGACGTATTGTCAATTAACAATGGTAATTTCCATTCCTATGTCGATACGATATATCCTGGTGAGCTTGAGATAAAAGATACCACAGGGTCTGACACATTTGTTTCATACCTGGATATTTAATTAAAAAAACGTTAATGGTAATCAAACAACTAAGCTTTATGCTAAACGTGATACATGTAACTTAAACTTGTCTAATATCGTTAACATCCCTTACCCATGCAGCAATACACCTTCATCACCTGCAAACGGCGTTTATATATCTCAGTTGATTCGATACGCAAGAGCATGATCTACGTATGAACAATTTCTAAAACGAGGTAAATTATTGACAAACAAATTGATGAAACAAGAATATCAGCAGTCTCGTTGAAAGTCAACATTTCGTAAGTTCTTTGGTCGATACAATGACTTTGTCAGCAAATATAATTTATCATTGAATCAAATGCTGACTGACGTTTTTCATACTAATTGTTAGTCCATTATTGATACACTTAATTGACGACGGATTTCCCGTTATTTCCTGATCATGACAAGGAGCAAACGGCGAGTGTGACCGGTCAGCAGGGGATGCTCACTCCTCCATGGCACCTGATCCCACCTCAGATGTTTTAGAGGCCCGTGCACATGGTTGCTCTGCTTCTATTTTGTATTGTTTTATGGACTTTGATATTGAATATTGTTCGTTATCACGATTTCCTCTATGTTTTTTCTCGTTCAGGTTTTTGTCATTTTCCTGATTGTTGTTTTTTTTACTTTGATAAAATTGATAATCATTCAATAAAATTAATTTTATTTCAGATTGGAAATTGCAATATAATAGAGGATCTCAAGGGGTCCTCTCTAAGAGAAGTCATGGGAATGTATTACTATAGCTCCAGTATGCCCATATCACAGATCCCGACATATACCCTTCCATATAAAGATTTCTTAAGTAAAGGTATTATGCTTTCTTATTTGATAGAGCTTGTCTTACATGTATATACTGAAAGAAAGAATAGTGATTGGTGATTTTTGCACTCATTTCTGACAATCTTGACCCTTATTCAATACTAAATGGTTAATATGTGGAAAAAGCGCCATTGTTGATCAATGCCAATGGGACACATGGACTTCCCTTTGGTACGTTGTTAATATTATGTAGCTATATTGTGATGTCGTTTGAGTTCATTGATACATCCAAACAACTTATTGTTTTGTCCTTTCTCATTCAGAGTTTGTGATTTCGGGCTGTTTACCCATTGGACACAAAGGAGACTTTATCGGTGTAGTTTGTGCAGATATTCGCTTGAGTGAGCTTGTCCCAGAGATAATTCATTTACAACATGGAGAACATCCTACGCTTTTATCATCGATGGCAAAGAGCGAACTCTGGTGCATCCGCTTTTCCCGGACCCACGTGATGCAAACACACAAAGTTATGACGTCAATAACATCTTCAATTTTGAGATGGCTGGAGATGTCGACCAAGTTATAACTTCAATGAAGAAGAAAGTAACAGTTTTCATGCCTTTCATGTTTTATGCACTTAGAGATCATTGTAAGATAATCTTGTAGTTCTTTAAAATAAAAGCTGAAGGAAGTCAGGCAACTTTATTTCAGTCCCTTGGCATAATTTTTATAACCAAATGTAAAAATAAAACTTGATGATTCTAAAACATAATGAATAAAAACATTAAGATTTCACTAGATTTAAATCTATGATAACATGTAAATTCCAACATATAATTTATTATTTAAGTAGGTTATTACATCCTCCGTGAAGAAAGATTTAGCTTCATTTTGTCCCAAAATTATTTTCTTCCTTTTCCAATTCAATAGGGGTCATATTGGCCATAAACTTTTAAAAACGACAATGATAGAGAGTAGAGGAGATAGACTTAGAGACGGGGACCTGTCAAGAACAGTGGAAGCTGTTTACACATGGGCCCCGGTAATACTGTCACAGACTCTTGTTGAAAATAAAGGAAACTATTGTTAAAAAATGATAAATATTCTTTTGTTTGGAAATTCAAATTTTACGAAAGTACCGCTCAGGAAAAAATACTAGTAATGCGTGATGTTTAAATGCATACAGAACCATAAATTACTTTTGCTATCATTCATAAGAATTTTTTTTTAAATTAACAATATTAGATAAATGTAAGTGGAAGTAACTTGTCTTTGTGTGTTGTGATGGAGAAGAATACTACGATAAAGACCCTTGAGTCTCTTAGTCCAAATAAGGGAGATTTTCTGTATCACCACTGGGATCTAACAAAATGGCCGACAGCAGGATGTAGATTTCACAACAGATATGCAACTAAAGGTATGAAACTACCTTTTATCTCAATGATGAGGGATAATTTGTAGAAAACGTCTATTTGACACTGGCAAAGAATATGAAGTTTTGTAGATAAGGAACAGGGACACAGGTCTACAATTACAAAATGTATAACGAATAGAATCTAATGTAACAAATTTGGATGAGTGGGCTCCAATCAAAGTTATAAAAAACAAAAACGTTTGATAACACCCCCTTTTCGATACATATCTTCTTAACATAAAAATAATTTACAGCTAAAAATTAGTTACAGATTCATTTATTTTTCAGACAAAACAACAGTCAGGTTTACTGGAGATGCATACGAGAGTCATAATATCTACAAACAGGCAATGGAAACAGAGGCTAAAATTTACATGTACGAACAATATATATCTGGTGTCATCCAAACTAATCCTGGATTGAAGGTAAAATCTTAAAATTAAAAATCTTAAAATTATGATTTTTATTATTTTTCTACTGTGAACATAATACTTTTTAATGCAATTAAAAGTCAAATGTTTGAAATAAAATATAGCCCTTTACACGGTCATGTAACACATGTTTGCTTGTTGCAAGCAAAAATGGGACGTCGGTATCCTTCAAACAAATACTCCGAAATATGTGTGGTCTTTCTATACCTACTTCATGATATATATTGAGATTGTGGGCGTTACTCAAGCTCAAAAGTCTAAAGCAATACAAATCAGGAGCAGAGCAAACACACCCGCTGTATTTTCCTTGTCATTAATTTACGACGGCTTGCTCAAATGTAATATTTTGTGATGCTTCTTTTAAATTGGTGTGAATCTTTTGATCATATTTTATTTTTGACAATTATTTATATATTTCTTTAAACAAAATTATTTAAATGTGGTTTCATCCCCTACAGAAGTAGTGATTGATTAAGGAAACATAAAAGGAAAAGATTCTTTTCAATATAATGCATATCTTTGTTTCTTTTTCAAGTTTTACATAACGATATTTGTAATTTTGTTTATATATATTACAAGAAATCGGCCTTAAACTCCATTAGGGCTACCTCTCCGATCGAACGTTTTTGGAAGACAAGTTCTGGTCAGGCAATTCAGCTGTTATGGCGATACGTGATAACGGAGGACGGTGTAGTGAGAGTTTACCCCGGGGTCCGGTTATCTGAGGATTACGACCCAAATCTGAGGCCCTGGTAAGACATAATTTTATGATTGTAGTATTTGTACTGAGTCACAAGTAGACATACATGTATTACATGTACAGTAGGTTCATCTGTATGATTTGTAGGGATATGAAAACTATATCTTAACAAATAAAACATTTTAGAAATATTTTTATATTTTAAATTTCATTTATTATCTAATATTAATTAATTTTTAGATTTTTGAATAATCAGATGTTTATGAAACTACTTTTAAAATAAAAATATAATTCTTAAATCAAAAGTGTGACATTCTTTATTACATCAAGAAAATGGTTTGAATTCACATTTTTAGGTAAGGAAAGATAAATGTACTTAATATTTAATGTTGATTTTTATTAGCTCTACTGGTCAGAAACCAGAAGAGCTTATGCGACAGTAATGCGTCCGGCGTATGTCCGTCTGTCCGTCTGTCTGTCTGTCTGTAAACAATTTTTAAAAATGCTACTCCTCCTACAGTTTTGGTCTGATTTCAATATAATTTGGCACATAAGTAGACTACACTAAGATACATAATTCTGTGTATCGGTTTTCAATTTCGAAAAACGGTGTTGCCGTGGTTACTAAAAATAGAAATTTCTGTGAAATTCTTTCAAAATGCTACTCCTCCTACAGTTTTGGTCTGATTTCAAATTAACTTGGCACACAAGTACATGTAGACTACTCTAAGATACATCATTCTGTGTATCGGTTTTCAATTTCAATGAACGGTGTTGCCGTGGTGACTAAAAATAGAAATTTCTGTGAAATTCTTTCAAAATGCTACTCCTCCTACAGTTTTGGTCTGATTTCAAATTAACTTTGCACACAAGTTGACTACACTAAGATACATAATTCTGTATATCGGTTTTTAATTTCGATGAATGGTGTTGCCGTGGTTACTAAAATTAGAAATTTCTGTGAAATTCTTTCAAAATGCTACTCCTCGTACAGTTTTGGTCTGATTTCAATATAACTTGGCACACAAGTAGACTACACTAAGATACACAATTCTTTGTATCGGATTTTGATTTCGATGAATGGTGTTGCCATGGTTACTGAAAATAGAAATTTCTGTGAAATTCTTTCAAAATGCTACGTCTCCTACAGTTTTAGATTGATTTCAATATAACTTGGCACACAAGTAGACTACACTCAGATACACAATTCTTTTATCAGTTTTTGATTTTGACCGTTGCTGTGGTTATAAAAATAGAAAATTCTGTAATTTTTTTTTAAAATGCTATGTCTCCTACAGTTTTAGACTGATTTCAATGTAAGTTGGCACACAAGTAGACTACACTAAGATATACAATTCTATGTATTGTTTTTTGACTTCGATGATCATTATTGCCTTGATTACTAAAAATAGAAATTTCTGTTTAATACTCGAAAAATAGCACTCAAATACAGTTTTAGTCTAATTATAATATAATGTGGCATGCAAGTAGACTACACTAAGAACATAAAGAGACTTAATCAAGGATCATTATTCAATTTTTTGTTGCTGTAAAGTTTCAATTCCCAACTGCTTTTAAAGTATTTTTCTCTTCCTTTGCTCTAAGTACAAACCAGTAGACCTTCAGTCTCGACAGAGACTTCTGGTTTTTCTTACCTGGGGACAGGTATCGAAAAACATTATCACAGAAAACAATAAATGTTGTGTCTCCGCCATACGAGGATCTTTTTGGTGGAATGGGAAGAGTCATCACTTTATCACGGTCTATTCTGATTGGAAGGTACGAGTATAAACTGGTTGTACTGTATTTATGTTTATAGGAATATGCATGGCTGTAAAATTCCTAATTATTAATACAGTAGCAATCATATGATATATATACATCAAAGATCTCCTGGTGAAAAGGTAGAAGCCGTGGTGGGAGCAGATCTCTCTGTTTACTTTCTTCATCAGATGTTGTTGCATTTGTATCCTGTGTGTAGGAATAGGACAGAATTCAGGTGGGAAATATAATACAGCTATATATTCAAAAGTGTTAGCACTTTTACATGTGTAAGAAAAATTAACATATGGATGCTAGACGTTTTTTCAGTTTTGGGTGAAATATATGGAGATAACTATTAGTATTTAAGTTCAAAAGTCCATTAAACAAAACAAAATTAGAGCAGAGCAAACATGGACCTAAAAATATTCAGAGGTGAGATCTGGTACCAAGATGGAGTGAGGAATCCCTGCCAACCGGTCATAATAATATCATCGTTCCTCCTAAAAAAATAATCATTTACCTTGATAAATATTCCAGAAAATACTTATTTAATTACATGTTTATATTAAAATGAGAATTTGAAATAAAACAAATTTTGTTTGTACTTGATGACGATTTATCTTGTACAATGGCTTTTGTTTGAATAATTCTTCAGCTGCATAGTAATTGACGATAGCGGTTTTTTGGTTATGCATCCATACTTCACAGAGACAACTAAGAAGATCAGCTATCCGATTCACATTACCCACAAGGTACTATATGTACACGTTTTAGGGTACTGAAATTGACGATCGAAATATTCAATATTCATATCATTTAAGTCGAAGCGCTTTTAGAAATATCATGTTTAATTGAAGCCTGTTTAAAATATATCCAGGAAATGCTGATTTCCAAATATCTGACATTGGAAGGGATACTATACCGACAGCCATGCAGGGATACGGAGAACAAAAAGGAACTTATAACATTTAGAGTAACTTTTTCCAAAGAAACTACTTTTAATCGACTGTACAATAAATCAAATATTTTAAGATTAAAAAGAAATGCAATATATTGTAATCTTATTTTGAGGTTAAATTGCCAGAGACCAAGAAAAATGGTGTCGTGAATAAAGCAGAAGGATATGAACTTCGCCCTGTCCCAATGTCAAATCTCTTTCTTATTTTGAAAAGCAGACATATGAATGAAGAAATATCCTGTTGCAAGGTACAAAGTCATAAAGAACAATTCTATCTGACAGAATCAAATCTTCTATATTTGAGTAGTACTCAGTTCTTCAGCCTTCACTTGTAAACGTTTTTATCTATTTAAGGATCCATCTCGTCCACCAAACGAAAAGAAGTGTCTGTCAGACGGGTGTTTTTGCCTCTGTTACAATCAGTTAGAATTTAACGACTGTGAGAATAAGTACCAAAATAGGTAAGATGAAATTAGTCCAGTGATTTGTATAATATTTCATTATACATGTATTTCCCTTCTATATAAATATTGAATTAAAATGATAACATGTATATGTATTTGAAACGATAAAAATATTATACAGATTATCACTGTTGATTAGATTTTCAGTAAAGTTATTTAAAAAAAAGCTTTATATCTTTACTTTGTTTTTCATAGGGACACAGTAATACCATGCAGCCATGAAGTTCCGAAATTGACGTCCGTTAGCATCAATGAAATAAGCAAAATCGCCAAACTTGATCGGTGTTTTCCGCTCAATTGTACATGCAGGAATACAGAGAGGTTTTTTTAAAAAATATTTTCAGCATTTTTTTCTTTGCCAGAAAACCAGAATCAAAATGTTTGTTGTTATTTTTTATATCGTCAATATTTTTTTTCTATGTAACAAAACACGGTTATCACTTGCATATGGCGTTTAAAACCGAGATTATTTCTAAAATGATACAAACTACTGACAAATAAGTTGAGGAATCACTGGGCTATATATCTGCCTTATGTTAAGTGTTCTATTGTATGCTTTGAGTACCCATGATATTTCATGCTGTTGGTTCATAATTATTTGCAGTGAATCTTTAATTATATGTTGTGCATGATGTAATTATTATATGCTATTGTTACGAAGAGCAAGCAGCACTTTGTGTCTTTTTGGTCCTGTGGTTGTCTGAAATCGAAACTGCCCATTTCTGTTAAATATGCAGTATTTATCATTTGGGCCCTCGATGATGATAAATCTATTGAATAAGACATATTTCTCCCTAGTCAAGGCATTATGACGCCATTTAATGTGCCATTTTCCCAATATCCTGTAATTTCCTTTTAAAATGGACTAGGGTTTTCTTGGTTTTTTTTTTAGGTCACCTGAGTCACTCAGGTGACCTATTGCTATCCGTTTTCGTCCGTCATCGTCCGTCGTCCGTCGTGTGTCGTGTGTTAACATTTGAACATTTTCAGCTTCTTCTCTGCAACCACTCAACCAATTTCAACCAAATCTGGTATACAGCATCTATGGATGAAGGGGAACTGAAATTGTGGATTTCATGGTGTCTGACCACCCCCTGGGGCCTGAGGGGTGGGGCCAAAACCACTAAAATTAATGAAATCTTTAAAAATCTTCTTCTTTACTGCTGGACATCGAGCAGGCAAACTGTTAGCATGAATATAATGACCATTGAGTTCTCTACCAAAATTGTGAAATTTATGGCCCCAGGGTCAGGGGTTCTAGTGCTAGGGCGGGGCTATATAGATTATATAGTGAAAATGCATTATTTCTTTGAAAATCTTCTTCTCTGCTCCTGGGTATTAAATAAACTAACTAACTACATAGTTATGATAACCATTGAGTCCTCTACCAAAATTGTGAAATTCATGGCCCCAGGGTCAGGGGTTCTTGTGCTAGGGTGGGGCTATATAGATTATATTGTGAAAATGCATTATTTCTTTGAAAATTTTCTTCTCTGCTCCTGGGTATTAAATAAACTAACTAAGTACATAGTTATGATGGGCAAGGGTACCTTTTCTGAAATTGTGAATTTCATGGCCGCAGGGTCAGGGGTTCTGGTGTTAGGGCGGGGCTCTATGGATTATATAGTGAAAATGCATTAATTCTTTGAAAATCTTCTTCTCTGCTCCTGGGTATCAAATAAACTAACTAAGTACATATTTATGTTGAGTAAGAGTGCCTATTCCAAAATTGTGAATTTCATGGCCCCAGGGTCA
>PRKT01000131.1:308372-390743 GCA_003671525.1 Saccostrea glomerata | reverse complement strand
GATTATATAGTGAAAATGCATTAATTCTTTGAAAATCTTCTTCTCTGCTCCTGGGTATCAAATAAACTAACTAAGTACATAGTTATGTTGAGTAAGAGTGCCTATTCCAAAATTGTGAATTTCATGGCCCCAGGGTCATGGGCTCTGGTGTTAGGGCGGGGCTGTATTGATTATATAGTGAAAATGCATTAATTCTTTGAAAATCTTCTTCTCTGCTCCTGGGTATTAAATAAACTAAGTACATAGTTATGATGAGCAAGAGTGCCTATGCCACAATTGTGAATTTCATGGCCCCAGGGTCAGGGGTTCTGGTGTTAGGGCGGAGCTCTATGGATTATATAGTGAAAATGCATTAATTCTTTGAAAATCTTCTTCTCTGCTCCTGGGTATTAAATAAACTAAGTAAGTACATAGTTATGATGAGCAAGAGTGCCTATTCCAAAATTGTGAATTTCATGGCTCCAAGGTCAGGGGTTCCTTTGGGGTGGGGTGCACAACTCTTTATAAAGTGGAAGTGCATTTTTTTTTTTACTCTGATCTACCTCTGGGTAATAAGCAAATAGAGTAAGCATGCTAAGTTTATAATTATGACAAGCAATGGTGCCTTTTTCAAAATTGTGAATTTTATGGCCTCTGGTTTAAAACAACCAAATTCAATTGTTGGAAAGTAGTTACATGATACTCAGGTGACCTATAAGGCCCGTGGGCCTCTTGTTTACTGAAAGTTGTCAAAAATGCCTATATTGTTCGAAGCTTAGACACGTTACAATATAAAACAGGGATAGAGGTTGATAGTCTATTAATTGGTACTTGTATAAGAACAGGGTCATTTTAGGCATTAAGTGAAACTATCATTTTTGTTGTAGTGAGTGTTTTCGAAGCTCTGGATGTTCCTGGTGTACAAGTACAGTGACTGGGGAGCGGATCAAAGGGTTCTGTCACTTTATGGAGGTTTGTCCCCATCAACAGTGTTTAACGACAGGTATTTTATATTCCAGTAATAATTCAAGATACTCTGAAATGAAATTTTAGGATATCTTTGGCTACTAGTATTTGATGCCAAATTCAAACGAAAGAAAAGAAGCACTTTTAGACGGGATGGTCTTATTTCTGATAGGATGAAATATTCAAATCACATTACTTATATTTCCTATATATTAATATGTAAGAGATGTGAACGTCATATTTTTCATTCCTCATCACGATTGTACAACTTTAAATAAAAGTAGTTAACTGCGTTTAAAATCATGCAGGAATAATTCTTGATGGAAATGACGGCGTATGAAAATATATTTTTGGCTTCTTAATATTACGATCTATAGAACAATGAATTTCGGACCAAATATCTTTTTTAAACAATCAAAGAAATGAAGAATTTTTTTCTTCAAAAGTATGTAAAACTGATAACTAGGGACTTAAGTTTTTAAATGCATGTATATCAAAGAAATTAAATTTTCCAAATAAAGTTCAATTTTGTTATATTTTTTTTTGTAAGCTTCTTCCGATCCAAGCACAGGTCTGAGCCTAAAATCTGTAAAAAGTGTTTTAACTTTTTGAAATAGAAGTAGGCATCGCGTGTGTGACAGCAGTATTTCTTTTATATTTAATGCCACGGGAAAGGAAATGCCCTTCACCGTGTTTATTGTTTTTTTGATTCTATTAAAAATTTCTTTAATTTTTTAATTCAAGAAATATGAAACTAATATTTAGCATGAAAAATGTCAGTTACCATTTGACTCAATGATAATTGTATTTGCTGACAAAAGAATCCCATCTTATAATTATCTGTTTGAGAAGTTTTTATAATAAAATTCAAAGTTTATATAAAATTGTCTTCTTTACAAGATAGTAATCAGACCTTAGAAAATAAAATATAATGTCTTCTGATTTAGAGTGTGAACCCAAATGCGAAGTCAATACAGTAAAAGGAAGTAGAACGCCGATCTGGGTTTACGTTATCGCCTTGCTCTGTTCTATGGTGGTCCTTGGTGTCCTTGTTGCTTGTATTGTCTACATAGTGCGCAGAATCCGACAAGACGGAAACGACACATATATGGCAGCCAGACAGTCTGAGCCGCGGGAAGTTCGAAATTCTACTTCTACGTATCAGGAGTTAGTGCCCCCTGAGTTCTGTGATCATGGACAGTTCCTGTTACATATGTCTCAAACGGAAGATTGCCCGCTGAGTAGCTTAAGTAGACCTGCTTTCAGTGGCGATTATATCGATGCATTTGAAATGAAGAAAGGATGTAATGGGAGGGGTGATATTCCTAGCAGTGATTCTCCCTGTAGTGGTCAGGTAAACATGTCGCACTGCAAGGAAGATAGCTTGACAAAAGAACATACGAAAATGAATTAAAATTGTATATAAAATTTACCCTATGTAAATCTAGTAGATCTTTTTGGTAGATTTTTTTTTTCTATTTTGAGACATATGTACCATAAGAGTAAATTTTATAATGAAGACAAAAAAAAAAACATCCGATTGAATTGTCAATTCAGTTTTATTATTTTTTTTTTAAGAATTACACAAATAACAATTACAAAACATTGATTAATTTTACTCGTGAATACCCTTTTGAGACAAAACTTGAAATAACACAATCAAATTCAATATAGAACATTTTCAAAATGGAGAGAAATACACAAATAAATGTATGATAAGTACAAGCTTAGATTCTTATGTTCGGAGAAAGACATCCTTATTATTTCCTTCAATATTATCAAATTATACTTTGTAGCTTAATACATATTTTAACGAAAACTAGTATTTTAACTTCAGCCATAAGAAAATTGTTATAAAGTTGATGATTTTTATATCATCTAGTAAGAATTGTATTTTTTTTTATTTTTATGAAATAATAGGGATAATAATTTATTTATATTATGTATATACACTGTACATGTATGTGCTTTCGAATTATATGTATGAATTTTAGGGCAACCATAGAAATGCTTAATTTTTTTCAGATTTTAATCGTTTAAAAATGGTGTAGACCTAACATTATGTTATTGTCCTGATTTACACTAAATTACAAGCAAACAACAAGTCATTTACTCTCACAACAGAATGTGCATGTTATTTGGTTTGGATTTTGCAAATGAAAGTCAACATTCAACATACATGTAATAATATTCTTTTCCATACTATCGATTTCAGTTTTTGTTTACATTAATAAATAATGGTCAAGTATAAAGACCTCCATAAAAATGTTTGTTGTGTTTAGGTACATGTATCAGGGTAGATATTAAGAATAACGTATCTGAGCAGATTGGTATTCTTATACATTTTACAAGTCATAAAAAATATGAAGAATTGCTTTTTGAGTAAATGAATAAAATAAATCATTTTTAAGTTCATAAGTTATGTAAAATAGACATTTCAAATGTAGTTGAAGCAGATTTAGAGCACTTTTTTGTATCATGATTTAAAATTTGTTATGTAAATATCATATGCTTATCCTTCATAAATGGCCATAACCTTTTAGACGAGTCAAAAGCACGTCGCACTCTTAGACCAAGAACAACTTTTTTTTTCATTTCACAAGTTTTGAGATTACCGATAGTCCAATGTACATTGATATTCAAGACTTGGGAGATTCTTGCTTTTGTCTTTGTGATAGAAATAAAGATAATTGGATGAAAGAGAAAGACATGCAGATAGATAATTGAAACTCTTACTTTTCTGTTTAAAACATAGATTAGTACATTAATTAGTGGTTTTACGTTTACAACATGTTTACGCGTGTATTTACCGTACATTTAGCTGGCAGAAAGATTGAAAGATTAAAGATGAAAAAATCATAAATCTGAATAATATTAAGATTAGTAAACAAATGGGTATCGGTATCAAAAGTTACTATCTAAAAACATTTGATAATGTTCTTTAATTACCAAAAAAAAATAATAATAAGGATTTACATCATGAATAATCAGAAGGTGTTTAGTGGAATGAAGTAGAGATTGCAACTAGTATTCAAGGTCAAAAGTCCATGAAACAATAAAAAGCAGGAGCAGAGCAAACACAGATCAGAGATGGGGTCAAATACCCTGGGGGAGTGGGATTCCATGCCGACCAGCCACAGCCGCTGTGTGCTCCTTGTCATGATTGGGATATAACGGGAACATTTGTCCACAATTCAGTGTGTAAACTGTAAAGTAGAGGTACTGTGAGCAATGAGCTCACTAAATGATACCCCCAATATGATTATAATGGCAAAGTCTTATTTTGCTGTGTCCGGGAAACCCAAAATATGTGTCGGATCAAAAAGTAAAATAGGAGGTGCACAATGGCAATATGTAATAAAGATTCTGTGAAAGTTTCATTAAATTTCTCTCAGTGGTATAAGAGGATTTGCGGATAAGAGATTGATACCCTAAAGCGTAACAGACAGACGGACGGACGGACATACCGATTACAGTATACCCTCCAACTTTTCAAGCGGGGGGTATAATAATGACCTAGCAATACGTATATGAAAAACGCCAGTCAGCATTTTTGATTAAAGATTGTATTTGCTGACAAGGCGATTGTTACAACCACAGGACTTACGAAATGATGATTTTTAACGAGGCTGCTGATATTCTTGATTCACGAACTTTTTCATAATAATTAACCTTGTTTCAGAACTTGTTCATACTTAGAGCAATTTCTCTTGTGCATTGAATCAATAGAAAGATATAAACCTTGTTTGCAGGTGATAAGGGTTTATTGTTCCAGAAGTATGGGAAGTTGACGATTGGAAAGTCATCACATTTTTTAAAAAGCTTTGTTGTTAGATTGCAATTTTTTTCAAGTAAAATATCTAATTATAAGTGTGAAACAGATGTGTCAGACTCAGTGTTATCTTTTATTCCAAACTCCTCGAAGTATTTATTGATTACTGTTCGTTATCTCCATATGTTTCATCATTTCGAATGGAAATACATGTAACAATTGTTAGTCGATGTATCTAAATGTCGATTTTATAAGGCCACAGCATGTGTTTTCTTTTTTCACGTATAAGAATTTTAACAAAGTCAGCTTCATATGAATACAAAAATAGGTTTGCTATTAATGGGGTGCAATTGATACCCGCTTGAAAATTCAATAGATTGTTGGAAGACCTGGTCTCCAAACACCATGTAGATATTGTCAATCAGAAAATCAAGCATTTTTTTTTATATTAATTTCAGATTTCCTGTGTGTACAATCAAATTGCTTTTTACAACGATATTGATTAAATTCCAAATTTGAACAAAAAGAAAAGATGCCAAAAGACTTATTAACCTATTGATACTGACAGAATAGGGATTATAGAAATGCACTGTGGATATTTATCATTTCAAGTTCTTATAATAATATTTATTCTTTTTTTACATGCATTAGGGTAAACGGAATACCCCAAAAGAATCTAACATAAAGTGGGTCATTTGCCAACTTTTTTTAACATTACTTTCTAATCATGTTAAAGTCCCCATCCTTAAGAGGTTAATGATTTTCAACAAGATAAAATATGTTAAAAAAAAGAAGCTTAGTGGTTTAGCGATCACTATAATTAAGGGGTTTTTCCACAAACGCATGGAATGACCCGGTGCCCATTTAAATCTTATGAAAGAGAAATAATTATACATAATAGCTTCCTTGATTTTTTTATCTGCTTGTTATATTAACCTTATTGTACCCTAGCCTTCTTTAATACAATGTTACATAACAGTTGTCTAAACTGCTTTGAAGTCATTACGTACAAAAAGAAATTGAGACAGTAATTAAGTTGTTCCATCCACTGTGCGATTTCCTTAAAGGAGCTAAATTTATAGGATTTCTCTGAGTACGCATGTACATGTTTTTGATAAGCCACATTGTGTATTATGGTAATAGGTAGAATCAAAATGACGTAGGCGATGACGATACATATCAGCATGGCTGTGATTCGGCCTTCGTTGTCGCTGGAAGGTCGTGAATTCAGGCTCCGTCGCCATCTCTGATGTTTAAATAACTTCACAACGATGAGTGTAGTCAGGAAAATTAAGATAACTATTGGCACCATAGAGTAGATGGCGGTTCCCATCTGAAGCATCAGTCCAAACTTGAACCTTTCATTTGAGTCGGAGTGATCGTACACATCTGGATTGCACTGCCCATCAAGAACACGAGATGCATAGCTCCAGGCACCATTAAACGAAACGATGATCACTAAGACTGAAATGATAAAGGTCAATACCAGTCGTTTAGAAATTACATACTTGGCTTTCAGTGGAAACCAGACAGCAATAAACCGCTCTAAACAAAGGCCGACAACCATCCATGAGGACATCATCTTCGAGGTTCGTCGAATCGCAATGTACAATTTACAAGTAATATCATGTATAGCTCTGACATCCTGCCCAATCAACTCAATGAAAAAAGCCTTGTTAAAGGGCTGAGAAAGGAGAGCAGTCAAATCTGACAGAGATAGGACAATTAGCAGGCAGGAAAATGGTGAACCGGAAAAACGGTCAGTGCGCATGACAAGGACAGTCAGTGAGTTTCCAACAACGCCAAGTAATACAGATACAGGCAGGAAAACGTAATTGATGTAATCGAAGATTGTTATAGATGAAGTCTCAGAAGTTAACATGGTAGTGTTGATAGTTCCAGAAGACAGCATTTTAGAGTTCATTATCCCCGGGGTCAGTGTTGTAGTGTTGAATAGGACTTCCGATGTAAAAGTTGTTTCAAATACAGCCGTACTATATTCTGGCATGAATGTTGATGCGTTTTGCATACTCTTTCTGGAATTAAAGAAAATAGTAAACTTACCCGGTCCAATCTACTTGCTCTACGCATACGTTTTAACATACGTTGTTTCAGACGCAACGCAATACAAAATTAAACATAATGACATCAAGGTATAATGATGCCTATATGTTCTTGCTCTTTATTATATACTAGTATCGAGTTTTTATTTTTAATTTTTTATATACTTGTATTGTCAGAAAATAAATATATAATATGTTTAACGGTGTGACCGTCGGGGCGAGCGTAGTTGTACCATCAAAAACACTTGAAAAATTGAACAGCCACTTTAAACATCAAGCCGCACGAAACATCTCGACAAGCTGTAACGTCATAGGACGTCACGGAGCTCGTCGGAGCTTACGGAGACAGCCGAGCGTCTGGTTGAAACTATAGACCTAGTGCAATTTTGGTCGAAAAACAT
Source organism: Saccostrea glomerata (assembly GCA_003671525.1). NCBI lineage: Eukaryota > Metazoa > Mollusca > Bivalvia > Ostreida > Ostreidae > Saccostrea > Saccostrea glomerata. The sequence continues at coordinate 383,562 of PRKT01000131.1, read as the reverse complement.
TGCATAGTTATTTTTTGTTTCTTTGAAAGATTTCTGCAAAAGGAAAGCCTTTTATGTTTTACATTATTATTTATTTATTTATTTATTCGCGCAAAGCACATTGGGTAGTAAAAGAATTCTTGGAATGTTTCACAACAAAATTTGCATGACGTATGTACAGATTTCATTCCAAATTTCCTCTGTTCTTACACGTTAATCTATTGAGCTCGCTGCCCTCGCTATATATGAAATATATGGAGGTGAAATTTGTGGAGATAACGGACAGTATTCAAGTTAAAAAAGTCCATTAAACAATAAAAAGCAGAGCAAACACGGACCTCCAAAACATCAGAGGTGGGATCAGGTGTCATGGAGGAGTGAGAATAAACAGGAAAAAATTGTCTACAAATTAGTGTGTAAATAATGACCTTACAATTAGAATGAAAAACGCCAGTCAGCATTTGACTCAATGGTAGATTTTATTTGCTAAGTTCATTGTATCGACTATAAAATTTACAAAATGATGACTTTAAACGAGACTGCTGATAGTCTTGTTGAAACGACTTGTTTGTCGATAACTTACCTCGTTTTAAAAAAAAATGTTCATACGTAGAGCATGATCTTGCGTATTGAATCAACTGTGAGATATAAACCCCCTTTGCAGGTGGTGAAGGTTCATGTATATTGCTGCATAAGTAAGTGAAATTGACGATTGAAAAGTTAAAGGCATCGCGTTTATCATAAAACTTGGTTGTTAGATTACCATTCATATCTTTTTCAAGTGTAATATTTAAATATGAATTAAACGTGTCAGATTCTGTGGCATCTTTGATTTCGAGCTCACGTCGTACATGCATCGACATAAGAATGAATGGAAATAACCATTGTTCATCGACAATACGTGATCGATATACAATGTATCTAAATACCCATTTTATCCCTCTCTAATCCTCTATACATAAATTAAAACTGTGTTAAACAATTTTTAAAAATATTTTACATAGTATAAGAAGCATTCACTGTCGAAAAACATTATCATGTACAATAAATGTAAAATAGTATGTGCGTAAATGTACATGTAAACTTGATTCTATTTTTAAAAGCTACAGTTACATGTATATTTGATGTGTTTTAATATCGATGAATGAAATGTTAATGAGGCGCCGTTTTAATATATTGAGGTATTTTTATCAAAGATCCATTTCTGATATCAAAAATTCGATTCAAATTATTGATATAAATATTACCCTTTATTTTCTGATATTTAAAAATAAAAAAAAATTATGATATAAAAATAATAATTCTTTATATAAAAAAACGAATATTTGATATCAATAATCACGTTCTAGAACTATTAGAATTTAGGATTTTCTGATATCAAAAACATTATTTTGTAAATCAAACTTTGAATTCTTGATATCAATAATGTTTGTAATTTTTATGATTTTTTTTTCAAATATTGAATTCAATTTAAATGTAGAAATTATGGGTTTTTTTTGTTGTTGATTTAACGGGAAAATCAAGGAAAATTAAGCATTAGGTTCGTTTCCCTTCATTAATTGCTTTGTGTAATTCAAAAAAATGGAAACAAGTTCCTTAAACTTATTGGTTCCTCTCCTTGAATATAATTATATTTTTTTAATCGAAAAAGTGAAACATAATGGAGTAATGAACAGTATTGAAGCTCATGGCTACTTAGAAACAGAAAAATGATACAAGTCAAAATTTTGTTCAGTAACATATATACTTACTTGTCAACGTTCAAAATTATGTGTACAGTTTGTAGAATTCGTTATTTAAAACAAAAGTATACAAGTACGGTAGTGCCGGGTAATTAACAAGTACGGTAGTGCCGGGTAATTAACAAGTACGGTAGTGCCGGGGAATTAATATAAATCTAAACTAAAACAAAGGTGAAAATAACGTATAGTTACCTGGAACTTTTCAGTACTGAATGCAAGATCTAGTTTCAAATGGAATATGTCGTTCTATCGTTTCCACAAGACCAAAAGAAATAGAAAAAATCTTATAATTGAGGAATATTTATAGTTATGTTTAATAAACACAACAACAAAAAAACTGTGAAAATCATCAGTATTTTTGTCACTTTACTTTGTTAATTGGTATGAATTATGTAATAGTATTTGATAATAAGCATAGAACTCTCCGCTAATTGTATTTCAGTTTTCGGAAGGATGGGCATCATTTCATATAACATTATTACAATATTATTTGAATAATTGCTGTCTTGACAGATGCAGAGATATATGTATACATTTACTCTCACTTATACAACGTTAACTACGAAAAAGTAGAGATAAATGTTTTATACTTACATGTACTTGCTAAAGTACCGTTTGAATTCAAAAACTTGCAACAACATCTTGTTTGAAGAACGACAATATACAGATGACTTGTTTTTCGAGTAAATTTCGATTTATAGAATGTAAAAGCTCAGGGTCTGTTGTTAATGTAGGATATCAATTAAATCTGTTAATGATGAATTAAGTCCACTTGAATGGTTTTTATGGAACTACACAGGAAATGGAATCTCTTTCATGGTAAATTAAAATGTCTGCATCTGATGGACGCTTTCTGTCGCCGTCACCTTTTAGATACAGGTAGCTAAGTAATTAGTGTATTTAGAATAAATGAAAAATTGCTTAACTTTGTTCTATCCCTGAATATAGTGGGAGATCATTGTCTTCACCGTATATTTTCTTAAAGGTTAGAAAAAGAATACATACCCGTTACACTGAAAAAATAAATAACTCGGAAAAGTTACTAAGAAGATAAGTAAATTTACTGTCCGTGTCGATACCATCACTACCTTAAAAGTTGTTTAACTAGGTATTGAGTAATTAAATTTTCTAGATACATGTAACATAAGTAAATCTAGAATTTGATTTCATAAGTAACTCTCACAAGGTACTGAAGCGTATTAGTGCTACTTAGACACTTTACTTTTTTTTCTACACTTTAATCTGTAAATTTTATTCTTTAATCTGTAGATTTTACACTTTAAAGTGTACATTTTACACTTTAATCTATAAAATTCTACACTTAAATCTGTCAATTCTACACTTTAAAGTGCACATTTTACACTTTAATTAAGCATTGAATTCATATTTTGGGATGTCTTCGGTCCTATAACACAGCTGGCCGTGCCGACAAATTGAATATAGTACATAATTCTTTATTCAATAACTTTAAGCCATACGGCTCATAAGTATTTATAAACAAAAATACATAATGAACGAGTGGCGAGAGTCTGCGGGGGGTGGAACCCCTAGTGTCCATCTGCCTGACTCCCATACTGGTACACCAACAGATATACAATATTTTTCCAATTCTCCATTATTACATGAAAAATTACTATAGTATATAATGCATGTATACAAATGAATATTCATTATTTCTTATAACAGATATACAATATTTTTCCAATTCTCCATTATTACATGAAAAATTACTATAGTATATAATGCATGTATACAAATGAATATTCATTATTTCTTATAACAGATATACAATATTTTTCCAATTCTCCATTATTACATGAAAAATCACTTTAGCATATAATACATGCATACATATGAATTATATTATTCATTATTTCTTAATTTCATTGCATGGAGAATAAATTTCCCTAAACCATTTAAAACCCTAACATCATGAGAGCTGAGTAACTGAGTAAGCTTGTACATATTTGGAGATCTGAAGTAATATGGTTTGATATATTTTTTCCTTAAAGTTTCATAAATAGGACATTCAAGTAAAAAATGGTATTCATCCTCTATACAGTGATTATTACAAAATTGACATAATCTATTGCTTCTATCAACTTTCTGATATCTTCCTGCTTCTATACTTAAGTTATGGGAAGATAGCCTTATTCTTGTAATATTTTTCTTCAATTTAGAATAAATAGGTTTTGTCAAATATGCATGGATTTTTAAAAAATTGTCACACACAATGTGTTTGTACAAAAAACACTTTGTTGAATTTTCGAAAAAAGCATTACAATCTTGAAGGTAATTATCCAACAGTCTTTCCTTGTACAAAGATATAAACTGTGTTGTATTAATGAAATCTTGCTTAAACCAAAAATTTCCAAGTCCCATTCTAAACAATTCATCTTTAACATCCCTTGCCCAATTAATTTTAGAGTGTAATTTATTTTCTGCATTATGCAATAGATATTCATAAGAAGATTTCAATATACAGTTATTTGTATGAAGTAATTTACACCAGTATTTCATAATTCTGATTTTCCTAGATATGATTAATGGATACCGACCCAATTCACGATAAACCATGTAACTACATGTAGATCTTTTAACTCCTAACAAATTTTTACAAAACATAAGATGGATGCGCTCTATTTCAGGTGATTTATGGAAACCCCAAATTTCACAACCATAATTCAAAACACTTGATATATATGTATCAAACAATTGACAATGTGTTTCTGCATTAAATTCAAACATTTGAATATTTCGATTAAGTCCAAAAAGTGCCTTTCGCCCCTGATCTGCCAGCTTTTTCTGTGTGGAAGTAAATTTACCATTATAAAACAATGTAAGGCCTAGATAATTAAAAGAATCGACACACTCGAGGATTTCACCGTTGTAAGTCCATGACGAATTTACTGTTCCACTGTTTCGAAATACCATTATCTTGGTTTTTGATGCATTTACGGTCAGGTCCCATGTAGAAACATAACGATACAAGGAATCGAGCATTGCTTGCAACTCCTCGGGCGAATTGGCGAATATTACCGTATCATCAGCAAACATTAAAATGAATAAATTGAGCTCTCGCAATTCCACTGATGGTGAATTTTCACTTATAAAATGATTTTCTAGGTCGTTCACATACATGTTGAATAAGATTGGTGATAGAACTTCTCCTTGCATTAAACCATTTTTAACACTGAATATATCCGATACTTGACCGGCATGTTTCACACAGGCTCGAACATCAGAATATAATGATTGGATGATCCTAATGAGTTTTCCAGTGATCCCTAGTTTGATGAGCTTGTGCCATAATTTATCCCGGTTAATGGTATCGAAAGCTTTTTTGTAATCAATGAAGCAACAGTAAAGACGTTGTTTTTTATTTAATTTTTGAGCGATCAAACTTTGTAGTGAGAATATGGCATCTACAGTAGAGCGTCCAGCTTGAAAACCGAATTGTGCATCTGTAATAATTGACTCCTCTGAGTTCCAGGAAGCGATCCTTTCATTTAAAATAGATGTAAACAATTTTCCAAGGCTGCTAGTAATACTTATGCCTCTGTAGTTCCCTGGATCAGATATACTGCCCTTTTTATGGATAGGTATTATAACTGCTTGTGACCACAATTTTGGAAATGTGCCCGAATCAAAAACTTTATTGAAGAGGGTAACGATTCCAGGTATTAGGATTTCTTTAAACGACAAAATATATTCGTTGATCAATAAATCACTTCCACAACTTTTATTACACTTCAACTTTTTTGTACATTCTTCCACTTCTTTTTCTGTTATGATAGAATCCAAAGAATCAAAAATAGGTTCATGATTTTCAAAATAGGTTCCAATAGAGATGTAACTTGCAGGTGTATCATCAGATAGAGAACGGAAATGATCAAAGAAATCCGAAAGTGAAATTTTCGATTCAGAATTGGTCCGCTTGCGGAAATGCTTGTAAAATTGGCCTGGATTGTTCTTCTTTAAAGCCTGGACCATATCCCCTTGTGAAGTTCGGTACTGACGCTTTAATTTCTTTTCCAAATTTTTGTATTCACGTTTTAGTTTAATAAGTTTATTATAATTAGCACTAGAATGAAAAGAATTATAATGGTTAAGTGCATCCATATACTTACTGTACAAAATCTTACATCTAGGGTTGAACCAAGGTTTGTCCTCCTGCTGAGTCTTTCTGGTAGTGGAAACTGAGACATCCTTCTTACAATGTTTTCCAAAAACAGTGCGTTAGCGCGGTATGATAATTTGTCGGTACGGCCAGGTGTGTTATAAGACCGAAGACATCCCAAAATATGAATTCAATACTTATATTTACATTCTTTAATTTTTCCTCTTTATAATTGTTTATTTTGGTAATCTTTAATGTGAATTAAGCGTCCTTCAAAACTGGTGAGCTTTATAGACGTAAAAGCCGTTTGTGACATTTGTGACGTCGTAAAGTTAAATAACGCAAATGAACATTGCGAGAAAAAAGAGACAAATTAATTTTGAATGCACATTTGTTCTATTTTTACATGTACATTCTGGTGTTCATAAAGTATTGAAAATGCATATAGTTCCAAATGTGTATTCTAACGCGCAGTGACAAGGTTTCGCGAGTGTTATAGAGTTTGAACGTCGTTGATTTCGAATGGATTTTATAAGGAAAATTACACTGAATGTAAATATTCCATAAAATTTACAGTTTAAAGTGTAAATTTACACTCTTATCTCTAAATTTTACACTTTAATCTGTAAAATTTACACTTTAATCTGTATAATTTACACTTAAATCTGTAAAATTTACACTTTAAAGTGTAAATTTTATACTTTAAGGTGTAAATTTTACACTTTTATCTGTAAAATTTACACCTGAAAATGTAAAATTTATACATTTTTCTGTTTAATTCACATAGTCAATTTGGCAACTTCACACATCCTAAGTAACACATTTTTAAGGCAACAAATCATGCATCATGAATGATGAAATTTCATTCTTATCTTTTATTTAACAATAAATGCAAATAATAAGCAAATTAGTATTACTGATACAAGTAAGACTTTCTTAGAATATTAGTGAAGAACAAATCAAAACACAAACGCATATATTCTCTATAATTATGTTCCCCAAAATTTTATACTTTAAGGTGTAAATTTTACACTTTTATCTGTAAAATTTACACTTGAAAATGTAAAATTTACACATTTTTCTGTTTAATTCACATAGTCAATTTGGCAACTTCACACATCCTAAGTAACACATTTTTAAGGCAACAAATCATGAATCATGAATGATGAAATTTCATTCTTATCTTTTATTTAACAATAAATGCAAATAATAAGCAAATTAGTATTACTGATACAAGTAAGTCTTTCTTAGAATATTAGTGAAAAGCAAATCAAACACATATGCCTATATTCTCTATAATTATGATATTGATTTAAACATGCGCATTTTCGTTTAATGCGCTCAGCAGTTTAAGTATTGTAATCATTAACTTTAAATACATTCTACATGTATTACCGGCAATTATTGCTTTTTGAATTGATTTGTTTTTAAATAACTAATATTTATTAGTAAAGTATATACATATATGAATAATTAAAGTATATGAGTTTATATTAATTTTGGAACAGAGAAGAAAATATTATTTGATTCAATGACGTTTCTTAATAAATTGCTACATTCAAAACTGACCGTAATTTTATTGTTATATTTTATATCATAATGATCATTGACCCATAATCTTGCAATATCATTCTGAACGGCAAATAAGAAAAAAATCTTTGATTGTTTGCTTGGGGGAAATTACGAAGCCCATGAGATAATCGCCCATCTTTATTTATCAAAATATATACATCTACGTGTAAAAAAAAATTGTGCAAACCATTGTGAACATCTCAGTTTTATAATATTTTTCAAATGTCATAAGTATAACATCAAAAAACAACCGTCTGATTATAACAGATTACAGTACAGGTTGTTCAGAATTTTAAGTGTAAAATTTACAGATTAAAGTGTAAAATTTACAGATTAATAAAGTGTAAATTTTACATATTAAAGCGTAAAATTTACAGATTCAAATGTAAAGGTTACACTGTAATGTGTAAAATTTACACTTTAAAGTGTAGAAATTAAAAAAGTAAAGTGTACAAGTGGCACTAATAAACTTTCGTAACCAGGTAGGTATTTGCCCCAACTAGGTTATTATTATACTATTATTATATTATTAGAATCATGTTGAGTACATATGTAGGTATTTCTTTCAGTGATATTTAAGAAATAAGGTATCATTTTTGAGTTTTATTGGGATGTAAAACGGGTTGGTCACGTGATCAAATCCCATGAAGCCCGAAGGGCTTTATGGAAGATTTGATCATGTGCCAAGCCGTTTTACATCCCAATAAAACTCAAAAAATGATACCTTATTACTTATAGCGAGCGCAGCGAGCGTCGAGCTCAATAGACTAACTTGTAAGAACAGAGGAAATTCGGATTGAAATATGTACATACGTCAGCCAAATTTCTCTGTGCAACATTCCCAGAGAATTCCTGCACTACCCAATGTCCTTTGCGCAAATAAATCAAAAATAGTAATAAAAATAAAGGAACATTGTTTCTTACCGAAATCTTAACGAAATGATTTTGCCTTGCCTTATTAAAAAAAAATACCCCCATGCCACGACACTGGCCTTCACCTTGCCCTTCGGAATTGATACATATGACGTCACCGGAAACTTACGAATTTTGACGATATGCTAATTAAGTCATGTCGGTTGCTTCCGTGAAATAGATAAATAAATACACAATAACGTAAAGCATAAAAAGCTTTCAGTTTGTAGAAATCTTTCAAAGAAACAAAAAACAACTCTGCAATTTTTTTCGACCAAAATTGTGCTAGGTCTATTGTTTAAACCAGACGCTCGGACGTTTCCGTAAGCTCCGACGAGCTCCGTGACGTCGTGTGACGTCACAGCTAGTCGAGATGTCTCGTGCGACTTGATGTTTGAAGTGGCTGATCAATTTTTCAAGTGTTTTGATGGTACAACTGCGCTCGCCTCAACGGTCACACCGTAAAACATATTATTTACATTTGTGACTTATTCATACTTTAAATTTGCCTGATTGTGACTTTTAACGTGTGAAATGCATTATTTTTCGAACCCAACGGCATGTATGTAATCCACTAAACGCGCGTCGACCCTTTATGACGTCACTGAGAAATTACGTCGAACGTTTATTTATACGAACATCTATGACCTCTTGACCCCGTACCTGTATTTATTATATACCCATCAATTTCCTTGTTTTTGTTACTGATAATTTTACCGAGTTTGATCCGATTTTCCGGATCACCACACTGTGGTTTTCTGAATCCATATCACCACTCTCTGAAACTGATGACGTAGTACGAAAAAACATGACGTTATTTTTCTTGCGCGTTAAAAAGTCCCTTGTTATTATGCTTTGCTTTATGGATAAATATTATACAATTGATCTCTAAAGTTTTATTCTGCTATATTTCGCTAGTTATAAGGGGGTATATAATAATTTATCATTATATCAGTAACTTGATCCGAAGAGCCGTATCACGTCTCGTTGACAGGCGCGGATCATCAGATCAAACTCGACGCTTCGCGTCTCGTTAGATCTGATGATCCGCGCCTGTCAACTGGACGTGATACGACCCTTCGGATCAAGTTACTGTTGTAATAATATATATTTATACAGTTATAAAAACGCTTGCTTTCAGTAGTGTTATATAAAGGAAAACATTTGCAAATGTAAATATATACCAAAGAATTATAAGGCAAAAGAATTCAAAAATTCAGTATGTTGAAATAATTAGCATGTATGAAAATATCCCTTTTTTCTAATTCTCTGTTTTTAACAAAGTCAATTTTGAAAGTATCTGGGATGTGTAATTCTTCTTTGATTTGAGAAATTAAAAAAAAGGATGGGCCTAATTTTAATTCAGCTATGTATAAAGACATATTATGAGTCATTCTCTGTAAGAATCAAAGAATTTAGAAAAAAGTTGGAAATGGTACATCACAGATTTTGCTGATTTTTTGCATACTATGTAGAAACACCGTGTATAGAACATTTTGGGGGTTAATTTTTTATTTTGAGTCCCGGTTGCCATGGTAACCAAAACCACCATTTTGAGGCCAAAAATACAGAGCAACCTACTGAAAGTATACCATCTTCATCATAAATTTCTATTTTCTATATATTATTTACAGATTTAATTGTTGCCTACTCTGATAGACTATTTGTTGGAGAAACTACCACAACTGATGAAATTATCCAGTAGTTGGTCATAAAAGAGTTGTGTTCCAGTGAAAAGTGTGAATTTTTCAAAATTTTACAAATTTGAAAAAATGCCAGTATTTGGCATTTTCTAAGCATAGTAGCAAGAAAACGCGGGCAACCCATAACAAACCACTACCATCACTGAAAAGGTCATTCCTAACTCAACAAAATATAAAATTTCTAGAGAGGTATTATTTCTTAAAATGAAATAAAACGAAAATGAAAATGGTTGCTATGGAGATTTTGGATTAATTTGTAGATTCAACATTTGGCTCCTTTTTGTACATCATAACTTTAAAAAGGTCAAAAGTAAAGCAAATCACACTACTAAACATCATAATTTTAAAATATTATGATAAATGTGTAAGTTCATAAATTAAACAAAAATAATTTAATACTAAAGCAACCAAAAAGTCAGGAAAAATCATATAGCTATTGACGTTATCATTATGCAGAATCTGTGGCCTCGGTGCATGATTTAATTTAATTTTAAATAGATAACACTTATTATATTTGTTATTTCACTTATGTACATTTTAAAGAAAAATAAATAAAAATTCAAGCGTCTAAAATCACGTTGCTATGGTAACCAAATAGTTTTTGAACACTTCCTTATACTGGTTGCTATCACAAATTTTGTTATACTGACAAGTATACAACAAATAATATCATAGCTTCAATCATTATTTTTTTCTCTTTTTCAGTAAAATGAATTGAATTTAATTGTATTTCACTAAATATCAAAATAGTAATTCATAATTTATTTTTAAAATGGTTGCTATGGCAGCCAATAGTTCAGGAAAATCCTTTTCATTGATATGTTTTATATACAAAATCTACTGCTTTATTGCGCGATTATGTGTCTTCTTCAATAAAATAAATTCCATAAACCTTGTCATTTCACTAACATGAAAAAAGACTATAAATTCATAATTTAATAAAAAACAGTTGCTATGGTAACCAAATATATTAGGAATGATCCAAATAAGTATTGATGTACCAGTACACAAAGCACTGACACCAATGTTTGTTTATACTTCTAATTAATTTATTTACCGGGACAAAAACAGATGAACTAAAACTTAAACTGACATATATCTGAATTACTGCAGCAGGATTTGTTTCCATGGAAACAATAAATACCGACATAAAATCATGACCGATCTTTTGGAAGCAACTTGCTTTATTAATTGAAACATATATAACATATCTTAATGTGTACATGCACTTCTTAGTTTACGTAGGACAAGCACATAGTCAAGAGTGCCCCCCCCCCCCTCCTCAATTCAACTTGTTTTTGCTGTTATTGAAATGATCTTTCGCTGTTCCTTTCGTAAGGAATTATTATACCACCGCTACGAAGAAGAGGGGGTATACTGATTTACCTTTGTGTGTCAGTCCGTTCGTCTGTCTGTCTGTATGTCTGAACGTAGCAAATGTTTGGTTGCAGTTTTCTCAGCAATTACACATGTATCACTATTCATTGAAAATGCTTGAAATTTTAGCACAGTATTTGCTAAGGCATGTATTGTGGCATAGGTGGGTAACATTTGAGTTTCTTAAATCTGATGTCAATTTCCTGTTTATCCTGTTTGTCTGTCCGTACCGTACATAAAAATTGTTTGTTGAAGTTTTCCCAGCCGAGATAAGCGTGATTCATACACATTAAGAAAGACAATCAAAATTCAGTATGTAATTTAAGGACATACGCAAGGTACCTTACCTACTGATACTTTTTTAAGTTATTCAAAATTTAAACTTAAAATACCATTCTATGTTCTTAGACAGAAAATCAGCATGTGTTTCCAGGGGGTTTTGAAAAGATATCAAATTATGAAAATTTTTGCATTATTCAAAGAAAAATGTACAAACATTACGAAACATAAATTCTATATATTTTTTTCATCAAAATGTGTTTTAGAAGATGTGTGCAAATCCATATATAGACATTAAAAGTATTGCACACAGGTCCTTCATTTAGTGGAACTCTTCAACTCCAGGACAGAACCCAATAAAGTTCAAACTACGTTGCTTATGACCTTAAAGATTTTGTAATTTTGTTCTTCCTCATTAAGGCACAGAGGGTAAAATAAGTATTAGGGAAAGTGCAATTAGATTAAAATTATATAATTATACAAACCACCGCCCCTCTTATTAGTTCCAAAACACTATCCGTAGGGTCTATGCCCCTGGGAGTGAACTCCCTATAAGCTTTTGAAATTCAATCTACAGAGAACCTCATTGATATATGGCAGGAAAAATATAATGATCTGAAATAGTTTTCTGGGAGGTTAAAGTGAGGGGGGATAAAATGTTACCACCACCCCCTCCAATATGTTACAAAGGGGGGGGGTGATTTATTTGTATTAGTGTTTTTTTTTCAAGTTAAATAACTTATTTTTATCTAAAACTATTTGGAAAGGTTCTTAGAAATATTTTCCAGAACATAAAGTCTGTGATAAATGGAATACTGAGATGTCCTTATAAAATATGACAAAATCAAATATAATTTTTTTTCTCTGCTATAATTTGGGCACATAAATCCATTATTTCAACAACGACCATTTTACATATCCCCAATTTCTGCATGCACGTAAAATGAACTCCTTTCCACTGAAAATTGCCGAATTTCCCTATAAACTTTAATGTATTCCTTCATTATATATTATTTCAGTAAAGTGTAAACAATTGTATTATAAATTTGGCTTAAATTCAACTGTAGTGGTTGTTTGCTATGACAAAGAAATCTTATTATAAATTAAATTATTTTTTCTTTGTTGCATAAATTAATCTGATGTTAAAGTAATAAACTCAGGGCTACGTTCTTTCATTTTTTGCAATAACTTTAAGTTCATAAAAGAAAGGGCACATTCACCCACGATCATCGACCCATTCAAAAAAAAAACTTGAATCAACAAATTTCAACCCTGCAAAAATTGAAATCTAAAAGAAAATCGGTTTTGTCACCTGTTTCAGTTTAGCGATGTGATTTCCTAAGGTCACTTGTAAAATAAAAAAAAATAATTAATTTAAAAAATGATTAATAAATGAAATTAATTTTCTTAAAAAATGATGAAATACCTTACATGGCAATAACTTTTTACCCCCCCCCCCTTTTTTTTACTAAGGTCACTTGTAAAATTAAAAAAAATAATTACATTGTAATTTAAAAAATGATTAATAAATGAAATTATTTTTTTACAAATTGATGAAATACCTTACATGGCAATAATTTTTTACCCCCCCCCTTTTTTAAGCACACAATTAAAAAGCTGTTATGGGGTATTTAGCTTTTATCATATATACAGAATTAATTTAGTCTAATTAGGTTTACATATATGATTTTTATCAACAGATGGTTTAAAAAAATTTCATCAACATCCGATTTTAATAAGATTGATAATAAGTAAGTAAGTAAGTAAGTAATTTATTTATTTATAGTGACATGTGTATACAATTACATTCTTTTGTCAACAGACTGTATAAAATAACAATAAACACCCGGCCCATCGGGCCTATATGCCACTTTAAACACAAAATAGAAATACAATATACAAAGAAAATAAAGAGCACAACGTTAAGAAAATAACAAAAAAGTGAATGAAGAATAAACATAATTGTGATAAATGTTTATATTAATATGCATTTTGTATGCTGAGATTGGAAGTGTCTTTTATAAAGATTATTGGTAAATGATAATGACATTGAAATACGTTTTATTTTCTATACATAAAGGACTGTCTTCGCATAAATGAAAAATACAAATACTTTGCTACCTGTCTAGGATGATTTGAAATAAGTTCACATAGTAAATCTATATCTGACCACTCCGTTGGATTAAGACCAGTGTTTTCAAAAAGTTTTGATCGATATTCAGAGTATAAAGGACAGTGCAGTAAAAAATGAATTTCGTCTTCTACATTGTTTCTAATGCAAAGTGTACAAATTCGATCCTCAACAGATTCACCATGATATCTACCGGTTTCTATTCGTAAAGGTAAAATGCCACTTCTAAATTGTGCTAAAATTGAACGTAAATATTTGGGCATATCAAGTACTAAATAATTTTCTCTACCAAACGTTGTTTTAAAATTAACATAGGTCCTCAGTTTTGGAATGCTTAAAATCTCATTGCACCAAAGGTTTGAGTAATAATTGTGTATTTTTAATTGAACCATATTTATATCTACCATAAGCTTTGCCTCGAAATAGTCATCCAACCCTAGTTGGTGTAATATGTCTTTCAAATCACTGCACCAATTATTTTTACACTTATTGTAGTCAACTTCAAAAACAATTCTTGTAATTCGATCATTGCCAAAGGATAAAACTCTATTCCAATATCTGATTACACTTATCCAATGTCTATACTGACTTGGAATCCATCCAGTGTCCCCATAAACCCCTAATGTAGGAGCAAAACGGTGAACCCCAATAAAATACCTAATAGCTCTGTTCTGTATATTATCTATAGGCTGGAATTTTTTGTAACCCCAGACACTGGATGCATAATCCAAAACAGGTATGACACAAGAGTAGAACAGTTTTTCATAAGCATTAAACCTGAAATCTTTATTACTATGAATCGAAGATATAATTTTCCCTAGTGCACGTCCCCCTGCTTTAGCAAGATTTTCTGCATTTTTCATGAAATTACCAGTGTGCGTAAATGTTATACCTAAATACTTATAATTTTCAACTGTTTCTAACTTATTTAGTCCAATAGTGAATTCAAAATTGGCTGCCCTTGACCTAGTTTTATTAAAATGTACACACTTAGATTTATTAGTGTTTATTTGTACTCTCCAACGTCTACACCAACTATGTAGTTTATCTAACATACTTTGTAAATCTTCTGGAGACTTGGCTATTAAAGCGATATCATCTGCATATAATAAGATGGTCAATTTTCGATCAACTACTTCTATACCTAAATTAAGATTATTAATATCCTGTACAAGATCATTAATAAAAATTGAAAACAAGGTAGGGGATAAATTATCACCCTGTTTAACACCAGTTTTGCATCTAAACCAATTTGTGAGCTTATCATTCACTCTTACACAAGATTCTGAACTTTGGTAAATATTCTTTATCGAGTTGTAAACTTTACCATCTATATTATGTAACAAAAGTTTGTAAAGCATCATATCCCTATCAACAAAATCAAAGCATTTTTGAAGGTCAATAAATGCGACATAAAGATTTTTATTATTTTGGACTAAACTATTCAAAATAAATGATCTTCACACGATCTATCCTTTCTAAAACCATTTTGTTCATCTGCCAAAATATCGTTATTTTCTAGATAACTCATAATTCTTTTGTTTATAAAGGAACTGTACAGTTTGCTAATGCATGGCAACAGACTCACACCACAGTAATTCATTGGGACACGTTTGTCTAAAGAGGGATCCTTCAGAATAGGGTATATTATAGCTTTCCTCCACACCGAGGGCATCATGCTTGTATCGAAAATATGTTGAAAAAGACTACGTATTGTGTTGATGACTACTGGATATTTCAAAACACTGTAAGGAATTTCGTCGATTCCACAAGCGGAATTGGATTTTGCACGCATCACTATATCAGAAATTTCTGGAAACGACACATCATAATTAATTTCTTCGTTACACTGATAAAATTCTTCTTCCATCCGACGCTCTCTAATATCTTTATCTGATTTTGTTTCGTTGTAATGGACGTTATCAAATTCGGTACTGCCACACCCGTTGTACAGATTTTCAAAATCAACTCTCCGTCGTTCCAAGATTTCCCGTTCGTTGGCTATAACATTTCCTTCGTTATCTAAAACCTCCATTGGTATGTTGTGTTTATTTCTAGGGCCAAGTTTTCGAATTTTATTCCAGAATTCATTTGGATTTGTTGAACTCATATCTTCTATAACATTAGCAAATGATTTCTTGTAGTTACGTTCAGCGCGTCTGAGAGTTTTATCAAATAAGTCTCGTGCTTCAGTATATTTCCGTCTAAAGAGCAGATTTGACTTTTCTTTCCCCCTTATATCGTATAAAATTATTTTCTGTTTCCCGTGTTGCGTTCCATAGATCTGTTAATTGGTCAGTCCAATATGGTTTGCTATTTTTAAAACGTTTATTATTACTTCTTGGTTTAACCTTTGGAAGTTTGGATTCCATTTCATTATGAATTATTTCACATAGTTGTTCATATATCTCGTCAATACTTTCTTGTGTTTTTCGGCTGTTTTCAATCAGATCAATTGTTGCTATCAAAGCAGACCTTCTCAATTCGCTTGACATAAAATCATTTGGGATCCTATTAAATTGAGAACGATTTTGACAGTATTCACTTTTTGGGGTACTAGAAACTAAACAACATTCGGATAAATTAAATTCACACATGATGACGGAATGGTCAGGAAGTTTTGATTTTTCCCCGACAAACTTCATTAGTCCAAATTCCGCTACAATATTTTGTATAGTTAATACCGTAAAGTTCTTGATTCGTCTAAATACATCTGTTGGTACACATATATAATCTACTACGGATTTTCCCTTCCTTGAAATACATATGAAGTTATCATCTGGGAATCTACCATTCAATACACAGAAATTTGCTTCATTGAGAAAGTCAATTAATTCATGTCCGTGTTGATTAACAGTGTTACACTGTAGGCATACCCTATTATCAATAAACTCATACAAAATATGTGTAACTTTCAATGTACGTGGTAAATATTTCATTGGTACTTGCCTAGTGATCTTCTTATTGCCATGTATATTTCTTCATCACAACCTTATTATCCCACCCTTAGCTCTGAAGTCTATTTAACTGATGTTACTTTGTTTTTAAACACTTTTTTTTCAATGATGCAGCACTTGTTGTCACAGAGGCAGGAATTTCATAGGATGCAATCCATTTTTAAGTTTATCACATCTAACGTTATACACGAACATGTATATCTCTCAGTCACAGTAAAGCCTAAACAATCATTTAACAGTTTAACTATGGGTAATGTTAATTACTTCACAAGTTGGATTAAAACCCCGAAAAATATCCAAAACAGACAGTATTTACTCCTCAAAGTCGTTTTCTGCTGTGTACTTTCACTTTCATTTTCATTGATTTAAGCAAAAGATTTCCGAAAGGGGAAATAACTCTTGTCAAAAATGTGTGTAAATTTAGAGATTTTTACAAACTTTACAATCAATTTATTTTCTTAAAGTAAATAATACCTCTCCAGTTTTTTCATATGTTCTTCATATATGTATAAGGTGAAATTCAGAGCATCAGAATATTCCACCAGTGCCTGCGTTTTTTGTACACATTGTTATGTTTAACCCCCTTTTTTAAAGCAATTTTTAACGTTATTTGGCATTTAACAGCAGGTCCAAAAAAAAATTTCAACTTTTTTTGATAGAAAATACAAATAACAAATTATTTCAAAGGAAAAAATCAGAATAATCACCTTTATTTAATTAAATGTACATGAATGGGAAGAAATATCATTTTAGGTATTAACCACTATGTGAAAAAACAGGTAACCTGGTTGTCATGGAAACAAGACCAATTGATCACTTTTAATAATATTTTTGTAAATTGGGCTTATAATGTAACTATTTCACAAAGTTTCAGCAAAATCCGTGAAAATCAATTTCCAGCCCATTTTGATGCTTACATTGAATGACTCTTATATGGTGAGAGTTTTGGCTACTTGTAACATACACATGTATGTAAATATTGGATATTTATCGACAAGTAATTAAATTAACATTAACATTAACGAAATTTTCATTTTATTAAGTTCTTTTCGAACCAATCTGTCCTTGAAAATGGAAAACTTAAAATAAATGAATCAAAAAAATTCAACATCCGGTGTTCTTTCCAAATTACATGTAATCCGGGAACTTTCATTTTGAGTTTTATGTTTGTCATCCGGATAAGTTAATACTGTTCGGTTCTTCATTTACAACAACTGTATACTTCCTGTTTTGAGTGGGATGTGTGGCAAAGTTGTAAAGATGTTTAAAAGTTTGTTTTTCTCTGTATTTGTGTGTGTCCTTTTAAATTTGACTTTATTTGTACATACTCTAGAAATAGACCTAACGGTAGATGTAAAACCAGGCTATGAAGAATGCTTCTTCGAGGAGATTAAGAAACCAACGAGTTTTGAAATTGAGTATCAGGTATGATAGTGATACGAACCCTGTAGGCCTACATTTACCCTTTTAATAAATATCTAATAAATATCTTAGCTTTGTGTGAAGATTTTACATGTGTCTGAGTAAGAAAAAATTAAAGTTTTATTAAATTTATAAAGAAAAATCTGATTTCGAGTGTCTAGTGATGAAAGTAATAAAGGTAAAACTGTTAAAAAATTTCACAAATTTTATTCATGAGACGTTTTGAATGAATCATTTAGGTAATAGATGGCGGTGATTTAGATATCAACTTCATGGTGACGTCACCTCATGGTAGAATAATGGTATCAGAACTCCAGAAATCGGATGCAGTTCACAAGTAAGTAAAACCACTTAACAGAGTGCTCAGATTGGTACTAAGGTGCTGCACTTACATGTAAATGGAGAGACTATCATGAAGGAATGTGGGTGGTTACATCCCGATTCCCTATTCGCTCTGAGTGGTTTTACCTCTGTTGGGTTCACCCATAATTAATGTCCATAGCGCTTGATCAGTAGATTAATGATGAGCAGCTTAATGAAAACTAAAGATAAATGGCCATTCTTGTGCTTTTTACATGTATCTAGGCCTTTACGTTTTATTCGTTATACCAATTATTTTTACAATGTATTCATTGTGCATAAACTGTAATTAATTTCTAATTTTATTAAGTTAAGCTAAAAAATCATAGGGAAATATTATTTGTATTTATTTATTCAGGCCCTATTTATTTGTCTATTGAAAAAAAAAATGAATCCCTATATTTTGCATCAATTTTATGTTGAGTTAATTTTGAATTCGTAAAGAATATCTCTCTGTATCAAATATTGAATGTTATTTAATTATCTAAATACCAGTGTGTAAATCACTTAAGGCCAGATAAAATTAATGTTTAGATTCCCAACCCCGCCCGCCCATCTCAAAGTGCCCCGCCCCGGTGTTTTTTATTTTGATTTTGGGGTGTTAACTCAGGAAGAATTTGGATGAATGTTAAAGAGTTATCTCCCGTCTGTATTAAAAGTTGCGTGTTGCTATTTATAGCAAAAGAGCCATGTGAAGAATGAAGAGAAATCGGCAATAAAAGCAGATTAAATATGAAGGGATAAGATAAATTTTCAGTAAAGAGAGGGCAGAGAAGAAAAAATAGCATTAACACATTTCTATGCCATCACTTGCATGAGCAAGTTTTTCAAGAGACTTTAACTAGGAATCATGACAATAGATGAAGAAAATGCACCTTGTCAAGTTTTAATGATCTCCAGCTGTAAGTGATTTTGCATTTGAAATATAAATATGATATTGTTGTCAGAATTTAGAGAACAATAATGTTAAGGAAATGTTAATTAAATATTAAAACTGTTCAGGCCTAGGCTTTAAAGTAGAATATTTTATAGATTTTGCAAATATGACTTATTTAATGTCCAACATGTCAAGTCCCAAGAACGATCAAATTTTTTATAGGAACATGGAAATCTGTGATATTTTACTCAAAATTTTAAACAGAAGGAAAAAGTAAAAAGGTTAAACTAAAAGGTATTTGGGGTAAGGCAGATGAGAAGTCATGCAAATATATGCATATTGGCATTAACACAAGGAAAAAATGTGTACAAAAAGTCCATATGTTATCTTAACACTTTCAATTATAAAAAATAAAAAATAAAATCTGCCCACCCGCCCTATTTTTTTAGCAAATTAGGATGAGAATCTAAAGATTGATTTTATATGGCCTAATAGAAGAACATA
Source organism: Saccostrea glomerata (assembly GCA_003671525.1). NCBI lineage: Eukaryota > Metazoa > Mollusca > Bivalvia > Ostreida > Ostreidae > Saccostrea > Saccostrea glomerata. The sequence continues at coordinate 363,627 of PRKT01000131.1, read as the reverse complement.
TAAATCTATTACCGAGCTGTAGTTAAAAGGGGCAAACTCACTCAGCGCAAACCCACTCGGTGCAAACACGTAATCGGGATGAACCCACCCTTTACCTCATGAACAAATCATTTTTTTATGGATCTAGGAAGAACAAATCACTGTAAGCTGTTATGAGGACCTGCCTTCTCTCCTTTTAAAGTACAAAAAAAGGGGAAAAAATGAAAAAGGGAATGAAGGCTGTAAATTGTGATCCCTGAAAGTTTCTGCATAAAATTGGAATGATATTTCTGTAATGCATTGGTGCATGAACATGGATTGTTATTCTCATTTTAATTTTCCTATTTTTTCTGCAGACTTGATGCCACGGAGGTTGGTGTATACAAGGTATGCTTTGACAACTCATTCAGTCATTTTGCAAGAAAGCTGGTCTTCTTTGAAATCATGGCTGGTGATGATGATGAGGACGAAGAAGAGGATCAAAAGAAAGACTGGAAGGCGGCCCAGGAGGAGCTTTCATCTATTGTAGACATGACTCTAGAAGATTTCAAGGTGTAAAAATTAACATGTTGAAAATCATATATATACTGAGTTACACATTTCACCCCTAATTAATTCTTATTTAAGAAAAGAAGTGTTTACTGATGTCTTTATTACAAATTGTTTGGCCATTATTAACATTCTTAATTGTCTCTGGTTTTCCTGTATACCCGATTTTGTCAAAGAACACCCTATCGGGGATGTTCAATCCTCTATGGCTTGTGTTTCCACCTTAATTTTCAGAGGTCCTTGTTTGCTCTTCTCACAATTGTTTTTGTTTTATTGGAATTTTTAAATTGGTAACTGTTCAATTATCTTAAAATTTCATGTTAAAGTACCAAATGCTAAAAACTAGACCTAAATCTTGAATTTTTAATCACTTGACTGCAGATGGGGGAAACTTTGCTTGTCAAAACATTTTAAGCCTCTGTAACAGTTTCCGCAATTTGATTAGAATAATTATCAGTATATCCCTCATCGTTAAGTTAGATAACTTTAAGAGAACTATTGTGTTGATTCAATATATGCCTTGTATTGCAGAGATTGCTGGATAATGTAAACAATAACCTGGACAAAGCTCGTTCCGATCAGCAAGTTCTGAAGAACTACGAGGCTCGAGATCGCAACCAACAGGAAAACAACTTCCAGCGAGTAAACTTTTTCTCCGGAGTACAAGTGTTTATAATGTTGTCTGTAGCTTTAACCCAAGTTCTTCTCATCAGAGGCTTATTTGATGATAAAAAGAGAGTACCAATGAAAGCTAGTACCTAATGATTATTATAACATTGGATTATTTACAAGGTTACATGTAGGTATTATTGTTTGAAGTGTGGCCATTTTTAATCATTTTGAGGTTGGTGTGAGGATTTTCCATAAAACTTGTGTACACTTTCTTTAAAAATTAATTTAAAACCACACTGAAGACTAATCATCAACAAAAAATCGTTCTTTTCTCTTTATGTAAACATAGATTAAACAACTTAAATAATTTCAAAAATAATTTTAGAACTAAATATCATAATTTGTAATAATCAATTTCTACTAGTTAGTGAAATGAAATATTAAATGATAACAGTATCTGGGGACATGGCATTTATAGATGTGTTCAATCTATGAATAAGTTAGAAAGTGAACCTATTATGTTTTCTGTCTTTCAACAACTATATGTATGAAGTTATTCATATTTTTATGTATGAACAAATAGTGTACTAGCAAAGGTGTGAATGATAGATAGGTATAAATCATAATAGAAAGAAACAATTTACTGAACAAAATATTATCCTTAGGGATTTATGTGTAGAACATACACAAAGATGCTGAATAATAAACTCATATACATAATTATAATATATATTTCTGTAATATACATTTTTTGTCTCTTTAATATACATAATTATAATATATATTTCTGTAATATACATTTTTTGTCTCTTTAAGTTTCAGTTCAATCATTCACTTACTGAAAAACATCCACTACTTATTATGATAATGAAAGTCCAACCATTGAGCAGCTTTTATTGGTTATATGAAATGTCTAATATAAATTGTACATGTTCCCATAATGGCATGTATTTGTTAAATGATGAGAAGAATGTGAAACGATACATCAATGTATTGTAAGGAAATTGAGTTTGTTTTGCTTATCTTAGGAAAGGAAATCTTTTCATATTTTTAATTATACTTTGAAGAAAAGAGATATTTATACAGAGAGATTTTTTTCTATCAGAGCTTTGGAACATATATTTGATAATGGTAAATTTAATTTTTCTTTTAGCTATTAAAATCCAACAAATATCAGGAGTTTTCTCTCTTTATCAGTGAATACATGAACAAACTTTACCTCTGTTATTCATCCCTTGATTTTTGCTTTGATGTGTTAAAGGATTTTTTGAAAAGAAATCTGCATGAAAATTAAAAACTTAGAGTAGCATAACTTCTGATGAGAAGAAAGTGGGTTAGGCTAACAGCATTCTCAGTTTAACCCTAGGCGAAGAAAGTGTATGAAGATGTAAAGCATTTTCAAGTGCTAATATTCGTTGTTAATGACTGAACTGTTTTCTATTTACTTTTATTAAGCTTATGCTTCATGGTTGACTATACTGATTATCTTTGACACATTGTCCAGATACAATGACGTCTTGTGTATTCTTTTTCTTTATATGTAATTATGACTTTGATTTTGAATCAAAAGCAATATTTTCATTGTTTTTCTCAGTATAGATTATAAGGAAATCCATTCATGTGTGCACAAATTTTGTATCTTATTCTTTTGTTCAGATTACCATTTAATGTGCTGTACGAAGGTTTAACAATAGACATATATACTTAGTTCAACCTTTTCCATTCTCAGCTTAAAACTGCTGTACATTTGCTGTTTGTATATTTATACTCAAATTTATATCTGAAGTCTGGAGAAAAATTTTCCCCTTTTTAGTGCTAAATGTGCATGAACAAAATTTACCACATACATTGCCAATATTATCAAATGCTCGTCTTTCTAACTGTACAGAGTGGAAAGTGTTTCCTTCTAAGACACTGCTTACTGGTTTCTCTATATAAAATCTAAATTCTCAGCATTTCACAATAGCATTACATGTAGTTTTAATGAGATTGCTGTTTTCAATGATCACAACATACCGGTATTATTTTGCTGACAAAGTGATTATACAATTGTATACTGGTGTATACAAAAAATGTTTTAGGTATTTTGATACATTTAAAAAAAATATGTGCATCTGAAAAAATGAAACCTGTATCTTTACAAAAACTATCTTGTTTCCAATATTTGAATGTACATTTTCTACTTTTTTATGAAGTTTGTCTTAATTTAATAAGAATCTTGTAGTTTAATTACTATGCAATTAATTTGATCTTTCTCTGAACCAATGTATCTGGTTCTGAGGTAGAGTGTATGAGTATTTGAGACTTTGTGATCATATTTTTTTCTTAACTAATGGTTTTGGTTTTGAGAGAGATAGTTTCTGTTATTTGTAATGATGCACGGTTTTTGAAGAATTCATGTGTAAATGATGTTACATGCAAGCATGTTTATGATTTTTTTTACAATCAAAAATAAATTTTAAAACAAAGTATTGCTTTGAAATCAAATGAATATATGTTATATCAGGTTAATAACAAAACCAAGTATACAAATTTATAAATCAGAGAGAGAAGGGGAGGATATAAGAGCTGCAAATATGTTGCATTCTCCATTTTTTTTTGAAAGAGGGGGGGGGGGTACATTACTGCAGCTAAGAACAAGTTAAAGAAGCAAGAATATCAACGGTCTTTGAAGTCATCATTTCGTAAGTTCTATGGTCAATACAATGAATTTGTCAGCAAATATAAATGCTGACTAACTTTGTTCATACTGATTACTAGGCCATAATGATTTACACACAGAGTTGTACACGGATTTTGTTCTTTTTTCCCGATCATGAGGAGGAGCACACTGGGTGTGACCGGTCGGCAGGGGATGCTCACTTTTTCATGCATGGATCCTGATCATGATGATGATCCCACCTCTCATGCTTTGGTTGTCTGTGTTTAATGAACTTTTGACCTCGAATACTGTTATCTCCACATGTTTCATCCTCATCTTTTTCATTCTTTTTACTGATTTACAAAAAATTTGCCGATAAGTCCATTCATAACGAACCTTTATTTCACAAAATTTCATATGTAAGACAATATTGTCTTGCAGTGTAGATAAAATAGGAAATAATTTATCTCGTAGTTGGAAAAAATAACAGTGCAAACTGCACTATTGTCTACTGTTGACTGTTTAGTAATGTTATACTTTATCTGTTTTTTTTTTAAAGATACATTTGTCAAAGAAAAGTAACAAAAAGAGATTATATCACTCATCCCACGCTATAAGTGAAAAACAATTTTATAATCGTCCGATTGTAAACTTGATGCACTTTTCAAAACTTATGTAGAAAATAGAAATTGCACAATCGAGCTCTAATATTCGATATCAAATAAAACTAAATGTAAAACATTTATCAAATAAATCTAAGATAATGTAGACAGGGACCTCCTCTGTAAAAAAATCTTTAATATAGAGTCAGTGTTTTTTTTTTACTAAGATCCAGTAGAAACCCTCCTGCCTCTGCAACGACTGATGTGTTTAGTTAGGATATGGTGTAACGAACCCAAGTAAGTGTCCAATTTTCTATCTTAAGATCGTGCAAAATCTTTGAACAACTAGTCTGGTTTTTAGTTTCAATATTTCAAAGATTTTCATTGTTTATTAGAAAGTTAGCAAGATTCCATTTCCCGAGATCTGGTGAACTAAGAAACAATCAAAATTTAGATTTTTATCATTTTGAATTTCATTTAAGAATTTACCTAAAATATTGCAATGTACAGGGCATTTACATTCAAACATATGATTTTTTTCATTATTACAATTGTTTAAAAGTTATATTGGTTTGAAATTTCGACATATTAAGTTTGTTCTCAGTTTATGGACTTGGGCCAGTCCTGGTGATGGAAAATGAAATCTTGCTAATTTTCTGAGTGATATAGCTTTGAAATGATTTATTACATCCATCGATGTAAAAGTGAAATCTAGAGAATAACTGATAATCGTGAATTAGCTCTCGAAATAAGGGTAAGCTTACTTGACTTAATACAACTAAAAGATCATATAAAACTCCTTTTAAGGTTTACGGATAATTGAGAATTAGCTTTCGAAGTAAGTCTGGGATAAGGTTATTTGGCTTATGAAATATACGGAGATAACGAACAATATTCAATATCAGAAGCCCATCAAACAATACCGAGCAGGAGCAGAGCAAACAAAGACCTCTTAACATGAGAGATGGGATCAGGTGCCATGGAGGATTGAGCTCCTATGCCGACTGGTCACACCCGCTGTGTGCTCCTTGTCTTCATCTGGGTATAACGGAAAAATCCACCGGCAATACAATAGAGAAATAATGGCCTAACGATTATTATGAACAAACGTCATTCAGCATTTGACTTAATGATAGATTGTGTTTGCTGTAAAAAAAAAAAGTCTTTATATAGGCATATACAACCAATGAAATGATATGACCTTAAACGAGACTGCTGATATTCATGTTTCACCAACTTGTTATAACATACCTCGTTTTAGAACGTGTTCGAATTCGAGGAAATTCAATACATCTAACGATTTGATTTCATATTTGAAAAACTAAGTAGCTGGTGATTCAACTAGTGTTCTCATACTAAACCCATTTCTTAACCTAAGAAATATCCGCCCATAATGCAATTATGTATTCCAAAAACAATTTTCCAAAATAATTATACAAACTATCAAAATGAGCTAAATTGATAATAATCAAACTTCTTAAATAAGCCTGTATGCTTATATCTTACAAAAATATCAACTGCTGTTATAATGAAACTTTACATCAGACTTGAGTTCACATTTCAAAATAAAAATTGCGAATTTTTTCAAGTCATTAACATCATGACACTGCTGGACACGTTATTACAGGTGACGTAAATATAGTTAATAATGAGGTCCTTAGATCACTTATTTTTTTAAAATGTCCTAAATACAGGCCTCGACATTTCATAAATATTATGGATTCTGTTGAAGATTACGCCCGACGACTGGCCAGATATGAAAAAGAAGACGTTGATACTTTGTCAGAATGGATTGAATGTATCTGGTCCATGTTAAAGTCGCTTATTAAAAGATTGAGGGGCAATATGAAAACCATCTATCCGTCTGTATTCAATAAAAAATTATATAGATTACATGATCAGTACGTACTGGTCCCTGCTGACAAAGCAGGTAACAACATTGTCTTCGTTTTTAAGGCTCATTTATATAATAAATAGTATTTTAGAATAACTTGGATTTAATTCTACAAGTGTTAATTCATGCAACTTATACTCGTACATGTAGTTCCCTTTGTAAGGAAGAAATTCTTCAAAATCATATGTCAGTTTTGATATTCTGAATATCCCGAAAAACCCAAATGAATTTGAACTACCATATCCTTACAAACAAAGATACGTTGCAGTTTTCAGTAAATGTTCGACCAAGCCTCTTTTTTTACTCCTCGCTAAGATATTGACAGTAGTGAAAGAAAAACGCCAAGAATACTGTACAACAATTGATTCTAAGGTAGTTAGAATCAGAAGTGGATACTCAAAAATTCTAAGGAACTTTTGGACAATTTGAAATCACAAGATTTTACCAAATCAGCAGCTTAAAAACTTACGACTTTTCAATTATATACACAACCATTCCCCATGATAAATTAAAGTCCAGGTTTTTTTTATATCATTGACAGCTGCTTTTTCAATAAAAATGGAACTCGTAAATTTACTTACCTGGTCATTGATCATTTGCAAAATTATTTTGCTAAAATACATTATGATTGCACACACAAGTACTCCGAAGTTGACATCAAAAAGGTGCTTGAGTTTCTGATTGATAATATCTATGTGGGTTTTGGAGACCAGGTCTTCCAACAATCTATCTGAATTCCCAGAGGTACCAATAGCGTTCCGTATCAAGCAGACCTATTTTTCATATGAATCAGAATTTGTGCATAAACTTATGCATGAAAAGGAGAAACACTTGCTGTGGCCTCCAACTCGACATTTATTTATATATCGACGACGTACTGTCAATTAACAATAGTAATTTCCATTCCTATGTCGATACGATATATCCTGGTGAGCCTGAGATAAAAGATTCCACAGAGTCTGACACATCTGCTGCATATTTAGATATTTTACTTGAAAAAGACATTTACAGTAATCTAACAACCAAGCTCTATGATAAAAAGGATGACTTTAACTTTTCAATCATCTAACAACCAAGCTCTATGATAAAAAGGATGACTTTAACTTTTCAATCGCCAACTTCCCATACTTATGCAGCAATATGCATGTACCTTCATCACCTGCATTCGGAGTTCATATATCTCTTAGTTGATTCGATACGCAAGAGCATGCTCTACGTATGAACAATTTCTAAAATGAGGTAAATTATTGACAAACAAGTGGATAAAACAAGAATATCAGCAGTCTTGTTTAGAGTCATCATTTCGTAAATTCTATATCGATACAATGACCTTGTCGACAAATGCAATTTATCATTGAGTCAAATGCTGATTGACGTTTTTCATATACTTAATGTTAGTCCATTTTTATACACTGAATTGACGACGGATTTTCCCGTTATATCCCGATCATAACACGGAGCACACGGCGGGCGTGACCGGTCGGCAAGGGATGTTCACTCCTCCATGGCACTTGATCCCACCTCTGATGTTTCTGAGTTCCGTGTTTGCTCTGCTCCTGTTTTGTATAGTTTTATGGACTTTGATTTTGAATACTGTTCTTTATCTCTATATTCTTCAATCACTTTATATATCAATTCCTCAAGATAAATTAAAAACTAGGTTTTTTGAAATATGTTAGACAACGGCCTCTTCAAAGAAAAGTGAAAATAGGAAAAAGTTTTCATTTTATAATTGAAAATTAAAAAAATTATTTGTAAAGCACACACTGATTCTCCACACAAGTAATCTGAATTGATATTAAAGGTATTATGGAGTTCCTCAGCGACTACATTTAATGTAATCTTCAGAAATCAGCGCGCTAGGATATTCGACGCATGTTGGAATCTTGATGGGTACTACCCAGATAGCATGACATTGTTGGGCCAACGCTGGTAAAAGGTTGTATGGTTGGTGTTGGGGGAACTACGTTGGGCCAACGTTGGACCAATGCTACCATGTCAACCTTCTCGACCATCACAGATTTCCTATGTTGGCCCAATGTTGGTCCAACGTAAGCAATTACCATTCACTCTACTTTCCAAGGAAGGAAGGATGCTGACGTTGGCCCAACGTTGGCCCAATTTATATAATACAACCTTAAAGAAAGTGTCTTTTCAAATTGGTAGTTGTATGTTGGCCCAACGTTGGCCCGATGTTTGTAGTACACCCGTAAAGAATGTGTCAAATCAAGTTGGTAGTGTTATGTTGGCCCAACGTTGGCCCAATGATTGTAATACACCCTTAAAGAAAGTGTCTTATCAAGTTTGTAATAGTATAATGGCCCAACGTTGGCCCAATGATTGTAATACACCCTTAAAGAAAGTGTCTTATCAAGTTGGTAATAGTATAATGGCCCAACGTTGGCCCAATGATTGTAATACATATAATAATATTATACAGGTGAACAGTTTGTCAGCACCACTCCTCTTAAACTCTTGTACATAGTTTCGTCAACCTATGCAGATATTTAGGACATATTCCACTATTTTATCCCAAAGAGTTTTGCCTATTATTCAAGAAAATTTCTCACCCCCCCCCCCCCCCAACCACTTCAAATTAATGTTTGGATTTGTATAATGCCAAGACATTTTGATTCCATTATTTATCTAGAAACTTCATTCCACATTTAAATGTCTTCATATGCAAGACATTTTGATGTGAAGATTTTTTGCAATTATTGCCCTTTTTGATCTATACTATGTATTTAAAATGCACTGTGCCTTTCATTATGTGTTTCATCGTCAAGTTTTGGGGGAGCGTGTATTCATGAGAATTTAGAGAAGACTGAATAAATGTTAGTTAAAAGTTCTCAGAAACAGGATGTGAATCCCAGATAGCAGAACACCGTTGTTCCAATCTTACATTATGTTTGTATTATCGCTGTTGGGTTACCTTTATTAGGCCAACAATGGTCCAACATGGAATATTGATACTAGTAGTTGGTTATGTATAATGGGGCCAATGTTGGGCTAACTGTTGGCATTATATCATTAAACTATTATCGTGAAAGAAAATATTGTTGGGAGATTGGCATCGGCCCCAAGTTGGCCCAATATACCATGAATCTAGCTGAGCATCATGGGTAGATAACATCCAGGCTACTTGTAATACCCGCGCCATTTTCAATCTAACACGAGCGTATTGAGACTGATGCCTTGCATATCTTCATCCACTTTGTAAGTATTTATTATATCTTTGCTTTGACACAGCTTAATGAACGTTTTATTAGTTTAAACGATATCGTGTACAAATCTGTGTAAATCAGTGCAAAGGCCAGGTGCTGTTGAGTCAACACTGTCCCAGATAGCATGCTAACATTGGGCCAACAGTGGGCCAGTGTTATCGGTTACATTGGGCCAATGTTGGCAAATGACATTGGCCCAATGTAAGTTTGCTTATCGGCCCAATATTGGCCCGATATGTTGTGCCAACATTTGCCCAATGTAGAGTGTTATTGCTACAGATATTGGCCCAACGTTGCGACAACATTGTCCAATTGAATGCGACATTGGGCCAATCTTGGCCCAACGTCAACAAGAATATTGGGCCGATGTTGGCAAATGACGTTGGCCCAGTGTCATTTTGCTCATTGGCCCAATGTTGGCCAGATACATTGAACCAACATTGGGCCAATGTTTATAAACATTTGATTGTTACAAATCTGTATATTAACAAATCTGATAGTCTCTAAAATCAGAAATAAATCTACCACCAATCCTTCTTGAAAATACAAGTTAGCTAAAATAAATTTACAAGGTTTAATTGTTAAAATTCTTAAAATTATTGTTTCTATACAAGAAAAATAAATGAAAGTATAAAATAACAAATGTGTTTTTATACAGTTAAAACAATAAATAATTGCCCCTTATTTAGATTGAAATTAGTAGAATAAATTTCCGAATTCTACCACTCATTTTTCTTATATACACTTAAAGTCGAGCACATGATCAAACATGTTGAAAATGTTGAACATGTTGAAGTTAAAACAAAATTTATTCAGTACTAAAACATAAATTGGGTTCTTTCATTTAAAATGTGTTCAGTGTACCGACAAATTTTCTAAACATGTATTTTACTTTGAATAATGATTATATGGGGCAACATTGAGTGAGTTTGATGATGATGATGATCAAGCGTAGAAATTTTATGCATAAATGCCTTCATCACGCAAGCTAATCGCTTAATCACACCATGAAACAAAAAAGACGGTTATTCCTCATTTGACAGCTTAAAAATATAGTGATATACTTGTAAATTTAATCGTATGTTTCCTCTTTACTGAGAAAAGTAACAAATGTATTAAGTACTAAATACTACAATTTTAGTGCTACTGGAGATTCTAAAAAGACATTGAGAACTCAATCAAAGAATGACTAAGGTATGCCAAGGACAGGGATAAGGGTGGAAGAAAGGGACAGAGAAGAAAAGATGGGGGAGGAGGAGACTCTGGAGAGAGAAGAGGAGACTTAGGAGAGGGATCAGATTGAACGTGGCAGTGCCTAACTTTTTTCTGTTATATACTGTGACATACCCGTAGTTCTCTCCTTTTCTGTGTCTGTTTGTTGGTAACAAACACGATGCAAATGCCAGAAACATTTTTTTTGTGTAAGTAAACAAAATTGAGAACAGGATGGGTTCGTTTACTTTTTAGACGTGCTTATTGATATCTGCAATTTACTGAACGTGTGCATAAATTTACATCACAGAGGGAGTATACAATCATGTAACCCTACATGTTTCGCATCAAGTGAGCATCAACTTTCTGTTCCTTATTAATGTTTTCTTCATGCACTGAGCAATGAAATATTAGTATGTTATAATGTAATTTTATATTATGATTTCTTTTTCCTCATTTTTTTAATTAATGTAGAGCTACTTACAATGCAATACTTGTTGATGTTAATTCTAAGAGATATTGTGAATATGTATTAAACTATTAATCTAGCATAAATATTATATAGTATTAAAGGGCTTTTACCATTAAACTGCACTACAAAACTAGTATAACCTTATTTTATTATATGATTGAATAATTTCCATCTCTCTGATTGGCTGAGATCCAACTATGTTAGAAAAATACTACGTTGTATTGACCTGCACGTGACGTTCCAGGTCAATACAAGGATTTATTTCCTCTACATTGATCTAAAAATAGATTGGGAAATTCCAAATTGATACAAATTGTTTTGGAAAGCTATTTGAACGACTATGAATTTTATTTTTTTTTTCATGTGAACTAAACATAAGCGAATATATATTTTAGGGTGAGGGTGGTAAAAGGATTACAGGGACCCCATTCCAACACTTTTACTGAAGAACAATTTTTTTTTACTTTTTGGCAGTCAGTTTTCCCTGATAATACTCCTTCCTTTCCAAATCTATCCTTTAAAAAAAGACTGACATTATATATTTCTTTAATGGCAACTAAAATTGAAAAAAAAATTGATACGATTGGTAAAGTTTATTCATATTTTAATTCTGCTTCTCTCTTGTATTTGGCTAGGACTTAATAAAATGCAAACAAGTAATGACCTGTATCATTTTATCAGTGAATCATATAATAAAACAATTATTGCTGTTTTTTCGGTCAATACAATGATTTAGCCATCTTCGAATTACAATATTCACCTCGCCCTTCGGGCTCGGTGAATATTGTACTTCTCAGATGGCTAAATCATTGTATTGACCTAAAAAAAACTGCAATAATTGTATAATATATATAGTTTGTTATTCAATTTTGAGGACAAATGGCCAACCAGTGAAGAAAAATAAGTTGTCCTGATGGAGAGCCAATAAGATAACCAACATTGGCCCAAAATCGGTGTTTGCCTAATATTGAAAGAATAAGTGGCCAAATAATGGGTCAATAATATCCGTTCGTTGGTCCAACAATAAGCCAACAAGTTGGTCTGATTAAGGGCCGATGAGCAAATTACCGTTGGCACAATATTAATTGCTTACAATGGCCCAACTGTACAAAAATGACGTTTGCCCAACATTGAAAAAATACATTGGCCCAACAGTGGCCCAATATTAACTGTTACATTGGCCCAACACTAAGCCAACAAGTTGGTTTGATTAAGGGCCGATGAGCAAATTACCGTTGGCCCAACATTAATTGCTTACAATGGCCCAACTGTACAAAAATGACGATTGTCCTATATTGAAAGAATACATTGGCCCAAGAGTGGCCCAATATTAACTGTTACATTGGATTATGGAGTTCCTCAGCGACTACATTTAATGTAATCTTCAGAAATCAGCGCGCTAGGATATTCGACGCATGTTGGAATCTTGATTGGTACTAATCAAGCACCTTTCTGAGTTGACTAATTATTTTTCTATAAACAAACTTAATTTAAAAAAATAACACGAGAAGAAGAAACTACTTGCTTAGACTTTCGACTCGTCATTTAGATATATCGTCAAGGTATTATCAATTACCATTTTAGTTACGTGTATTTTCATTTATATGTTGATTCAATATATCACAGTGAACTTGACATTAATGACACCAAAGAGTCTGTCACATCTATTTCATCAGTGGAGATATTACTGGCAATAGACGATAAGGACAAACAAACTAAACTGTATTAAAAAATAATAATAAAAAAACCCTCCTAAGTACCTGCTCCCACCTCTTGAATATTCAGGAGTCCGTGTTTGTGCCCTCTTTACATGCTGCATTGTTTGAAGAGTTTGTGAGATAGATCGGCGTTCGTTATCTTTTAATTTCCTTTTTCATGAATTTTTAACGAGTTTTCGTTGAAAATGTTATGTTCAGAGTAAGTAAAAATGCATGATTAGATAGCTTAATCAGTTGGTAGAATACAAGTTACAACTTTATTTAGTAAGATTTTAAAACAAGGATTATTACACGGGATTTTGTCCTCGCTAGGCTCACCTTAGTGCATTTGTTTTACCGTTTGACAGATGTAACACCCAGTCATACTCATCGCCCCAATTTAGAATGTCTTATCCGACAAAAAATATGCACTGCCTATAGAGAATAAGACAAATTTATATTGAAGTTTAGTTTCCTGATGTAAAAAAAGAATCTATACGTAATCTCAAATTATTTCAGTATCATTTGATAACACGACTGGAATATGCGTGTCCCATCTCTAGTGTTTCAGTAAGTTTATGACTTAGAAAATGTAGAAGTCAATACGTTACATCCGTCAGGGTTGATAAAATGCTTAAAGTGATTAGTAAAATACAGAAGTATTGCATTGTTTTAAGGAGAAATAAAACACGAATTATATATACGGAAACAAAAAATAAGTGATATGTCACGTAGCATGATTTATCGTGTGAAATATACAGTATTAGAAGGAAATTCACATATCTTCCCTTTTTAACTACAGATATTTTTTCTGAGATTCATTTAATTGCACGAGATGTGTGTTCTTGTTGTGTGTGGAGTACTGTTCTTGGTCACCAAAATAGTAAGTTTTCGTTTTTTTAAATAAATTTATCTGATTTACACAAAAAATAGTTTTGTCATGTCATGTTAAAGAACATTAAAACGACAAATGTGTTTTCACACATGTCACAGGAAGAAGTCACTTGTCAGAGCACGAGAAGAGCCCTGGAACCAATTCTTACCTGGCCTCAAGGAATCGTCCCATATGAAATTCCAGAGGATAGCTTTGGTAACGAGTTAAACATTTTTTACATGTATAACGTATCATCGTCTATTAATAGATTTGTTGTTTAAACCAAACCACAAACCATAAACCAACATAAATTAAAATGGGTGTCATTGACAAAACTTCTTATAATGATTGAAATATATGGAGATATCTTACAACTGGTTCAAGCTTAAAAGTTTAAATAACATAAACAGATGAAACAAAAACAGGATGTGTTTGTGAAACACTGATGACCCGTATGGCAACATAGCAAAGATTAAACTATTCTTAAATGCAAATTTAATATATTGGTACCAAAAGTAAGGTATTTTCACTGGAAATACAATTGTGAAATATGAAAGTAGGCCAAGGTTAAAGTTTTTTCATAAGTATGGAAATCTTCAAGGTCATTGGTATCCATTGAATGGTCTTGCCACAAAAAATACACATGTAAAGTATGGAAACCCTAGCCCTAACCGTTCAGAAGTTACGACCAATGTTAAAAAATTTTAAAATTAGGTCAAACTTCAAGGTCAAGGTCAAAATGCTTGCTATCAAATGAAAAGTCTTGTCACAAGAATTATCTATGTAAATATGTAAGCCCTACCCCTAACCATTTCAAAGTAATGGTCATTTTTTTGCTTTTTTAAGTAGGTCAAACTCCAAGGTCAGGGTCAAATTTCTTCGTATCTAATGAAGGGTTTTCTCACAAGGGTTACAAAACGAAGTATGAGATCACAATCACTTAGTATTTAAAAGTTATGGCCAAGGTTAAAGTTTTTTCATAAGTAAAAAATTCTCCAAGGTCAAAGGTCAAGGTGATTGATATTCAATGTAATGCATTGTCAAATAGAAAACATATGAATAGTATGGAAGCCCTAGCTCTAACTGTCCACAAGTTATGACCAAGGTTAAAAATTATTTAATGTTGGTCAAACTCCAAGGTCAAGGTCAAAGCGTCAAAGTTCTTGATATCATCTGAAAGGTCTTTTTAAAAAAGAAGGTTAAACTCCAAGGTCAAGGTAAAAGTTTTTGGTATCCAATGAAGGGTCTTTTCACAAGGATTACATATATGAAGCTTAAGGATGAAAGCCCTATCCTTAACTGTTCAGAAGTTATGGTCGAGGTTAATGGTTTTTTTTACAAGTACAGAAATATCCAAGGTCAAAAGGTCAAAGTTGTTGGTATCCAATGAAATGTCTTTCAACAAAAATACATATGTGAAGTATAACTGTCCTGGTAACTAGTGTTCAAAAAATATAATCAAAGTAAAAGTTTGGAATTTTTGTGTAAAAGTGGGTCAAATTCCAAGGTCAAGAAGAGCCAATTTTGGCTCCCCTAAAATTCAACATTTTGGAATGACATTCAGATGTGTTTAATTGATATTTATTTTGTTGAAGAGATTATATTAAAATATTTCCAATATATTTTTCACATTTATATGCAATCACTAGCTGTAAATGACATGAGAAATAATGCTATTTTCGCTATCCAACAAAAAAGCCAAATATATGCCTTTTTCTTTTCTTATGGGAAACATAGAGCGCAGTGTAGAACATACATAATTTTTCTGTCACTAATTAGTATTGGATAGATACATCTTTGGTAAAAATATATAACTTGTTCTAGACTGCGCTCTATATCTTCTGGAAGAAAAACTGCTTGAAAATACGCAGTTTTATACAAAATATGCCAAAAAGGCGGGAAAACGTGATTTTTATGATGTCATATTTCTAAAATAACGGCATTTTGAACAAAATTAAAATGACCAATAAAGGTCGCATGTATAGCTGAACAAATTAAAGATATATATAAAGCAAAATTAAGATACTCATTTTAAGGGGCCAATTGAGACACTTATAATATATTGCTCTTTATACATATTAAATGCTCATTGTTTTAAAAAGAAAATTCAAATATTATTATGGGGGAAGACATAAAAGCATAGTATATAAAAAATACAATAAATTCTAAGATAATTATTTTTATACATCTAATATTGGTTGCCAAACTTCATTAAAATTATCTTAACTATTTTTTGCTCAATACACTGCTTTTTTATGAGTAATTTCTTATTTATCAGATTTAAAAGTTCTGTTACTCTGTTACTTTTTTAATGACATCCAAATTAGATACAGACACAGAATGTAAATATGACTTTGCAAGCAAAATGCAGTAATTTAAACCATCACATTTTCTCTCATATAGACCTAAATAACATTTTGACAAGAAAGCTTTACTATATTGAATATATGTAGATAATTCCACTATGTTATAGAATTGTTCCAAAAAGTTGCAACACAAGCACAGTAATAAAATCTGTGTTCTAAAGTGTCTTCTTTTTTACATAATAAGCATTGTGGTGAAGTTTATATTTTTATTTGAAACAGTAGTTTATTATGTGATAAAAATCTATGAGTTAGCTTATACTGAAAAGACTGTAAAGATGTTTCATTTGAACATACAAAAGGTAGTATGAAAATTTTTTATAAGTCTGAAGGTGAAAAATTTATGTTAAATATTTTCTCCCATTTTTGTACACATGTTGGTACTTCATTAAAACTTTCTACTATAGTCCAGTAAAAGTCTTTACAAGATATTTTTGTCAATGGACTTATTTTATCATTGAATCTTAAAATCAAAGAATCTCTACTGAATAACACTTTTTTGTTTTGCCTTATATATTTTCGCCAATGATATGGAATAACATTTCCTAGACAAAAGTAATCAAAAAGGATATATTCAAGTCATACAGTTTACCTTATACCCCATGACTTAAAAAATCACAATGATCACCTAAAATATCTCCAATATATAATATACCATTTGTGTATCATTGTTTCCAGAACACAGTTTCATTATTGATTTTAATGTTATCATTGAACCAAAAAGTTTCTTCAAAAATTTTTGGTTCAATATCAATTTCATTACATCTTATTTGTGTCCATGTTTCAAAAAATTCTCTGTAAAATTGGGGCAATGTTAAATATGCATATAGCCTATTTAAACAACTTCTGCTAATTATAAAATCATTTGATACTATATCCTTCGGGTAACATTGAATTGTACTTCTCCATCTTGCTTTTGTATTACTAAGTATCCTTCTAACTCAACCAAGTTTTAATGATTTCATTTGTGCTTCAAAATTAGGAAATTTTAATCCACCCTTACTAATTTTTTGGCTGGATACTGAACTTTTTACTTTTGGTTTTTCATTATTCCATTTGAATTTATTCAGTTCTTTAGACACCTCTTTTATCATTTGCGGGGGAAGTGGAAGTACTTGTGCATGATATACTATTTTCGATATTGCTAAAGTTTTTACAATTAGAATTTTGCCAATGGCATCTTATCCAACATATGATGTTTTAAAGGTCCGTGTTTGCCCTACTCCAAAATTTGTAATGTTTATGGACTTTTGAGATTGGATACTATTCGTTATCTTCATATCTTTCATTCGTTATATTTAATTTTACAAATTTTTTTTTACAGACGTAATTTTTTGTATTATGTTGAAATGTTAATGTTCATTTCATATTCAAGAATTAAATTTAGTTTCACTTTTTATGCCGCTTTAATTGAAAATTCGTAGGTAATATGGTCTTTGCAGTGTCTGCCCGTCTGTCTGTATATCTGTCTTGCGTCTGTTTATTCTTAAAATATTAACTATGACTTTATTTTTTGATTGGTTAAAGCTATTGCTTCATATCCTTGTGACGAGATTTTTCTTGGGGAATACTAGCATACCGGTATTTAACCATTTGACAAATGTGTTTGACCCGCTTGCAAAAAATTACCAAACTTCTTTCTTCCACAGCTTTCGATCGGTTGTAGATTTTTTTAACTTGTATTTCGAAAATGATTGCCACTATAGTTTGGGAATGGAGATATTTGAACCTAGGATTGGACCCACTCCTAAAAATAATTAACATTGACCATAGCTATTGAATATTTGACATAAGGCTTTTATAATTCACAGTTGTATTTCTTATTACAACCTTTTTCAGGATAGCAGAAATTTTGACCTTTTATCGGTGATATTGGAGTTTTATCTTTTATTGGAAAACTTAACCCAAATTGGACAAAACGGAAGATCAGTTTGTTCTTTGAATTTCATATTTCACATGATCATGCTTTGTGACAAAAATTTTCTTCGGAACCCAGAACTTGAACAATTATTGACAGGGTTTTAATACTTGGTACTTCGCATGTGTATTTCTTAATCTTATAATAATGCCTCCCATTTGGTACCTTTTTTACTCTTTGATATTGACACATGACTTTGATTCAATTTTAAAATAAAAACCTTGGCCATAACTTTTAGATAGATTGTTTTCTTATTTCACATGTATACATTGTGTTTATCAAGACGAGTCCTTTCTTTCTGTTTCTTCATTTTTGATCTCTTGACCTTATCCTTGGAGTTTGACAGACAAATAAGGAACTTTAACCATAAGCTGTTGTACGGGAGCATTCTTGTTTTACAAACAATTCTTCTTTCAGATAAGCAGGCGAGAGCTTTAATTCGGGTTGCCATGAACAGATGGGAAAAAGATACATGCATTAGATTTGTTCCAATTTCTGAGTCTGAGAGAAAACCGACGTTTTATATCAAATTCTACAACTCCACAACGTATGTACATGTAGCTAGCATTTCCTTCAGATTTAGATGACTGTGAAATTTCGTAGAGGTTTAATTTTCGTGGTTTTCGAGGTATGAAGAGACCCACAAATTTATGTCCAGAACGAAATGCAATTTTATACAATATTACTACTAAACAATTCGACATTCACGAAATCAAATCAATTTTAAAGATCTTTATTTACTTGTACTATGAAAAAGTTATGAGTCAATTAATTTTGGATGCCATAAAAAATAACTAAATTAATTTCAACAGATTATATTCATCTCGAGCAAAATTAGTCCATAGAAAAATATTCATTCTACAACACATAATTATTTAAATATGAGTTTTTCACCTTTTAGTCATGAGGCAAGCAGAAAATTCTACTTAATTAAAACTGTGAAAGAATAGCTGCATTGCCACTTGATTTTTATCACGTAATTATTATCATGGAACTATAATTACATGTACTTACTTAGACATGCTTTCAAAGTTGTTTTTCAGACATAGGTAGAAGTGAAAAACAACATCCTCAGTTACTGGGGCTCAGTAAAGGTTGTATGTCTGTGAGTATTGAGTAACTCTTTGTAATTTTTTTACATATAGAACCGTCATATGAAGAGATTTCCTGTGCTACGGACCTGTTTATAATTCAGTATATTGTTTTGGTTTCTAGATTCCTGTTATTCTACACGAACTTGGCCACGCCCTTGGAATGATTCATCCTATGTCACGTAATGACCGAGACTCTTATATTGACGTCAGAACACAAAATGTTAAAACCGGCGCCGACCGGAACTTCATGACCATGAGAGAGAGAGGATATATGTATTTTACATTAAACGTGCCATATGACTACAAAAGCATTATGCAATACAGTCCCACGGTAAATATACTGTACACAGGGAATTTTTCGTCCCCGTTTTTTTTCCCGCCCCTTCCGCCCTACTCACAGGATTGCGAATTCAAAACGGGGTGGAGTATTTCTTAAAATAGAATACTGTATACAGGGAAATTTTCGCCCCGTTTTATTTTCGCCCCTTTCGCCCTAGCCTCATTTTGGCGAATTTAAACTGGGCTAATTCATATAATACAGTATAAGTACAGAAATAGAATTTTGACAGGGCGAATTAAAAACGGGGCAAAATCGTCCGCAAGTGTGAAAGGGCGAAAATTAAACGGGGCGAAAATAACCCTGTATATAGTAGTAACTGGGCGAATTAAAAAAAAATGGACGAAATATTTTCTACGTGTGAGACGGCGAAAATAACACGGGGCGAAAATAACCCTGTATGTATACAATATTCACTACATTCTTAAAACAATGCAGTAAGTAAAAGTTAGGCAAAAAGGCATTATGTGCTGTAGAAACTATTTGCAGATATGGTCTTGGAATGGAAACCCTACCATGGTTACACTAAAACCGGAATACCAGTCCATATTAGGGAATGCGGATGACGTCAGTTTCTATGACAAGTTATATATCCATAGACGTTATCTTTGTGGCTGTAAGTAAAGTAAAAAAAACCTAGAACGTAGAGGAACCAAATATATTACAGAGTTTACATCATTTTGTGAAGATATTTTGATACATGGCGGCTATTTCTTCCAGGGGTTTGTACCGGGTACTGTGAGAACGGCGGGATAGTGGGAGGGAAGTCCTGTAAATGTATCTGTCCCGATGGTTATCATGGTAGTTACTGCGAGAAACGCCTTCCAGGTGTAAATAAAAGTAAGATTTTGCATACCTTATATTTAATACATGACAATGTACATATTTTTCAATTAAATAGAGAAAATAGAATTTTTTCTGTTTTCGCATATGTGCTCTAGGGGACTGAATTACAGGTATATATAAATGACATTTACGTTTACAGTTGTAAACTGGAGATGTCGAATTGGCTGGACTTTCAGGGGCGGGACGTGCTATAAATTTTTACCCAGTGTGACGTCATTGTCCTGGAGACAAGCTCAGACTTTCTGTCAACAAAACAGTGGGTCGCTCCCTATCATCAAAGATCAGGAAACATTTGTAAGATTTACTTTCTATTTCATATAAACAGAAAACTGTAACCATAATCGTTTAAATGCATAACATTTGTTAATATACCTTCAGAACAGTTACATCAGGTGTATTACTTGCTAAATATAAAATATTATATGTTATACTACAAACAAAGAGAAATATTTCAATGGAAGATTTTATGAAGAATGGTGATTTTCAAAACCTCACCTAATGCAAAGATTAGAACCCACTCATCCACAACCAACTGTACAAAGACAATGTGTACTTTGGATTAAAAAAAGGAAATTCTTTCTAGCGAGAAATAATCATCGAATTTTATATTTGACAAAAATACAAATTTAATGGATTTTGTATGAAGCATTACATGTACACGCTTATCACTATGCCGTACCTCTTGGATATACAGACATGCTTATGATACTCAGATAAACATCAATTTGCATATTATAACACACAATATACGTTTTCTTTTTTAATAGGATATAATGGCCGAACTCGTGTTAGAAAACAAAGCACTAAGTGCGATTAAGAGTTTTTGGTTGGGATTGAATTATAATAAGGTCTCAGAAAACTACATATGGACGGATGGATATGAACTAAAACACCAAGAGTGGTTTGTAATAATACTCGTATAATATATATAATTGAAAACATTGGATGTGCTCAATGTTAAATTTGACAATTTAAAAGTGTTGTATAAAATTCAAAGTTTTCCATTTTTTGGCACCAAGTTTGACCAATCTTCAATTTCACATAGGCAATGGTATGATATTTATGATTAAGATCACATGATTTGTTTCTGATGGAACTTTAAACTCTTTCCTGTTGTGTTATTAACAATCATTTTAATCATTAGGCTGTTAAGTAAGGAGAAACCAGACATGCCCTGTGCTGTATTCAATGGGACAAATATAATCAGCAGTGGATGTGAAAAACAATATCAGAATGGCGTCTTTTGTACTGCGCCATTTGGTAAGAATATACCAATGTTCCTTCTCAATTATTTCAACAATAAGGTTTTGAATAAGAAATTGAAATATGATATTGAACTAATTTTTAATAAGAATTCATAATCAAGAAAACTAAAAGAAAAAAAGACAAGCTTGCAATTGGTAATTTTGACCACGGTCGCAGACGACATTCGGTATTTTCCCTAAATAATCACAAAACTGGGAAGTGCTTTTGATTTTGACAAGACAAAATTGAACTCCTGATGGGGAATCATTAAAAAAAATGAATGTAAAAGCTACTTTCCATCCGTAAATAAAGGTATCTTCTTAGATTACCAATATATAACTGATACATCATAACATGAAATTTGTAACGAATTGAAATTCCACTGACGATCGAATGATTTCATGTTTTACTCCAAAGACTTGTCATTTCTAATTCTAAACGAACAGAAACCATTTTTAGATTTTGAAGAAGAAGAAGAAAACCCAAAATCTGCTTTTGTAAGTCATGCGAAATTCATACAAATTATTTCACTATGTTCTAGTTTCTGACAATGGTATCTCAGCATGTTCTACATGTTCTAAGGGAATATAAAATATGAGGCATGAATTTTTCAGGTGCAAAAGGATATTAATGTTATTCTTCCGACGATGCACATAAAACATGATAAATAAACTGTTATAAAAGTTTATATGATTGACAGAGAAAAAATACAAAGTAAATTTGATGTTAAAAACAAAAAAAATCAGAACAATTTATTAATTGATAACCAGATCTTTTCTCGTTTTCTAGAAAAATTACCTTGATCGTATTAAACGCAAAAACAACATTTAGTTTCTCCCTAACACTTGCTCAAAGTTTAACAATGTATAAAATAAAACAAGAAGACAAGGTAATCTTCACTTGTAGTGGATAAGTCGTTTTTATCATCATTTCGCGAGAATTCCCCATTGATCTGTCAAATTCGTCAACAGAATGTGCCAACCTTGTCTTTTTGTAGTATCCATGCTAGTTAATTTTTATAAAAGATAAGTTTTAGGTTATATTTTCGATTTTTTTATTGGGATATTTACTGAATGTAAAATGTAATAGAAAGATATTTTATTTCCAAGAATACATGGGGTATTAAGTAGCTGGGTGGAAGCCCCGTCCCCTAGCACTGTGATTGACCATGATAGATTGAAAAAAATGAAATTGTATTTGAATCTAAAATGCTTTTATCAAAAGACAAAGACACATTGCACTCTTTGTAAAATTCTCTCTATATATATACATTATCTAGATCCGTCATGTGGAGGAGTATTTCAGCTGCATCAAAGTACTGAGGTAACGTCACCGAATTATCCCGATCTTCACCCGTCCGATATCACCTGCCAGTATGTGTTAAAAGTGAGTTTCCTCATAAAATAAATCAGATTTTCAACTTTCACAATTAAAATGCTTTTTTTATACATTCAGTGAATTTTCAAAACCTTTGTTTTCCTTCATATTGAGACGGTATTTATGAACCCTCGGTCTTTTGTGCCTATTCAGTCCGACTTTATTTCTTTACTCAGATTACCTTATGCTGTTAGAAAATGAAAAAAAAATATACATTGAACTGAATATTTAAAATGCTTATAATATTTTAAGGAATATAACGTTAAAATTAATTTGTACAACATTTTCTAGGTATGGCAGAAGTTATTTTACGTACATAAAAAACAATCCTTTCTCTATTCCCTTATTTTAGTCTTTTATGAATTGCTGAACTCTCTTACAATTCCATATCACATGTTTGTTTGACATGATTTTTGTGCTTTATATTGTTAAAATTTAATAACCAGGTTTCGGACAATCGAAAGATTCAATTGACGTTTCAAGATTTCTTCTTGGAGCATTCAGAAAACTGCAGGAATGATTATGTTGAAGTTCAGACGAGTACGGACGTGTCAATTCCAGGAAAAAGGTACACGTTTATACAGTCATGTAATTATTTTGTTCTTACTAGATTTATTCCTCCTCCAAGATTTGTAAGGAATGAACATTGTAAAAATAACTTTACATTATTGATAATATAAGAAAAATTCAAACTTTATTTGTAGAATGAACCAAATTGAATCGAAAGCGCAATAGATTAATGTTTGGGAGGTTTCATTCAAATTTGACTTTTAGGTTACCCCTAAAAAAAAACATTGTACTGAATATTTTATCTATTTCAATGCAACATTATGCAGTCATTTCATTAGTGAATCTGGTATACGTGTATTTTAAAAAGATTATTATTAAGACAAAGTAAATGATTTCACAATTGAAGCTTTATTTCCATTTCATGACAATGACAGATTGCTTTGTTTAAGATTCGCCGTTATAATCCATTAATGTTGAAAAGTTTAAAATGTAATGTTCAAAAAATAATCAATCATGATCAGCATGAAATTAACAAAAAACATCAACAAAGAAAAAAGAAAAAAAAATATACTATGTACCTTAAATATTATCTATGAAGATATTATTCTTGATTTGGCAAATATTTTGTTTATTTTTGTTTATTTTCAGATATTGTGGTACACAGTTATTAAACCAAACTCTAGTGTCGGATGGAAACTTTGCTATAGTTACCCTGAAAACCAACTCAAAAATTCAGGGGAGAGGATTCAAGTTGGAGGCGTCTCCTATTCTTGTATTTCGGAACAGTGGGACATCTCAACACTTCGCATTTACAAGAAACATTCGAATTCCTTTGTCATTTTTCAGAAAACTTTTTGAAAATTTACCAAGCCGACTTGGTGAAGGATAGTTTTTTTTTCTCCAAAATGATGCTTTTTCTGATAATAATATATCAGAGTTTGATCATAATTATTTCATAACAGATTAAGAGAAATTTTGTAGCAATATAGAATAGAAAATATATTAATCATCTTGAAATGCTTTAACTGCAACGAACTTGCTATACATGTTATAGAAATAGCCAGTTTTAATGTTAATTTTTAATTTATTTATCAAATAAATACAACAGGAAATATATTTTGCTTACAATTTTCAGGCTGCGCAGTACAAAAAAACATTTGTGTTGTTGCTGTTGGTCCATTATTAATATACTGTAAATTCTTTTAAACACACAGCATTTTGTAATTTATTGCATTAACAGTCCATGAAAAATTGTTCTTGACTTTAAAAAATACATATTTTGATTTGAGAAAGAAAAAACATTGAATAGAACAGACATTTTCATGGCACATCATGTGCAAATGAGAAGACGTTTACCTCTATTTATCTTTATTTATGTAACTTATCATTAAGAAAGTGATGCAGTGTGTGTCTTCCAAATTATTCGATACTCAAGATAATGCTGTGGATACGTTTAAGTTTTTTTAATCGGGAGAAGCTATAGACAGAAAGGTTTATGTTACAGGGTTTCAAAAACCTTGTTAAAAGTAAGCTTTTTGTAAAGGCTTTGGTCGTTATAATGACCTTATTATCAAATATAACCTTTCAGAACTGGTAGGTTTACCGACATATTTCGATTTCCTAAATATGACTTTGGATAATGTCTTCAACATTACAAATACGTACACACTGGTTTGGTAAATTGAAATTGAATATTCAAGTTTAAAAATTTAAATTTCAAATTTCCAAATAGTTTTTTTTTGCTAAATATGACTTTGGATAATGTCTTCAACATTACAAATACGTACACACTGGTTTGGTAAATTGAAATTGAATATTCAAGTTAAAAAATTTAAATTTCAAATTTCCAAATAGTTTTTTGGATTTCTGAACAAACGGTAGATTAAAAACTGAATAGTTAAAATCCAAAAATAGATTTTTTTTTTTAAAAAATTTGAATTCTGAGCATCAATCTAAAGTATCAAAATTTGAAAACCTGTTTGGAAATTTGGAAAATTAGATTTTTCAACTAAAACATTAAATTTCAATGAACGGATTAATCAGTATTATGTTTTGAAATTTAGAAATTTGAAGAAATTCATTATCATTCTAAATTTTTAATCATTTTATAAAATGAATTGTTAAGTGGTTTAGGGACTTTTGAGCTTGAATACTGTTCGTTATCTACATATACTCATGTATTTCAAAGACCCTTCTCGATCCTTTTACTTTAAAGAAAGGCGTACTTTATCAAATACTACGTATATACAAAATATGTATTAAAAACATAGACATTGCAAGAGAATACAATTTAATCTTTATTTGCAGGCTTAAAGATATGTATGCCGTATTAAACAGTATCTTTGCACAGCTGAAACCAAACGAAAATTTCTTAAGTATGAAAAGCTATCAAAAATGAAGCATTCTTGCAAATTCGACGAAATATTATTCTGCATTAACAACCCAGATAGCAGGATGTTATTGGACCTGTGTTGGGCCAACAATGCTCCTTTTGTTGGGCCACCGTATGTATTCAACATTGGGCCATCGGTAATTTGCTCATCGGCCCTTAATCAAACCAACTTGTTGGCTTATTGTTGGGCCAATGTAACAGTTAATATTGCATGGGCCATAGTTGGGCCAATGTATTCTTTCAATATTGGACAAACGTCATTTTTGTACAGTTGGGCCATTGTAAGCAATTAATGTTGGGCCAACGGTAATTTGCTCATCGGCCCTTAATCAAGCCAACTTGTTTGCTTATTGTTGGACCAATGTAACAGTTAATATTGGGCCACTGTTGGGACAATGTATTCTTTCAATGTTGGACAAACGCCATTTTTGTACAGTTGGGCCATTGTAAGCAATCAATGTTGGGCCAACGGTAATTTGCTCATCGGCCCTTAATCAGACCAACTTGTTTGCTTATTGTTGGACCAATGAACGGATATTACATGTATTGAGCCATTGTTGGGCCACTTATTCTTTCAATATTAGGCAAACACCGTTTTTTGGACCAACGTTGGTTTGTATATTAATGGCTCTCCATCAGGAAAATTCATTTTTTTTCAATGGTTGGCCATTTGTCCTCAAAATTAAATAACAAACTATATATAATAAGGTTATAGTAGTTTTGTAGTATATTTTAATGGTTAAAGCCCTTTAATACTATATATGCTAGATCAATAGTTTAATACATATTCACAATATCATAGAATTACCATCAACAAGTAATGCATTGTAAGTAGCTCTACATTAATTAAAAAAATGAGGAAAAAGAAATCAGAATATAAAATAACACTATAACATTCTAATATTTTATTGCTCAGTGCATGAAGGAAACATTAATATTTAATAAGGAACAGAAAGTTGACGCTCATTTGAAGCGAAACATATAGGGTTACATGACTGTATACTCCCTCTGTGATGTAAATTTATGCACAAGTTCAGTAAATTGCAGGTATCAATAAGCACGTCTAAAAAATAAACAAAGCCATCCTGTTCTCAACATAACACTAAAATGAATCCAACAATTTTGTTTACTTACACAAAAAATGTTTCTGGTATTTGCATCGTGTTTGTTACCGACAAACAGACACAGAAAAGGAGAGAACTACAGGTATGTCACAGTATATAACAGAAAAAAGTTAGGCACTGCCACGTTCAATCTGATCCCTCTCCTAAGTCTCCTCTTCTCTCTCCCGAGTCTCCTGCTCCCCCTTCTTTCTGCTCTGTCCGTTTCTTCCTCCCTTATCCCTGTCCTTGGCACACCTTAGCCATTCTTTGATCATGTTGATTGTGTTCTTAGCACTAAAATTGTAGTATTTAGTACTTAATACATTTGTTACTTTTCTCAGTAAAGAGTAAACATACGATTAAAATTACAAGTATATCACTATATTTTTAAGCTGTCCATTGAGGACTAACCGTCTTTTTTGTTTCGTGCTGTGATTAAGCAATTAGCTTGCTAGATGAAGGCATTTATGCATAAAATTTCTAGGCTTGATCATCATCATCACACTGATTCAATGTTGCCCCATATAAATCATCATTCAAAGTAAAATATATGTTTAGAAATGTGTCGGTACACTGAACACATTTTAAATGAAAGAACCCAATAAATTAATGTTTTAGTACTGAATAAAATTTGTTTTAACTTCAACATGTTCAATATTTTCAACATGTTTGATCATGTGCTCGACTTTAAGTGTATATAAGTAAAATGAGTGTTAGACCTCGGAAATTTATTCTACTAATTTCAATCTAAATAAGGGGCAAACTATTTATTGTTTTAACTGTATCAAAACACATTTGTTATTTTATACTTTCATTTATTTTTCTTGTATAGAAACAATAAATTTAATCACCGATAATTTATTTTGTTTCGATGAATTTAAAGAATTTTAATAAGCCTTGTAAATTTATTTTAGCTAACTTGTATTTCCAAGCAGGATTAGTGGTAGATTTATTTCTGATTTTAGAGACTTTGTTTTGTTAATATACAGATTTGTAACAATTAAATGTTTATAAACATTGGCCCAATGTTGGTCCAATATATCAGGCCAGCACATCGGCCCAATGTTCTTGTTGACGTTGGACCAAGATTGGCCCAATGTCGCATTCAATTGGACAATGTTGTCGCAACGTTGGGCCAATATCTGTAGCAATAACACTCTACACTGGGCAAACGTTGGCACAACATATCGGGCAAACATTGGACCGATAAGCAAACTTACATTGGGCCATTTGCCAACATTGGCCCAATGTTACCGATACCACTGGCCCAACGTTGGCCCAATGTTAGCATGCTATCTGGGACAGTGTTGACTCAACAGCACCTGGCCTCTGCACTGATTTACACATATTTGTACACGATATCGTTTAAACTATAAACGTTAATTAAGCTGTGTCGAAGCAAATATATTATAAATACTTACAAAGTGGATGAAGATATGCAAGGCAGCAGTCTCATTACGCTCGTGTCAGATTAAAAATGGCGCGGATATTACAAGTAGCCCGGATGTTGTCTACCAATGATGCTCAACCAGATTCATGTTATATTGGGCCAACCTGGGGCCGATGCCAATCTCCCAACAATATTTTCTCTCACGATAATAGTTTTATGATATAACGCCAACAGTTAGCCCAAAATTGGCCCCATTATACATAACCAACTATCAATATTCCATGTTGGACCATTGTTGGCCTAATAAAGTAACCCAACAGCGATAATACAAATTAACATAATGTAAGATTGGATCAACGATGTTCTGCTATCTGGGATTCACATCCTGTTCCTGAGAACTTTTAACTAACATATATTCAGTCTTCTCTAAATTCTCAGGAATACAACGCTAATGAAAAAAAATCATAATTTTAAGCGTTTTATTACAAATAAATAAGCATGCACACACTTTTTGGTGCTGTGATCACTAAGTTCAAAGTTAAAATGTTGAAAATATCATATCTAAACAAAAGCAAGCATCCAATGAAAAGCATGGACATAGAATATTCTCTTAATTATTTCAGAGTGTGCATCTAAATAAATATTTCGAACCAACGTTGTCCCAACGTAAAGCTCAGCAGCTAATTATAAAATTGACACCATCATTAAGTTGGCAGTATAATAATTGGACCAACGTTGGCCCAATATAAATATCCCATCTTTGAAACACCTAAACAAAATAACACTCTTGCTAACATAGGGCCAACGTTGGACCAACATTCTATTACCAACTTGATAAGACATTTTCTTTAAGGGTGTATTACAAACATTGGGCCAACGTTGGGCCAACATACTACTACCAACCTGATAAGACACTTTCTATAAGGGTGTATTACAATCATGCCAACGTTGGGCCACCATACTACTACCAACTTGATAAGACACTTTCTGTAAGGGTGTATTACAAACATTGGGCCAACCTTGGGCCAACATACCACTACCAACTTGATTTGACACATTCTTTACGGGTGTACTATGTACAGACATCGGGCCAACGTTGGGCCAAGATACAACTACCAATTTGAAAAGACACTTTCTTTAAGGCTGTATTATATACATTGGGCCAACGGTGGGCCAACGTCAGCATCCTTCCTTCCTTGGAAAGTAAAATGAATGGAAATTGCTTATAGTGGACCAACGTTGGGCCAACATAGGAATTCTGTCACGGTCGAGAAGGTTGACATGGTAGCATTAGTCCAACGTTGGCCCAACGTAGTTCCCCCAACGCCAACCATACAACCTTTTACCAGTGTTGGCCCAACATAGTTATGCTATCTGGGAAAGTACTGGTCGGGAAAAGAACACGATGTTCTCATGCATCTGACTGACGTTTATGCTGGATCTGTGCATGTGCGCGGGAAAAGCATCGCGAGAATCATCAGGTCGAGGAAACTATTTTTTGTGACGTCTGTTCAGTGAGGAACCAACATGACTTACAAATCGAACGATCAGCTCAATGAGTTGCATTTAATGCATTTATGGGTTACTACATAAATTACTACATGTGTTTTTCGAAATGGCTAGTTTTAAAAATGCTCTCGGAAAGACGTGATGCATTTTCCCCAAGCATTTACACGCTTAATGCATTATGTACATTATTATCTGCTAATCCCATGTACACATTTGCATACAAATGATTAACAATGATAAAAATTTGAGTTTTCCCCACTCCATTGTACATGTCCGTTTGTTTACAGTTTCCCCGTGCTGCACTGTCTGTGAAAAGACAATTTCACGTGACTATTCCTCGGTACAAAAAGCAACCAACTCTGAGGTGTGCTCACGTATTGACAATGTTTACAACGTATACAACTTTGAAACATACAGTATGCTGCTCAATACACGTTCTATGGTCAATGCAGAATGAGAATTAATTTAGAGGTAATTTTAAAAAAAAAAGTGAAACTTAAGTCGTTTTTTATAAATGCATAAACTTTAAATTTCTACATGTAGTATTAACTGAGCAACAACTCATTCAACCAGCTACATGGCAAATTTACGAATATCGAGTTTAAAAACTGGAGTCTTATTTACTTGTTGAGACTTTGTGAGCGGTATTTCAAAGTCCTTTTTTCAAGAAAAACTGAATTTGTTTGTTAATGTGAGCATGGGAATTCTATATTAGTACCTATTCTTCCTAATTTTGTCAAATACGTTTCAAAAATTTGTAAACTTTAGCTTTCCAGCCTTCATTTGAAATCGCATCCTTAAATTTCCCTAACCCACGTGTTTGTAGTAAAAACGTAGTAGACCATCATGCTTTTCGACTCATTCACGAGATAAGACCATCGTCGCTGTGAGCATGCGAGAGCGACTCTGAGAGAAAATAATTTTTACCAAATAATATTTCAAAAAAGTGTTGGAGTGGAATTGTCTTATATTTGCAGAAAGTATATAACTAACTTAATGAGACACCACATATATATTTATTTCTTTAAAAATTAAACACTCATACGGCACATATATTTTTAATAAATCTGAAATAAAATTAAAATTAGTGATCTGATTTAATGGGTACGACCAGGAGTTTTGTTTTTCTATATCTGTGATGGTCCATGCACCCTTTGTTTTTCTATTTCACGGGCCTGGTCCTTTTATCATCGAACCAAATTAGGGAGTATGAATGTTTATAACCCCTTTTTCTTAAATTTTGCGTTGTTTTTTTCATTTTAAGTGTTTGTGTGTAAACAAATGGGATTTATAAAAATAAAAAATATTGACATTTTTAATGTATCATAAATTACTAAAATTATATTCTATATAAGAATGTCATATTTCCTTGTCAATTTCAAAGCAAAATTATCTCAAATACAGTATATTTGTGCTGTAATAATCTAAGCATACATTCAAATTTCTTTCATTTTTCCTGTTAGATTTCTGGCTCACTAAGGTTTTCCTCTGAAGTTTCGCTGAATTGTCTAGTGACGTATAAATTGTGTGAGGGCTCATAATCTACAGACTCATTAGAGGAACAAACCGATCTGCTTCCCTGTACGTGGGTTGGTTCAATATATGTCCCATCATGTCCAAGATTTTGTCTTCGCCTACATTTTACGACTATTACAACGATGGAAATAATGATAACGATGACGAGTACGGCACCTACAGACGAACCAACATACAGCATCGTTTGGCCCTCGGGTTCTGGCGGTCCCTTGCACTGAGGTCCGCAGCATTTTGGACCACATTCTGAAAGATTAAGCGGACTCCCGTTATTTCTGGCGCTTATATTCCAAGAGAAAAAGTCTTTAGTTATTATTGAAACGTCTAAATGTACTGAATACAAAAGGTTGTCCCTAGAAGCCGCAGACATGGAAAACAGGCAAGTTTCTCTTTGTTAAATAGGACAAGGAAAAGTTAACCTTTTTTGAGACACTGCTTAGAGGGACAGGTTTCCTTCAAGTCACAAAACCCTTTAACCAAAGCTCCGTCTATTGAACTTGTGCACCAAGAACAACCAGAAGTACGGAAGCATTCACTGTATATATACAAAAAGATATCATTTCAATTTAATCAATGATAAAAAACAGCATACTTTTTTATGATTAACTAATTGCAGCCTCATTAAGAAATACTTTAATGTTGAGTTATGTAACCTCAATAAAAAGGATATAAGAAACAAAAACAGGAATTTTGTCGATTTTAAGTCAGTTTTTTCAAAAAAATAATGCTATATATAGCGAAATAAATTATGCATATTTACAACTTGCCTCTCTGTTTTTCGACAAGGGCAGTTGGTCGGAAAACAGGTTTCAAGATTTTTAGTTTTTTCTTCCTCGGGTACACTAACAGACTCAAGAGTTGGTAGCTTTGGATTGCAAGGATCTATTCCTTCCCTATCAATGTTTACAAAATTAGTGATAAAAATTGGTTGGTAAAAGATTAGATAAGAAGAAGTGTTGAAGAAATGCCTCTGAATGTATAAATGGATTACTATGGAAATTGACATTTTTGGTCATGTTCATGATCTTTCCTCACATGTTTTCATATTTGTTTTCACATTCGTTGAAATCTATGGTCTTGTAGCAAAGGCATGTACAGGTGTCTGCTCCACATTGTATAGAACTGGGAGAAGAGGAACTCTGAGAGAAAAAGTATAAACGTTAAAAAGTAATTATCTTAATCTAAAACTCGGTATTTATTATAATGATATCAATTATATGTGGATCATTGTTTCTTAATTTTTTTTTCATATATATGCTTTTTCACATTTACCCAGGTAATGATATTGACTAGTTCAATTATTATTTTCTTACCAAACCTCTCTTTTGAATAATCTGTACATGAGAAACGGAATTAAAATGTAGATATGCAGGGAGGCTTACTTATTATTCTTTGCTGCAGAAAGATTAACATTATAAAGTCAAATATAAAATTCATAAATAAGATTTATGGAGAAAATAAACAGTATTTAAGCTCAAATGTTTATTAAAGAATACAAAATAGGAGCAGAGCAAACACGGATCTAAAAAAAACAGAGGTAGGATTAGGTGGTATGGAGGAGTGAGCATCCCCTGCTGACCGGTCACACCCGCCGTGTTCTCCCTGTCATGATCGGGAAATAATGCCGACAATTCATTGTGTTTATAAGGGTCAAACAATTAGTATGGAAAACGTCAGTCTGCATTTAAGTTTATGATAAATTGAATTTTCTGAAAAGGTCATTGTATTGAACAGAATATACGAAATGATGACTTTAAATAAAATTACTGATATTCTTGTTTCAACAACTTTTTTGTCAATAACTTCTTTTTTAAGAATTGTTCATACGTAGAGCATTCTCTTGCGTACAAAATCAACAAAAATATAAACCCCTTATGAAGGTGATTAAAGTATACTGATGCTTAAGTAAGGGAAGTTGACGATTGAAAATTTAAAGTCATATCGTTTGTCATACTGCTTGATTGTTAGATTACCAATAACGTATTTTGTAAAAGTAGGAAATGTACCGGCGTAGAACAGCATGTTGATGAGTCATCATTGGATACTATTTCTTTAAGAATTAAGAAAACATTCGATCCAGGGACTGGGCGTATTTCGTATTTTTCGATGGGATCTACCAAACCACTCAACTGTGACCGTGGTAATTTGACCTGAAAAGTTAATAATGTAATAAGTTGATAATATTTATTTTTGCCCAGCATAGGATAAGATATAGAATGGATATTTTAACTTTTTTAACATTCTGATCTTGGAAGGACACTGATATTTTGATATACCTATGGCATGTATAGAGAGGACTTAAACTTTTTAATTTTACAAGAAAGTTTCTGACGTATAAGAGCACAATGGCGACTATAAATGCCATATATTTAATTATGAAAGCTCAAATGCGTGTACCCTGTAAGTGAACTGTTCCTTTTTGTTTTCTGTGTCTCTACAAGGTTGTCGGTACATAATACCAGATGATATCAGGGAACGAGATATTCTGCCCTCCTGCCAGACAAAACAGAAAAATTAACATTGTATAAAATTTGTAAATAAATATCAAGGAGGTTGGGGTCAACAAATTAACGATCAGATATAACTTCATTCTTTAGATATGATATTTTTAGCTGTAAACTATAATTTGGCAAAGAAAAAAATGCATACATTTTAGTTTTGAAATTTGATCATTTTTATATATCTTCGTATGGAGCTCTTCATCTAAAGGAAATTAATATAGTCTAAAAATGGTCACCCATCCGTCCTCTTAAGTAGAATCTTTAAGATAAGGATATAGAGATAATAAACAGTATTCAATCACAAAGTCCATAAAACAATATAAAATAGGAGCAGAGCAAACATGGACCTCCAAAACATCAGAGGTGGGAACTTTTCTAACACCCCTCGTAAATGACGAATTGCAAGTCTAAGCAAGTGTTTTCTTCTTCTCGTGTTTAATTTTCTTAATTAATGTTGCTTCATAGAAACATAACTAGTTAACTCATAAAGGTGCTTGATTAGTAACCATCGAGATTCAAACATACGTCGAACATCCTGGTTTCTGAAGACTACATAAATGCAGTCACTGAGGAACTCCATCATACCTTTAATATCAATTCAGACCACTTGTGTGTAGAATCAGTGTGCGCTCTACAAAGCATTTTTTAAATTTCCAATTATAAGATGGAAACTTTTTCCTATTTTCACTTTTCTTTGAAGAAGCAGTTGTCTATGATATTTCCAAAAACCTAGTTTTTAATTTATCTTGAGAAATGGATATATAAAGTGAATGAAGGATATGGAATAAAGAATAGTATTCAATATCAAAGTCCATAAAACTATACAAAATAGGAACAGAGCAAACATAGAACTCCAAAACATCAGAGGTGGGATCAGGTGCCATGGAGGAGTGAGCATCCCCTGCTGACCAGTCACACCCGCCCTGTGCTCCTTGTTATGATCAGGAAATAACGGAAAAAATCCGTCGTCAATTTCAGTGTATAAATAATGGACTAACAATAAGTATGAAAAACGTCAGTCAGCATTTGACTCAATAATAAATTGTATTTGCTGACAAGGCCATTGTATCGACCATAGAACTTACGAAATGAGACAGCTGGTATTCTTGTTTCATCAACTTGCGTGTCAATAATTTACCTCGTTTTAGAAATTGTCCATGCGTAGAGCATGCTCTTGCGTATCGAATCAATTGAGATATATAAACTCCGTATGCAGGTGAAGAAGGTATATTGCTGCATCAGTAAGGAGAGTTGACGATAAAAAGGTTTAAGTCATCACGTTTTCATCAAACTAAGTTGTTAGATAACCATTTAAGTCTTTTTCAAGTACAATATCCAAATATGAAACAAATGTTTCAGACTCTATGGTATCTTTTATCTCAAGCACCAGGATATATCGTATTGACATAAGAATGGATTTAACCATTGTTAATTGACAATATGTCGTCGATCTATCTTAAGTTGAAGTTGAAGGCAACAACAATTAAGTGTTTACTTCGTTTCACGCATAAGACTTTGCACAAATTCTGTTTCCAATGAATAAAAATTAGGTCTGCTAATAACGAGGTGCAATTGGTACCAATGGGAATTTCAACAGATTTTTGGAAGACCTGGTCTCCAAAAACAAAATACTAGTAGATACTGTCGATCAGAAACCCAAGCATCTATTTTATCTTCAGAGTTTTTGTGTATACAAACAGAATGTTTTTAACAAAATATTTTTGTAAATGACCAATGACAAGGTAAGTAAATTTACACCTTGTAGGTGTTATGAATTCGTTTTTTAAATGATTACATAACATGTAATGTGTATAGGTTCTTTATTGACATAGAAATAACTTACCATGTAGGAGATATGGATTCGATTATTAACTGGAGACGTGGTCTCAACGTAAAAAGGGTGCATAACAAGGAATCCACTATTGTCTATCACTATACAGCTGAAATGTAAAATTATTTCATATCTTACGTTATACTATCTCATGATTACTTTTATTTATCACGATACATTTAAGATATAAAATTATCTAATATATTACCTTATACTATCTCAGGCTTATAAATAAAAATATGAAAGCAAATAACAAAAGATTATTTGAACTTTCTAAAAATCTTTTATAAAAACACTATAATGAATAAAAAAATGTTTCTAAAATATAGAATGTGAAATTATATTTCATACAGTTTAAATAAAAGTTTATATCAAAAAACGCTATAGGAACATTTTTAAGCTGTCTTTATAATAATATTATTAAAAATTCAAGCACGATAAGACTTGATATTACCTATACAATGTTTTATTGGCACATATTGGATATCTATCTTTTAACATTTGGTGAAAATGATAAATGGAGAAGTCTGTCCCAATAACTGCTTCTATTTTAGACTTAGGATTCCTTGAACTGAAACATGTGAAAGTATAACAAATTAGTGAAAAGAAAAGTATGAAAACAAATTTTCTTTGAATAGGCATTATAATGTAAAATGAAGTAAGGCAAAATTTACCTTGATACTAATACGCTAAACATACTTTTAGACCTTAAGTGTCCATTACCATCATGAATGCTAGATATGACTTTCTGTACAACTCTTCGTGTGAAAAGGCAAACAAAATGAACAGTGATCTGTCTTGTGAATACAAATAAAAATAATACGGAATAGGGCATAAAATAGGGTTCAAGGGTATTTTTCCGGTGGATTCTAAACACAAGAGTAGTTCTACTTGCGAACAATTACTAAATTGAGACAGACGCTGTTGACAAAAACATATATCTTATAAATATATCAACAGTGTATCATGATGAAGTAAACTTAAGTTTTTTATACATTTTTTTTTATGTCACATTTTTAAATGAATTTTTTGTGGATCTTTTTCTTCGTTTGCCCTTCCAAAACAACAAACACACAGGGAGTGTACCGTTCGATTGGGATACATAATCTTTTATGGCACATACAGTAATCCCACCACTGTTTCAAAGGTATGTCTTTGATCGGTTAATTATTTTTCGTTATCAACATGGTGATATTTCACTCATATCAAACAAGTTAAGCAAATCATTTAAGGAATGAAGCTTATTTCAACTTTTGTTATACGATATAACATAACTTGGGGCAATTTAAGCTTTATGAACCGCGAAGCGGTTTATAAAAAATGCGTAAACTGTCCCAAATTATGTTACATGTATATCGTATAACATAAGTTTAAATAAACTTCATTCCTTATAATTTGATTTCAGTGTAGACAATGAGACAATTTTTTCTCCGGAAAAAGGCTTCAAATTGAGTATTACTTTAAAAGTAACGTCTAGCGGAGTAAAACGTTTTTGACGTAACTCATTGTGACGTAGGCAAGTTATGTTATACAAAATATTATATGTTCCTCACAATGATTCAGCCAATGAAATTGCTTATACAAATGAAATTAAATTATTTTGAATTATTTCAAAAGTCCATTATTTTTAGCTTTAAGAAGTTGAAGACGCAAACAATATTGCGTATACCTTTTCAAAATTACCCTTGTTAGCGATATCACTTTACCGGATCCCCACGAATCTTCATACGGAGCAGACACAACATTAATCAATTTCTGTGCAACTGTTCGACGGTACCTGGTAGAAAGATTAAAAAAGCTTTCGATCAAAATTATACAATTTACATAGAAACTCAAAATATTGCATTCAAGGACGAGGTACCTTTTCTTTTCTTTCTTCTATGTCTTAGAAATTAACGTAAATGACAATATTTTTTTATCCTAAATATAGATATACTTTTTTTAATCTTTACAAACCACGGTCTAATTTTGTGATCGTAATCATTGGTAAGGCGGACGCCTGGATATATTCGTTGTACACCATCTTCAGTCATAATGTATCGCCAAACTAGATATGGAGCATCTTGATAAGATACAGTCTTCCAAAACCTTTCTATGGGGTATGTGACTCTTATAGAATTGATTGCCTCCACCTTTAAAATTTCCTTTGGATTAATTTTACAGACTACTTTTAAAGAAATTCGTTGTCATGTTCAAGACATTAAGTACAGAAAATTCTAATTCTTATATTTGCCCAATTTTTTTTTTACAAAGCATCAATGCAAACACCATTGAATATGGTATCCTATTGAATCAAGAGTTGTTTAAAGCAATTATATATATTGAACTTAAGGATAAATGATGTTTAATTCAAATATAAGAATCGGTAAATGTGTTTATGATGATAAAAAATGTATAAATGTTTGTGTAGAAAGCATAATATAAACTAATAAGATTTATTTGATACAGGTTACATCATAAACTGTACCTTGAATGTCCTACCTTTATACCAGGATTGGTAGTAATTTTTCCAGACAAAAAGTCCGCATACTGCTTAATCCTGGACTCGGTCTCTTCAACAAACGTGTATTCATAAGGATCCAAGAATGCGTCTGGCGTAAGTTTGATTGTGGTTTTAGCTTAAATATAAACAGTGTTATAAACTTCAAACTTCTTTGTTTGCATGTCTCTTCAACTATTATTATTTCTTTACAATGTTCAGCTATTTTGTCTATTCTACATCTGTGACTGGGCTCGTATCAGATTTTTAGCTTCGTATTGCATATGAACTGAAGCCCAAATATGTTTAGGATCCCCAGGGTGTGAATATTTTTTTATCTAAAGCCATTTTTGGAGTGCAGGGCAGGACAATCCTACAGTATATGTTGGGTCAATAACTTTCTAATTTAAAAAAAAAAACATGGGGACATACGTCACACAATGATTACTTATAAAATGCAGGGGTGTCATGTTATTTACTTTCGTAAAACTACGTAGTGACGCAGGATAATATGTACCCCAGAATGGCCGAAGAACTCATATTCAAAATGAGTTTTACACGTGGAAAGAATAGTCTTACATGGCAAAGATTTGAAGCATTTCTAAAGAAACCGATATCAAGATTTCAAGGCATTTTCGGGTATTTCTTGTTATAATTGTATATACCAATGTGTATATATTCTGAAAACAGATATTGTATAGTTTTTAAAAATAATTTTTAAAAATATTATTTCCGTTGTCATTGTTACGAAAAGAAAACACAATCATTCTGGAATTTCTATTTCATCAAGGATGAGTTTCATTTTTTTTTCTTCTTTTTGCTTTGTTAAATAGTGTTAAAACTTAAAGGTAACATTTTATAACATTTCATAATATCTGCCAGATTCAAATAAATTTTCTAAACTATAAAGGATGTTTTTTTTTTAATCTAATTAATAAGTTTAAATATTATCAGATTGGGTAATTTATCTAAATTCATTTGATTTTTAAAGCTGTTATAAAATGCTATGCTCCCCAAAAAAACACACGTGTTACCACCGCGTTGATTTCGATCACGTCAAAATTGCTCGAATAGTGTGGGAAGTTTAACTCGAGATAGCAAAAACTAGTGCAACTAAATAGGGAATTTTTGTACATTATTTTATCGAAATTATTTTGTCTTTTCAACAGTGAAAGAATTATTCTGACATTTACAGTATGAACGGTTTCTTTACACTATACTAGTTTTTCATGTCAGACGCGTAGAAATGCGTATATGCCATGAAAGGGGTTAATTAATGTTATATATATTTTAAATGAATTCAGAAACTCAAAAGTAAAACAGGAGTACTTAAATATAGTAGTTAAGGTAGTCCAATCCTCAGGTTCATGAAATTAGCAGTTAAGTAATCGAAAATACTCATAAAAATATCTCTGAATCCACAAAGTAATGTCCATTTACCCAGAGAATTTCTTTAAATTAAAACAAAGAAGTTAATCATATTATATAGGGAAAATTGTCGAATCTCCAATATATATTCAGAAAAAGCGAATAGGGATATCAGCTTTGCATTTTCTAATAGCAAATTGATCAACAAATATATTTTAGGTATCCAGGCATTCAGAGAAATTGTCATCATTTTTAGACTTATTTTGTATTCTTTATCTTCTGTTTCCTTCATTTGTTGCATAATACATCGTGTTAAATGATTTGGCTGTCATTGCAAGACATCACAAATCACTTCTAATTTCACATCATGCCAATAAGCTTTAGCATCTAAGGCTAGATAAAAGAAAATCTTACTTCTTTAAAACTGTAATTATTTTTTTTCCTTTTTTTCTCGAAACTTCATCTTATAATGAAAATTTTTACAATCAAATTTACATAAAACTAATAAATAGAAACCTTTTGTTGCATATCTATTGAAATGCCTGCAGAAGGGTTGGGGCCAGGTTGTTAGGTCCCAACGGTGGTACACAAAATCATTGCTCTGGACAGATGGCCGAGAATGGGACGCCAAGGATGTTAAGCTGTTGTTTTTGGCCATAACCAAACAAAGAGATAAGTTACTCCCAGAAGCGACGATCTATAAATATTTATTTTATAACCTGTTTTTAAACTGGTATTTTCTTTACAAATTTTGGATAATTTGAAAGTGGAAAGTTTCGGTGCAATATTTTACCGGAGCCCAGTAATAGACGGCATCAAGCTCCCTTTTGGAATCGCCATCCAACAATCTGTCTCCTCTGGTCTCATAAATAGTAGTCAATAGGCTCCTTTGTTCTGTCTCAGCCCTGTTTGAAGATAGTTCTAATTTGAGAAAATTGTAACAATTTTGTATTTTAAAAGATAATAATAAATATCATTTCATGATATTGATTTGATTATTTCAATAGCGGATAGTACTTGCGCGTTATTTTAGGATGAATTGCTCTCATCTTTGAGACAATGTAAAATTAACGACTATATATTAATAATCTTAGGAATCAAAAACACTGTAATTGTTCGCATTTTGATTTCAATTAGAGTTTCTGGAGAACGATATACTAGTATCTAAAACCAACTGAAGCTTTTTTCTCAAAAGAAATCAATTCTATGGAGAAAGGCTATTCAAAAGACACTCAAATGTCAATATGCATTATATTATATTTGCCTTTTCATGGAATCTATTACTAGATGGACATCTCCAGATCTTTCAAAGTTGAAAATGTTATTGACGTCATACTCTGTCGCATTGACATCACGAGGATCAGGAAGAAGCGGATGAATCAATGTCCTTTCCGCGCCGTCAATGATAAAAACATAAGAAAATTCTCCTTGCTGAAGGTATATAATTTCTGTTACCAGCTCACTGAGCAAAATATCAGCGCAAGCTACCCCAACAAAGGTCCCTCTGTTTTCAATGGGGAGGCAACCCGTCACGACAAACTCTAAAACGCAATTAAGCTGTAACTCTTCTCATCTGATTTTGTTCATGAAGTTTGAAATGTTATTCATTATATATGACGAGAAATTTGATTTTTTAATAAGTTTCTTGCTTGTTTAATCTTAAAAATTACTCTTTATGATCAACACAAATTATGATTAAAATAATACCTTTACTGAAGAAATCTTTATAGGGCTGTGTGTATGTTGGTGTCTGAGATATGGTGACGCTGGAATAGTAATAGGTTCCCATAGCCTCCCGAAGGGACGGTAACATTGCGTCTGTTAAGGTGTAGGATTTTCCAGGCTGTATTATAAAGAAACACGTATGTATCTTTTTAAAAATACTTTTAAATTTTTTTTAAATGTAAATACAGGTTTGACATGTGATCAAATCAAAAAAGGCTGAAGGACTGAATGGTAGTTAAATTTAGATCACGTGTTTACATTCCGGTAAATATATCATTACTCATAATTACGACTGATGGAGTTCAAATATGTGAACAATTGTTTTCCGCCTTTTTAATGATAAATTTTGATAAAATCTCAAAATATCTCTTTCAATATATTAAATGCTTACTTTAACGTAACCATATGATTCGTCATGCAATGTCTGTTGAGACATATTCAGCAACAGCTCTTTGACTTGGCTGCTTAAACCTTAAAGAGATACAACTAGAGCATGCAAAGACATGTAAGCCTATTCCCTCCCATAAACAAATACTCTACTCACAATCACAATGTCAAAAGCATTGGGAAACATGAAATATATATATAAAAGAAACGCAACACCCTAATTTTAGGGGGAAAATTATATACAGGTTATAACTAAGTTAAAAAAAAGTTAGGATATCTTAAACTTTGCCAGATTAGATATTTAAGGGTTGAATGATCTTCATTCCATTACCGGAAGTTGTTTTTTAGCCCTCTTCACAGAAATTAAAAAAAATCACTTTAAATAAAATTTTAAACACTATTTTGGGTTTTCAAGATTTTGTAGCTGTTAATCATAATTATTGTACTACATACCGGGAAAAAGTCTTCTTATCCGGTAATGGAAAGAATCATTCAATTGTTAAATAACTTATTTGGCAAAGTAAAAGAAGTCCTAATTTTTTCGGTACATAGTTACTAGAATACCCCATATATGATGTTCACCCTAAAATTAGGGTGTTGCGTTTCTATTTATTGTGAGTATATGTCGCTACACATTAGATACTAGGTTATACTATATATCTGAAGCGTTTTATGGATCCCTATGGGATGCACATGAATGTTAATTTTGTTAATTTCTCTTCAGTAGATGAACTCATTTTCCATTTACCCACTCTTCCAATGCCCTTTTTAAGATTAAAATTACTCTTACTATTTCCTAATCCGTATGTATTGATGACAACGCTGTTTTGCATTTTCTGATTCTCGTCCTTGATAACCTCAAGGGGGTTGCCTCCAATGTTAGTCCCATCAGTAACAAACAAAATAATCTTTTCTGAAATAAAATATTAAATTAGCCTGAATGAATAGCCTGATCCTAAACTTGTAAAGTTTTGGGTGTTAGTCGTGAGCTCTATTGTAAACAGGCCCAAGTGCATCAGCGAATTACAAATGCATTTTAAAAAGCAGTTGCATTAAAAATCCATTTGAAACTGATTTTGAAAATGTAGTACATAAAATCTGTCATTCATGAATATCGTCTATTTCATGTCTTTGTCACAAAGTGTGGAACAAACCTTATCAATCTTATTTTCCTTTGCTAACAAAGTGTTAAGACAGCAAGATTCAACATTCTAATATTTCATGACTCGGCAGATGCTTTCTTATGTGTTGTGGTGTTGTGGAACTAAATAACTTCGATGCAAAATACACAAACATTGTGCTATCTTTGTTAATCTCCTTTTTAGAAGTCGGGTATTTTTTGTTTTTTGTTTTTCTGCAATTTGATACCGACATCAGACATGAAACTTTCCATAAAAGATTACCACTTCACACTAACCTCTGGCCGCATTCTGTTCGGTTGAGTTGGTTTTAAAATATCCGAATGCTTTACGTAAACCCACTTCAT
The DNA here is from genome assembly GCA_003671525.1 of Saccostrea glomerata. Taxonomy (NCBI): domain Eukaryota; kingdom Metazoa; phylum Mollusca; class Bivalvia; order Ostreida; family Ostreidae; genus Saccostrea; species Saccostrea glomerata. Next base: position 320,477 of record PRKT01000131.1, on the reverse strand, counting down.
AATTCGACCCTCCTTCTGCTCCTTTAGAAGTAATGAATTTTTTAAGCACATCTTTTGTTGTGCGTGTCACTGGAACAAGTTGTTCATCGTAACATTTATCTGGACTGCTTGCCACGTTGTTAAATAATACAATAGCAATCTATTATAATAAAGGTATGGTATGGTAGAAGTTATTATATATGCTAGTGATATTGGTGAATTTAAAAAGTAGTATAATTGAAATTGGAGACATTAAGTTTTTTAGCTATTTATCTTGAATCCTCTAACTATCACAATAAAGAAATATAGGAACATGATGAATATGTAAGCATTATAGAAAGATGTTTTGGGGCTTATATCTTCATATGGATGAAAAATTCCTGAGAGGGACGTTAAACAACGAACGTACTATATATACATTGATGCTCATTTTGTCATTATACCCAATACTTCCTCATGAATGAAGATTCAATAAGTTAGAAGTAAAGGATATCTACCTATAAACTAAGTGCAATTTTTTTCAGAATCTTTTTTGTTTGAATTTCTGATCCCTTTTCCTTTTGGACTTTCAAAAGCTACCTGAAGAAAAATAGCTTACATTTCTTATTAATGAGCTATTGTTGCGCCATTTATTTAAAATTAATGTTGTGCAACTTTGCTCTCCCAAGAATTTTATTCAAAAGCTTAAATTTTGACAGAGGCTTATATTTTTTTTCATTATGAATTAACTTACAGATTTTAAACAAATGAAACATATGGAAAAACCGAACAGCATTCAAGATCAAAAGTCCATAAAACAATACAAAATAGGAGCAGAGCAAACACTGACCTCGGAAACATCAGAGGTGGTATCAGGTGTCATGGAGGAGTAAAAGAAACAATATACATACCCTGTCCTGAACGCTGAGGGTTTCCATGACAGTTATGGCAGCATCTCTTGTCTCTCTTAATTTGTCTCCGCTCATAGAAGCGGAAATATCTAAGACGAGCACCACGTCTCTTGGTTTAGAGGTTGTACTGGACACGAAGTATGGCCTGATTTGAAAGGATCACAAGTTAATATAAGTAAAATTTATACAAATGTAAGGAAAGCTTTTTGTCATCCAATTATAGTTTATGGAAATAAAAAGCAAGAAAAAGAGAAACATGTTTTATCATGAAGATGATCGGTCTCGATTGAAGGAAGAAATACATTTAAAACTATCCGCAAATAAAACAGTTACGTTTTGAATATAGCGTAGCCCTTGCTGATCTATATTTTAAGCAATTACACGTATGTACATCTTTATATAAAGACATTTAAAAACTAAAGGACACTTAACGCCCTAAGACATCTTCTATCATTTTTGAGATAACTAGTTCTTCATTTTCCCCCGAATGTTCCTTTTAATGACTAGTATAAAATGACTCTTAAAAAACTAAAAGTATTTAAAACATTGATATCTTTCTGCTTACATATAATTAGTTACATGTACTGGTGAAGTCTTAGTACCTGAACCGTGGATCAAACGAGTTGCAATCAGTCAACTTAGTTGACGGGTAATTGATAAATAGTCCGGTAGTGAATGCAATGTATTGAAACTGGAGGTTTTTATTATTTTGATGGTTGTCTTTCATTGTAGTCAGTATCTCCGTGGTGGGATATCTTATGTTGGCATTTTCTACGTAGCTGGGCTTACTGTAGCAAAAACTATCTACTGATACCTGAAAAATTTAGTCAAGCATAATTAATGTCGCTGATTAGACCCAAACGTCCAAGGATCAACATTTACCTTTATTCCTGATTATGTCTATATTTTTATGTATGAATTTCTAATAAGTTGTACAGTGCTTTAGAAAGATTGTTTAATTATGTAAGGCGCTTTATAAATTTATAATAATAATAATAATAGGTTATACCCCCCTTAGAACCTGAAAAACATTTCTAAGTTAATAATCACCCTGGTTCTGAAGTGAAGGTTTTTCTGATAAGTTCCGTCCACACAGCAGTCTTGGTGTGTGACACTAGAGGTCCTCTGCTCATATGTATCCTCTATTGTATTTTTAAGATCAACTAATGCAGTTTTTATACTTTCCATCCGTTGAGCAATTTTCTTGGAAATCTGGAAATATATGAGTAATAATGAAATTTGCTCACATTTTTGTGCATCCGTTGCCTTTTACAAACTAATGAAAAACATTATTTAGCACAAAGTACTCTTCATTGTTTTATTAGTAATTTAAAATGCTTTTCATGCTTGTGAGAAGTATAAATTTCATATTTTAAGAAAATGTTATTTTTTGTTGCAGAAACTGAAGGTAACATTTACAATAGTTACCATAATCAATTGTCACCATAGTTACCATAGGTATTTTTGTAAAATTATATCTTTGTTTAATTATTAAGAAGTATTAAATCATTAATTAATTATTAAAAATTATTCAGATAGACAATTATGCCATAGTTCGCCTTAGGTTTTACTTTTTCTGTTTCAGTTATGTGAGTCTACTTTCCTGATGACATTTCTACCTAAATATTTGCCCTTATATCATAACCAGATAAAGAAGAAATGTTACTTACGTCTTGTGATAATCTTTGTCCATCTCGAAGTTGATCGTTGTAATGCATGTTATTATATATTTCCTGAAAAAAAACGAAAAAGATTCAACTTCGTGACAGAATTATTTAATGATTTTGAAGTGTTGCTTCTTCAAATTGTATCAATTTAAGTAAATGAGCCATCTAAAAAGGTAGGAATTATTTTTTTCTGTATGTTATACAAGTATTTGAAATTGTCATACTGTAAACTGTAATAAATGAGTACACTGTATGTGGGCGATACATGCCGTACAATTTTCTTGTTGGCCATTCAGGTCTTTCAAGTCTTATGTGGCAATACAAACATCACTTGTTTGATGTCGAAAAAATTACAAGTTTTACTTTGGAAATGCAGATCTTTTTTGTAAGAGAAAGAACCTAAAGATTTCTATTTTTCGGCAGTAGAGATCTTATGGTTGATTTTAATGTATCTTTCCAAATTGGAAGGAACTGCAAGTGTTATCCTATATATGTTCTCGGCACACAGAGCCATAAAGCCGTGAGAGATCTTTTTCGTGTCAGTACCTACGCGACCTCGGTTTTATACGATTTCCTCTGAGGTACCTGTCTCAACACCTCGGAGTTAGATCTGAAAATGCTAGGTTTACCCCCCGACTATACAGGAAATGCTCTAACTGCTGTGTGATGCGGGCGACCATATCAGAAAATATATTATATGGGTGATTCTGACCAGTCGAGTTTGTCGGTGACACGGTCCTTTTTTTGTTCTGTATCGGCTGTTCAAGCTAAATGAAATTGACGTGGGTGACATTAGCCTTACTTACTTCAATGCTTTCTTCGGAGAGAATTATACATATTTTTATCTAGCGTTTAGTAAAATTATTACCTACTATCTACTTTAAACCTCCAGATGTTACAACACATTCTAAAAGCATGCATAAAATAGAATCTATAGGGGTATTTCAATAACCGTAAAAAAATATCGTTTGATTATACTCTGAAAATAAATGTCGCTTAAAAACTTCAACAAAGAGGAGGAAATTAAAGCAAGAAAAATACAGTCATGTAAATAGTGAATAAAAAGTACGATGAAATCTATGGAGATAACAAACAATATTCAAACTTAAAGTCCATTAAACAAAACAAAATATGAGAAGAGCAGACTCGGACCTCCGAAAAATCAGAGTTGGGTTCAGGTGCTATGGAGGAGTAATCATCCCCAGCCGACCGGTCACACCCGCCGTGAGTTCCCTGTCACGATCGGCATACAACGGAAAAACTCTAAGAAAACTCAGTGTGTATACAATGGGTCAACAATTTTTATGAAAAACCTCAGTCATTATGTGATTAAGGTATATAACTGCATATAATATGAAGTTGACAATATGAAAGAATATAGTTTCATTTTCCAAACTCATTTTTTTCATATCAGAGCAATCCGATGTCACATTTATTTTACGTTTACCATAAGTGACAGAGAATTAAACCATTTATTTCAATTGTTTTAAAAGTCACCAAAAAAAAAAATTATTAAGATAAAAGCTTTACATTCAACTTGTTAGTTTATACGAGTTCCTCCTTAGTGTAAGAGAAAATTTTAAATTAAGAATTTTTCCAATTTTTTCTCAGATTGTTATAAAATTATATATGCACTTGATATCTTGCCAAAATTTAAAAATATGACCTGTATAAAATATTACCTGTATAAAAGACCTCCCTACAGCATCTGCCACTCTGTTCAATTCGTCGGCCAGTATATCACCACTAATTTTTTGATCATTAGTTCCCTTCGCTGGCTCAAAACTCCCCAAGAGTAAAATTATAACTATGTAAAAGCTTCTCAACATTGCAATATTTACGACTTCTTTCATTTAATTATTGTTCTTTTTACTCCAGAGTCTTTTTTTCAAACTTTCAAATGTAGGTCAATCTTCTTAATGTTGTTTCTTTTTTGCAGGCTTCATATTCAGCTTGGGAATTCCCCGGCAAACTTCCAGTCTAGTTTTCCGTAAACATTCCTATAGGTCTTTGTTTCCCATACTACCAGCTATAAAATGCAAACATGTTCATTATATTCCTTTTTACAGCAAAAATTATGATACAAACAACGGGTACACATTCATGCACCATATAATGTATTCTGAAAAAACATTCGAATGCTGAATTCTTTACGATGGTAAGATAGCAAAACTTCGGTAGCGAGAAGAATAAGGGAAATTAATGCTTCACATAATCTCTACAAATTTCTATACAATAAAATATAATGAGATAACAAACAGTATTCAACCCCAAAAAACATTAAACAAAACAAAAGTGGAGCAGAGCAAACTCGGACCTCCAAAACATCAGGTGGGATCAGGTGCCATGGGGAAGTAAGCATCCCAAGCCAACCGGTCACAACTGCCTTGTGTTCCTTGTCATGATCGGAAAATAACGGAATATCTGTCGACAATTAAGTGTGTATATAATGGCCTAGTAATTAGAATGAAAAACGACAGTCAGCTTTTTTCAATAAATAAAATGCAATAAAATTCTTTGGAAAATTAATCTGGCAAACCAACTGAGGACAACGTGTGTTGTCCCACGAGCTTCAACGGCCTAATCTCACAAAATTCTTAAACATCAGATCATGTGAAATAAAGACGTAAAAATCCTTTGCATTCGCCTTGTTCTTATTTTTATGATCAAGGAAATGATTAAAAATTCACCTCAGTCAATATTGATATTTTCTGGTGAGTTACAAACCAAAAGAATCCATATTTTTACAGTATGAAACACATCAGTTGGCATTCAACTTAATGATAGATTGTATTTGCATGCTAACAAAGTCACTGTATAGACCATAGAATGGTGAATTTTTACGAGATTGTTTATCACAGTAACTGTTTTATGACACGTTTATGCATTGATATATGTAGATCTTTCAGAGATATGAAATTAAAGTGCTAAAGCTTCATTTTTTGTGTTTTCGTCTATTTCGTTTTCAATATTGTTAACCTATTTAACCTTTTAAGTTCTATATGCTCGATAAATTTTCAGTTATAAAATTTTGGCAGTTATTGTCAAGCATTACATGCATGGTCTAGTTTAATTTTTCGTTTTTTTTAAGCTTTACTCTGTTAAATATGAAAATATAAAATGCTTGAAAAAATGTATAGACGTCAAAACATTTCAATCCAATTTAAGCACAAGAACACATGAAGAAATATTTCAAGTCATGTTGTTTATTTTATATAAATATATCCAGATATTTGTCTTATTCAAATAAAATTTCTATTGTTAAGTTTCAGGCCAGCGGAAAATTTCCGAAACCTAAGACATTCACACTTTGCGTGATACCCAGGATTTCAAAATTTAAAAAAGTTTAAAGAGGCTCTTTGTGCACTGTACAAAAAAGGCTTATTTCCTTTCAATTTAGGAAATAAAAGTTTCGTCCTTTACACGTAGAATAAGGAACAGTCAACGGCAAATCGTGTAATCAATTAAAGTAATCTCAGTTATCCAACAGGAGTATTAGATCTAGATCAATTAATTGGTAGATCAATGTTGAACAATTTATTCGGAGGAATATGACTGTTGGATGTTAAAAATTAACGACAGAGACGATATGTTCCTAGATAGTATATAATTATATTTTTTTTTCGATTTCGTCATTGAAGTATTACTATTTTAACATGTTAAGTCACAAAAATTAATGGACCTTACCAGGTATTTCTGCAGGATAACAGATTAGAGTGTTTCTTATATAATCCTTTCGGAATTAACTTAAATTGCAAAAATTAAAAATAATAGCATTTTGACTTTTTAAAAACAATTAGAAACCATGCAGTTTCAAAATAATAGGGTAATAATAATTTAAAACATTTTTAATACATTACAAAGATATAGAAAACAAATATCTGAGTTAAACCGAATGAAGTCAATTATTTGATACAACAAGATATATCAGTCTCATTGAATCATTTTATATTGTCAATACAATGGCGTTGCCAGCAAAAAAATCTATTATTGCGTGAAATGCTGACTAACGGTTATTTAACTTATTGTTAGGCCATTAAATACTCTCTCTTAATTATCTACAAATTTATCCATTTGCACGGACATGACAAGAGGAGCGTGTGACCGATCGATGGAGGATGTTTACTCCTTGATAATACCCGATCCCGTCTGTGACGTTTTTACAGAACTTTGCTCTGCGCCTAATTGGTAATGTTTAAATGAACATTTGGCCTTGATAACTCTTCGTTAACTCAATTTTTCACATACACCTTTACAAAATCTTAAATGAAAATTCTTAATAAGGTTGTGACGAGGCCTGAATATTGAACTCTTATAAGTTTGCACATGAATAAAAAATATATAAATTGGGTTTTTTTTACTGACCCAATAAAAGATCATTGTATACTTCATTGAAATCAGTAATTCAATATCTTACAACTTGAGTCATATTTCATTTTAATTATTTACTTTTCTTTTGAATAGATTAAAATTCTCTCAAGATTCATTAACCTTTTTAAAAAAAAATAGAACGATTGTCTGGTTGAATTACTTTTAGGAAATCATCCGTAAAAGAGAGGATAATATTCATTTCTTCCCTTTAAAGAAAAGATGCTAATAACGTGGCACATATTTATACATATGAATAGAATTTTGTTTTGATACCTTCAATGAAAAGAGAAAACATTGAAAGTCACAAGGAATTCTAGTGAATTTACTGTCCATACAATCATTACCTTAAAAGTAGTTTCACTAGGTACTGAGTAGGTTCGTAAGTATCTTTACGACCCCCGCTTCACGTGAAACCTACAACACACTATATTAGCCTGTAAACAAAATAATTACTTATCACGACGAACGATTTGGTTCTTTATTCCGTGGGACGTACATCCCATAAGCATCATAAGTACAACATTGTATTAAATTTTATCAATAACATACATAGTACAATAACATGTTATACACTTACCAACTAGTGATACATACATTTTATTATTTAGCTAATTGATTTAAACATTCCAATCGTAATTTATTAGCATGATATATATATTTCCCTAACTGATTTACATCTTTGGTATTTGTACTACAGAATAGTTGTATTACTTTGAAGACACTTGGTCTTCGGGATTAGTAATATGTTTGATGAACTTGTCTCTTAAAGGTACTTGGACACAGATTTGAAGTTATTATTTTCTCTATAATATTACGACTTATATATTTTAATAGCATTTCACACAAAAATTAATTAAAAATTTTATTTCATATAAAATATATGAAAATTTCAATTTTAATATATTTTATGAAGTTTTAACAACTTTTAAATGAAATAAGATTTTTAATTAATTTTTGTCTGAAATGCTATTAAAATATATATGTTGTAATATCATAGAGAAAATATTGACTTCAAATCTGTGTCAAAGTACCTTTAAATCGTGAAAAACTGGACAAATAAATAATACTAATCACATTAGTTAAATTCACTATGCATTTCTTTCAGTGAATTTGTTGCAATCACACAATTAAGCAAAACACAAGATCCATCCTATAAAAGAGTCAATTATTTCTATAATTTGTCAATTAAATTGTTTTTAACTGCAATCTGAGGAACCGAAATATATGTTTAAATTTTTAATATACGTGGTGTCAAATGATACATTAAGTTTTTTGAAACCGAAACATGTAAATTAAGATGGCAATTAAGTTAAGCAAGTAGTTGATATTAGCACTAAGGTAAAGTACATCCAGATTTTTTATTATAAAATAAATGTGCTTGACATATCAATGACCGACGCCATTAAAATTATTTCGTTGAAATTCTCTTGAAAAATACACGCTTATGAATATTTTATTTTTTTAACGAAATTCATTTTTAACATATTTCACTTTTAATTATAGCTCTACACTTCATAGAAGGGAGACCTGAGCAGAGCTGGATACTTCGCGTAAAATTACTGACATATATTACACCTTTTTCTATAATCTTGAAACCAAACCCGTTATAAAACAGTTTTGACACTGCACACATATAAAATATAACTTTATAATTACATGTATAGAAAGTTTATGCTACTGATGCATATTTTCTTTGACTTGTTACTTACCTATGTTACAATTCCAGGCAAAAGTGAAAAAATGTACGAATAATCATCAAATATTCCTCCTCCTGTTTGCTGTGTACACAGTGTCAGCGGTTCATTGAGCTTCATTGGATATTTAAAATATTTTTTAAAGTCTTTAATGTCTTTTTAAATGCTTCTTATTTACGCATCTGAGTGTCAAAAATTGTCTGCAATCGTTCAATAATGTTTCAGGATAATTTGTTAGGGATCACTATTGGGTCTTTTTTTTACATTTGTGGTAAAAACCATACAATATACGAGGGTTGATCCAAAAGTTCGTGGAATTTCTTTCTAAAATTTTATCGTGATTTGATGAAATCAATCAACAGGCATATTCATCAAATAGAGTCATAATGCAATAATATTGGAAAATTTCACCACTTTTCATTTACCTATAAGGTCACACGAGCTTTCTCAAAATGGATAGTTGGGAAACCCGGGGGATACTTCGACCTAACGTCAAGTTAGATATGTTACGTCACGCTATAGAAGCATCTCGCTCAAATGTCCAATTATAATACGTAATTCTACAAAATGCTGCCTCTTTCTACATTTTCTCTCAAAAAAGCCTGGGTATCCTCTTGCTCCAACTTATCTTCATTTTTTGCTCATATTTCAAAAAAACTACCCATCATATGATGTTCCAATTTCGGTAGCAATGTCAAGAACAGTACAACAGCCGACAACGTCAATTGACGCTTTTAATTTGTCTAGGGGGATACGTACTTTAAAAAGAGCCTCTAAAAAGCGACCACATCTTTAATCAACATCCATGGAAGTTCTATTTTTCTTAAACTTCTTATGCCACTAGAAAACCAGTAACCAAATGCATCTTTCCCAAGCCTTTGTCAATTATATACGCGTTTGAGATAGAGTGATCCCGGGATTTTCACAAAACGTGTGACTTGACTTTAAATAGACGTTATCCAACAACTTAAAGATGAACAATAAACCATCAACTATCCAGTAAAAATCAGTAAAACTCTCACACAAAGGTTTATAAAAGATTAAGCAATCGTAATAATGACGAATTATGAATTTAAATGATAATATACGCGTTAATGTCTCCCCTGCATTTCCAAACAACCGTTTCTATGGCAACTGCCACAAAGTTACTATCAAGGATATTCAAAATGTTTTTTAATTTAAAATATTCATCAAGTGTCTATATTTTCATTTGTAATTTTCTACTAATTCCACTGAAAATAGATAAAATATTTCACGAACTTTTGGATCAACCCTCGTACTGTTGTTGCAATTTGCACCATTATCTTCTCGCGTCTACACGTACATATAACTCAGTCCTGAGGATATTTGGTTAACTTTCTCATTGCAGAACTCAGAAAAGTACTTTTACGAAGTTCCTGTATACTATTCAGAACTTTCAAGTCTTGTTATGAAGTTCCTATATTATATTCACTCATTTTACGCGAAGATTTATTAAAGTGTTCTTTTTTGCGGAAAAGAACTACAGTGGCGGTCTACAAGAGCTGCATTATGTTTTAAACAGAAAATTAAATAGGATATAAACAGCAAACATTATTAAAGGAAATTAAAATACTTAAGATAAAGTACATTTATATTATTTCCAAAACCAATGCCCGGTTAAGTTAACTTTGCATTCACTAAATAAAAAAAATTCTTAAAATTCACTGAGATCCCCCCTCTAAAAAACAATACAATTAAACAATATTCAAGTTCAAAAGGTCTTTAAACAATACACAGTTTGTGGCAGAGCAAACACTGGCCTCTGAAACACCAGAGGAGGGAACAGGTACCATGGAAGAGCGAGCATTCCCTGCGAGCCGGTTACACCCTCTGTATGATCCTTGTCATTATCAGGACTTCACAGAAAAATTATTCCAAAATTCAGTGCTTAAAACAAGGGCTAATAATAAGTTTATAAAAACGTCAGTCAGCATGAAAGACTATTGCTGACGAATTCATTGTATAGACCATATAATTTACGAAATGATGACTTTAAAAGAGAATACTGATATTCTTGTTTCTACAATTGTTAAGAAATAACTTATTTTGGTTTGGAAATTGTTCATACATAGAGCGTGCTCTTGTATTTCGAATCAACTGAGAGATATAAACCACTTATGCAGGTGTCGAAGGTACATTACTGCATAAGTAAAGAAAGTTGACGATTTAAAGTTCGCCGTAAATTAAATGTTCTTTGAAGGCTTTGCTTAAAGTATGGTTATAGTGGTTAAGGATATTAAATCATTATCTTATGAACCTTTTCAATAAAACTTGCATTTTTCAGAAGAATAAGTTTTTTCTAGTCTTGTCTGACACCCTTATAATATGTTTATATTTTTGTTTTGCCTCATTTACAATAAATGACATTTTTTCACATTCACTACGTATACTGTTGTTATTTTCTTTTTAATTCATCAAAAAACTAGTCAGTTGACTTGGTTTTGCATTAATAACAAAGGAACATAAATAATTATATTACTGAATTGACGGTCAAAGCAACATTCAATTTAAATGTCGAAAAAATAAAAAACAGAATAATCTGTCCTTTCCTATATTTTTTCAAAGTCTTTTAAATTATATCATCACAAAGTAAAATATTTTTATTCCTCTGTTGGACATAAATAATTTCATTTCGAGTTATTGTCCTTTGCCCGAATCCATTTTGCCATACGGATTAACATCTATCATGAAATCTGAAGACGGTGACATTTGTAACATTTACCTCTCATGTCTCTGCTGCAATTAGATTAAGGCTAGATATGGGATTTTATTATATTGTTAAACTCATAAGTCCTTTGTTTCTTATTCATGGAGGAACTAAAACTATTTTTGTATTGATACATAAAAGAAAAAAAGAATCTTCGTATCTTTTTGTTGAAATTTTAATATGAAATACCTATTGTATTTTTAATTAAAGACTTCTTAATGTTCATCGCTTATAAAGCATTGTATATAAAAATGTGTATATATATATATATATATATATATATATATTTATTTTTATGACCCCCCCCCCATCAAAGAAGGGAGGGCATATTGCTTTGCTGCTGTTTGTCGGTCAGACGCCACCATCCGTTTCCGTTCATTTTCTTCGCAAAGGTTGCACCTTACCCTAACCACTGCAATGAAATTTGATATACAGGTTTATCATATAAGAATATTTAGGTCAAGTTCTGTGTTATTTGGTATGCTCGGGCATTTTTGACAGAGTTATGCCCCTTGGACTTAGAAAATTTTCAATTATTTGCCATTTCCATTCATTTTCTTGGCAGAGGTTGTATACATTGAAATGAAATTTGGTATAAAATTTATCATAAGAATATCTAAGTCAAATTCTGTTTGGTTACGATCGGACTATTTTGAACAGAGCTATGTTCCTTGGACTTCCAATTATTTGCAGGAGGGGGCATAAGTGTTTTACAAACATCTCATTGTTACGAAAGCCCAGAAGGCTCATTCGAGATTCGAGTTTCAAAGTACGAG